>OX463847.1:15473374-15903207 GCA_949825065.1 Odontocerum albicorne | reverse complement strand
AATGTATATATATATATATATATATATATATATATATATATAAATATATATATATATAATATATATATATATATATATATATATATGTATATATATATATATATTTATATCATCGTGCACAACTATAATTATAATAAAAGGAAAGTTTACATAGTGCTGTTTTGTGAGCAGACTCACCTCAAAGGAGATTAAATTTAGAATTTAAACCGACTATTATTGACTGATTAAAAATATTACAAAATAAATATATATAAGTTGAGTGAAAGAATATGAAGGTAGTGGCTGCGGTCATTAGATTAAGTACTTCTACGTATGTTTAGAATAACATATTTCTCAATCATGGAAAATTTGCCAAGGGAAGATGAACTACAAAGAAACCGTTGTTAAACCTCCAATACATAATAGGTGCACATTCGGTTTTAGTTGTATGTACTCGTATGTAGTGATCATATAGGATATGGTACACACATAATTATACATTTTTATAGCACCTCCCAAAAAGGGTTATCTTCAACTGCTTCTTAAAGCTGCACACGCTTCCTATATATCTAACACTAAGAGGCAGACCATTCCACGCCACATGACCAGCACTGTATTATATTGTTCATGCTTCTCACTAAAACTTCTTTAAAAATCTGGTCCACCTTACTTTAAACATCCATTTTATCCATGAATTAATTTGTGACGCCATCTTCTTTTCCATATTTTATAGAGTGTAATCTCCGTCTCAAGTTTTATATTTGAAAATCATGGAGATATGCGATGACGACCGATTTTGGAAATATTGAAGTTTGATTAAAAATTGTCTAGTCGTGCTTTATATCCCAAAGAAAAAACATAAGCCGATATTTCATGTAGGGTTATTTTGTTTACGACGTCTGCAGCAAGTAAAATTCTTCCGAGGTATAGTTGGAGAGCAGTCGACCTTCCATCCTGGGGGTGGTGGGTTATATTGTCTTTAGAATTATTTTTTTTGAAAAGGGTTTTTTTCTGGTTTTCACGAAGAACCTCTTGAAGGTTTTTCAGATTAGTCGGAAGAGGCTGCCACATGGTAATACGCTAACGTTGGTTGTACTGGATACATCACGAGTGTAATACAGTTTTCTGTTATATGACCAGTGTATTGAAATGTACGAGTGAAGAAGAATGTGGATTATTTAGGAATCAAAGATATTTTTGTAAATTCTAAAAGGGTTTTTATTATAAAATCTTTGAAAGGTTTTTGCTGATTATTATATGATCGTTATAAAAATATGCTTTTATATTTCACCCATAATAATTCTCATTCTGTTATATGAATATTTTCTGATTTTATCATGTGTACTTTAAATTCATGAAAGATATTGGGAAAGAAAAATGTTGGCACCTTTTTTTTTAAATGGGTTTACCCAATATATAAAGAGTTAAGAGGGATATCGAACGGCGTGTAGGGATAGGAAACAAGCCTGGCGGGGCTCTTAAGCACATTTAGGCCGAACTGTATCAAAATCTGCTTAGATTATATATGATGATGTCCACAATAGTATTTTGGTGTCAACTTGTTGTATTTGTTGTATGGTAGGGAAGCGGGAACCTAGAAAAAGATTGAAAGGAAACAAATAATGCGTGTTTTGAGAAAAATGCGTGAAGTGACAATGTATGACAAAATACGAAATGATGTAATTAGGGATTAATGTGAACTTAAGGCTAATGTGTTGAGAAAGATGAAGAAGAGCACGCCGAGATGGTTTTGGCATGTTGAACGAACGAATGACGAAAAACTAACAAATAAAGTACAAATGTGAGTTAGAGGAACACCAAAGAAAAATATGATTGGATCAAGTGAATAATATTCTGAAAGAAGAAAACGTAGAAAGTCAAAAAAATCGTTGAAGTTTTATAAGAAGACTTAAAGATGTGGAAGAGGCTAAAGATGTGTGTGTCGAGATAAGAAAGTCTGGCGCTCTTTCCTCTCTGTCTACCCCGACAAGGAGATGGCGTGATGGTATATATGTATTATTATTACTTTTCCCTTCAATTTCGATCAAATGTCTTCAACGTCTGCCAAGAGTTCTCCGGATCAAATGCTTACGTCTGCTAATTTTTTTCCGGAATAAATGTCTTCTACGTCTGCTAAAAGTTTTCCGGATTGAATGTATTCTATGTCCGCTAAGAGCATTATGATTAATACCGGAACAAAAACAGTCCCTCTCTCTTTCAAAATCATATCCTCTCAGGACAACAAATATTTATCTAGAGAGATTTGGATTTATTCAGTTTTCAGTATGCAGCGTACCAAGTCATTAATAAATATTGTAGCTTTAGGATATTTATATTTTCAATAATTTTATTCTTCGAGTATCGGAATTATGTTACTTTTCAATGTATCTTGTTCCAATTTATTAAACACATTTCGTCACAATGTTCCATTTTATTTAAAATATAAAAACTAATTAAATTTATTATTTTTATTTTCAGGTAAGAATCGTGATATCATACTACAGCTACCGAAAATTGTTGTCTTCATGTAAGTCCGTTATATTGTTTTATTTTAGATTGTATTCACTTTTTTAGATAAATAAAAGTGAAAAGCTCAAATTCTTCAGTCGACTGTTGAAAATTAAATTTGTCATTTTAGAAAATTGTACTCCTTTGTTTAGGAGATAAAAAATATGTTGAAAATACAAATGAATAACTGAAAAAAAACACCATTTTAGGTTGTTTATATTTTTTATTAATAACAAGAAAAGGAAATTAAGTTTTGTTCAATAATATTTTGATGTACTACATGCTATAACACTTGCATTTTGTAGTACTTAATATATTTAATTCTAGAAAAATAGAATAAAACTCCTGTACAGTGTTATTGTACTTGTAAAATGGGACAATTAAGTCATTTAATTATAAAAGAAAGGTTTTATTTTAAGGAGAGGTCATATTTTTTTTATAACGGTTTTGTGAGAAAATGGCAGTGATATTGATATACAACGCCAAATTATAAGTGAAATCGTAGATTTTTTGTTTGTATCTACTGTTATGTCTGAAAAGGTTAACAAGAGAGAGCTACCCATCCTTTCCTTCATCGAGCTAACGGGATTCTGCAAGTACAATGTAAGAAGGGGTACACCTTCACCCCTTTAAGAGAAAGAAGGACATCATAGGTGACTCGCGGATGATTCGCGGCTTCTAAAGCCACCACATAACATATATACATAAAGAAAATTATTTTTTTCGTAGGTTTATTGAAAGCTACATAATATGTACGTAGTAAATAAATACATTCCGAAATCGCACAAATATCTCAAAATAAATAGCAGAAAATATATTTAAGAGAGAAGCTATCAAAAGATCTTTACTTAACTCATAAAATCCCTTCGGTCGAGATACACCCCATCAATATAGGGTGAGCCCAGCCGCGAAAACATCAGATGTTTTTCAGCCCACACCTTTGTACAACTAGACCAAGAAGAAAACAGGATATTAATAAATGGCAGGAAAAATACGAAGCAAACCCATAAATACCACCTCAAATAAACTGTCAGCGAAAAAAGATAAAAAATGATAGCAGTCCAAATTGTATCAAAATAAAATCCCTTATGGAAAATTATGTTCATACATACAAACCACAATATGAAAATTATGTTCATACATACAAACCACAATATGAAAATTATGTTCATACATACAAACCACAATATGAAAATTATGTTCATACATACAAACCACAATATGAAAATTATGTTCATACATACAAACCACAATATGAAAAATCAAAATAAATAAGCAGTAATATAAAAATTATATCATAAGATACTAGAAAAATAATCAATACAGGAAGGAAACAATATTCCTAACGCTCAATTCAACTCATCATCAATTGATGGGTTCCTGGTTTTAAAAAATTAATACTTTCAATTCAAATAATTCATCGTTTTTATTATTGATTAATTTCATGTAAAAAATAACAAATATAGCCGAGTAATCCATTTTGATTAGACGCACCATTCGACGCTTCTAGATGTTACATCGGTTTTATTTATTTAGCTGACTCTATAGTTAGACAAAACATTTGAAAAAATCATTGTTCATGCGTTTCAGAACTGCGATAGAGAGGAATGCAGTGAGTAACGCTATTTATGCCTCTATATGAAATAAACACCATGAAAAGTACTTGTAATTAATAAATACATACAATAGACAATTCCTTGTGATCCAGTATGATTGTCAGCCATCTTTTTATTTATTTATTTAACACTTTTATTGCAAATACAATCTGGCGGGCTTATTACCAGGTGGCAATCTCTTCCAACCAACCAGACAAAAGTAAAAGAAGCAAGTTACATGGTCGCATAAATCATTCAAATGACTATCCATCCCCATCATATGGATAGAAGACGTCTTTGCATGTATTAGTTTATTGTGTAGTATTATATTTTCGTTTTATACAATACCAAAGGGTAGGGTTATTGCCATGTGGCGATCTCTTCCAACTAACCAGAAAGATGTTAAAAAGGCTGTAGAGGATAACCAGACTGGAATCCTTTAAAAAATCTGGGTTCCTGCAGGATTTGAATCCGCAATCTCCGGGGTGCGAGACTGGCTTCTTACTTACTAGGCCAGGGAGGTCATCATTGTGTGAAAGCTGTTGCACTTAAGCAAGCAAAGACTTGAAAAGTCAAGCCCAAGTTCCGATGGCAAGTTGATAAAACTTGTTAGACTATTGTTAGTTTAATCAACTGCAGTCTCTCGTTAGAGCAAATTTTTTTATACTATATAGCGCTCTTTTTGCGTTGGTTAATAGCGCTATGAGAATTTATAATGAGCAGCTTTTACTTAAATTAGAGAAACACATACTTTCAGGAGTAAAACGGTACAGAAAAACATTATTGCAGGTCAAAACCAGTCCAAAAGTGAATAAGTCACGAATTGAACCCTGGAATGCCCGCTTGCTTAGAATGACTACAGTTAAAATAGTTAGACCACGGCCCTCAATTTCCTAATAAATATACTCCATAAAAATTGTACATGACAATCTTAAGAAGAAGTCTATTTATTTTAGTAAATTATTGTTGAAAGTTGAATCTTGAAAATAAATTATCGAGTAAAATTAACCTTCTTAAGGAGATAATTTTTTTCATATAATATTTGATCTAAAATTAATAACTGTACCAGCATCACTTATGTTAGCATCATAGAATGTATCATCCTGCGTCTTAACTTGGCCTACCAAGTATAATATGTTACTACAATAGATATATTTCAAAACAACTTGAAAAGATTGTGGGCGGGAATTCTCTCGAAGCTACTGGAACTTACTAAGCATTATCGATTAATGACTTCCTGGTATTATTTTGTTTACACACCATTTTATTCAAGTAATATCTTATTCGTACGTGCTACATAGTAAAATATTAATAGGTTTATTCGGGGAAAAAACTAATCTTTATTTTTTTCTACCCGACACCCCCGGATGAAAGACAAACGATCTACCACTCTAGTACGGATGTTGGTTGAATATCACTTTGAAATATTTTTAGAACCTTAATAATTTAATAATAAAAATATGTATTTATTAATATACTGGCTGTAACTCGTGAAAAATCACGGGATATAAATTAACTTACTAAACTCAAGGATTAAAAAAAAAACTGTCGAAAAAGTTTTATGAACGAATATTTGTTTTAAAGTTTTGGTAGCAAGAAAGATCTGGATTGCTTAACAACCCAATCAAAAGTTGAGGGAACTGACGTCGTGGTTCATTTTTATCTTCAAGAAGAACATTTCCTTCAAAACAACAATTTTGAATGATTTGTCAGGAATAGCAGCAAAATTGACAGTATGGCAGAATTGGCATTTAGAATTTATTGAGCCTCAGTTATGAATGTTAACAATGTCAAAGTAATCATGATAGTAAACTTCAAGTCTTCTCTCAAAACACGGCGAAAGTCACGTATTCGATGGGTTTCTTCAGCACGACGGTCGTTGGCTTCCTCGTCAGTCTCTTGCTGTTGTTGCACTTGTCGAAATTTCGCATTAGCTTAGCATGTGCAGCATGACGTTTATTGGCTACCTTTGCTATTAGTCTCTCCCGCTGTAACCTCCGATATTTGCGTATATATTCAGGGCGCTTCGCTTTTCTTTCGTTTGGATCTATTCCTATTTCTTTATTTTTTTAAACCGTATAAGAATAGTTAACTTATTTACGTAGATATTACACCTTTACTATAACAAAACCTATTTTTACGGACGTAAGTACAACTGACATTAGTTTATTAAAAATAAATAATATATATTAATATTTTAACGATGATATTTTATTAATCTGTAACAACATTTTTATTTTTACTTTTACTATAAAATCCAAATAATATATTTAATTTTATTTTTTCAAGACATATTTTTTTAATTGATAGAGCCTTTCAGAAAATGAAAAAAGTTGTATCGAACTGTATCAAATAAATAGTCAATATATTTATTACGTATAACTAACTTTTTACGTCCGTTAACTTGTATGGTCTCTTTTGACACATCCAAAGTGGCGTTAAACATATTGAAGAGCATGGCTGGGACACAACATTATCGTAGATCCCATTAATTCCAGCTTTCAAGCTTTACAACCACTGGATTAATTTCTCATCACATGAGTTAGCAATACTATCGTACGTGAAAGCATGCTAAGTATACCTATAAATAGAGCAAAGTCCTATTTATAAAAAACATATACGAAATAACCAAAAATATTCCAAGTCACATAAAGCCAGCTTTTCACACTTATTTAATGGGAAAGGCAAAAATGTAATACTTAGCAACAGTGGTGTGTATAAACTTTTATGTGCTGACTGATAATTTCTATATAGGAAAGACAGGAAGATCCTTTGAAAAGAGATATCGTGAACACAAATCCGCCTTAAAAAATCCTCTAATTTATTCTGAAATGGCTAATCATTGTCGCTGTGAAAACCATACTTTTTCTATCGATGATACCAAATTCTTACATATCAGTAGTAACGGAAATAAATTGGACAGATTAGAGGCCCTAGAAATTTCTAAGTCAGTGCATCGATCCGAACATCTGGTAAATACATCTATTCCAAAAATTTCTCCGCTCCTGGCTGAAATCGTCCCATGCCTCCCTTACCCCTCAGTCCCCAACCCGAATGTCCCCAACCGTTGAAGCGTGTATATCAGAAACAGCTAAATTCCATTACAATGAATGCTCAATATACGACTACTTTTAATAAAAATATTTTCTGAAATGTTGAAGATGCCGGTATCCGAGGCCGTATTCAAAAGGAGTCTACAAATTAAGGAAGAGCACTTGATAAATGGATTATTTTTATCACTAGTCTTAAAATTAATGTTTATGCATCTCAAATTGTCGTCAGAAACAAAAAAATCGTATATTTTTTCCAACATTCATAGTTACATTAGATGTTGCTCCTGTCAGCGATCTAGGGATACGAGACCCTCACATATCTCTTCACGTTTTAAAGTGTATGATGTAAGTAAGGGCTTGCTCTGAACAAGTTGTGTAAAAGGAGAAATGATATATGATTGTTGTATCGTGTCTCTCAGTATTAAATCTCAATGAGATAGATATGTTAATTAGAATTTTAACATAAAATTTACAGAGCACACGTTTAGAGAGCAAACGCTCTTACTCAGGCCTCGAACATTTTATAACCCCGGTCTTATTAAATTAATCAGATCTGGCAGCTATACAAGCGCCCGAGTAAATTATGTATTACACTTTTTTTACACAATACAACCCTGCGGGATCACTACCATGTGACGATCTATTCCAACCAACCAGAAAGTTGTTTATGAGACCCCAGGTGAAAACCAGAATGAAAACATTTTTTTTTTGAAAATCTAATTTACGAGTATCTAACCTGCAACCTCTGTGCTAAAAGACAAACATCTTACCTACTAGGTCACGAAGGTTGTCGATTTCTTCAAGTTTATATCTGTTCAATCTGCTACAAATTTATCTCTTGTGTACTTAATATACTTAAAAATTGACACCAAAGTTACATATGTTTACATATTATTACAACATAAAATCAAGTTCCTGCATTAAATCAATAATCATAAAATAAATATTCAATGAAAAAGTCTTACTCAAATAAATTTCTTGTATACTTAGAAACCATATGACCGAAATGTACAATTTTGTGGTTAATATGTCTGACCATTCTCTATATTTGTTTGGTTTCTTAGAAATGATTTGTCGAATTGATAATAATAATAATGAAAGTACGAGTACATTTATTGACATTCTTTTTGGTTTCTACTTAAAATGTAACTTATCAAGCTTAGTATTATACTCGTATTATGATACTCTAATAAAGTCAGTACAATCAATTTAAAAGTACTGAATAATAAAAAGCACAATATTTAAAACTAATTTATCAAAGGTTTTGACATAAATTTTGTGGAAATTCATAATTAAATACTTAATTAGTGGAATAAGAATATAAATAAGTATGAAGTATTTAAAACTATATTTGCTCCAAAAATCTTGACAATTTGTTAGCGCTAAAATTACATTTTTAAAGTTAATTTTTAACGTATATTTAAGCACGTTTTAGTGCTCCGTGTACTGATAATCGCTAGATGACTTTTCGGTGATATCACAACCATCATATTCAGGCCCTGCGAATGTAATACAAAATTGGCAGTTGTTATATCACCGAATCGTTATCCTGGAATAGAATACTGGAAAAACAAATAATCAAGTATCATCATATACGTTCCATCAAGAACACAGAGATGCCATACAACCTCCATTCAGGTCGATTCACAACTCGTCTCTCCACGTTCTCCCTAGTCAGGCCGAGACCCGGTACATATGTGTATGTAAGGAGTGTGATGTAGCTCTCCACATTGGAGAAATTTGCAGAATTATCATGCTAAGCCCTTCACAAAAAATATAATTCCAGAAAAAAACAAGCCGGGCACTGGGTAAGGTTGTCATGATTGTGGTCGGGTGTTAAAGTTCTGATAAATCTAAAAAAATCATGCTGAACCATTCCAACATCATAGTAAGAGGACCAAACCAATTTATTAGAACATTCTCATTCGTTACACCCTAACATTGTATAGTGTTTATCAACCGCTGTGTCCAGTGAGCGACGAATTAAACGATGATGATGATATTAAGTATGCAAATTTATGCTATAAAACGTGGTATTATTATTTCATTACTGCATTAGAATTTTAATTTCAGGAAAATTTCAGCTTGTTGACACAAGTGCTGATAACGCTATATTCTGTGACCTGCAACTATTAAAAATAATTTCTCTTTCACGTTTATCTATTATGTGATGCGTATTACATTTATTATTTCATTTTTATGATACATCTCTTTTTTTCTATTTACTTATTATTATCTATATTTATTTATTTACAGATAGCTTTATCTTATTTCACTCTTATTTTATATAATAGTTTATAAGATTTATTGAAATTCCTCTGTTTTCACATTTGTTAATTTGTAAAACTAATTAATTCATTTTTTAAATTAATAGGGTTTTTTATATATTCATTTTTAAACCAACTCTTTACTGACCTCTGCCAATTCCTGCAGTTGGTACTGAAGATCATTCCGGTTTTGTGAGACTATAACAATATCGTCTGCAAATCTCAGATAGCTCAGGTATTTTCCATCAATCACTAGGCCTTTATAGTTCCATTCCAATTTACTAAAGACATATTAAAGTGTAACGGTGAATAATTTTGGGGAAACAGTATCTCCTTGACGAACTCCCTTACCAATTTGGAAGGTTTCAGAGGATTTGTGGAGATGTATTTTCACTGTTGCATCCTTATAGACGTTATTGAACAACTTAGACTCGCAACAAAACAAAAATAGAAGGCATAATAAAGGTGTGCAAGAAAATGAAGTGGCAAATGGGCAGGACGCGTAACAAGAATGTCAGTGGAATCATTTAAGTAAAATCCGGTGGGTATCAGAAATAATCCAATGGTACCCAAGAGGCATAAAAAGGCCCAGAAAAAGACCGAGTGGGCCGTTTGTGTTTGACAGGCAAGTATTTACAACGCATTTTGGCACGTTTACATTTTTTTCATTTTAAAAATGACTGCACAAAGAATTGGCGATTTGATTTGAATATTTACTAATAATATTAATATCAATGATTCAATAAATACTTTTTGATAAAAAATAAAATTCTCATTCTTTTTTATCACGTCCCGTACTTGTAGCATATAAGGAGGGAACGAGACCGGTTGGACGATTTGTCCTATAAATGATACTTTTGACTTCCACCATAACTTTATTCCTTTCAACAAAACATTAATTTAACATTCTTTTGATTGTTTCCAAAACATTTTTTTTGTTTGTGCTATTTTTCAATACGAATATTTTCTCATCATGCGTATATCCCATTTCACATACACTTAAACGAAATCCACTAAGAGCATACAAATTTAATATATTACATTAATACATATTTATAATTTTTCAAAAAAAAGTGTAGAATAATTCGTGTGACCAAGTGCAACAAAATCGGAAGAGAAAAGAGTGACAAGCTTGAAAAACAAATAATGCGAACGCATGTCTAAAGATCTTAAGGAAGTGATGGCTGTAAGTCAAGCTTTAAAAATAAGCAAAGTGCTTTAAAGTGATAATGATAAGAATCAATAAAATATGTAGTTTTATTTTTAACAGCATAACACCGTTCTTTTTACAGCATCATGTGTCCACCTCAATAAATAATTAATATTTTTTTATATTCAAAATCTTAGAAACTAATCTTTCCTTATCAATTCACTTTTGAGTTTTTTTTTTGTCAAATGCAGTAATGCCTTGTAGATAACTTAAAATAATCCTTGAACTTGGAGCATTTAAGTAAAAACTGATAAAAAATCATTATTAATTTGCATTGCACCACCTCTTGATAATAGAAAAAAATATTTTTCTTGAAATCTTAAAAATAACACTGGTTCTAAAACTTTCCAAATGTAGTTAATTTTTCGATTTGAATAAGAAAACAATAAAATTATGATATTTAATTTTCTATTTCAATATAGGCTCACTATTGATATTTTAAGTATTGTTTTCTGTGGCGTATTTTTGCGACCAGTTACCGCAAGGGCGCTTCCACTATCATATACCATATATAATATCTCTAAAATTTCATGTTAACAAGCTTCTCAAAGTGTTTTATGCCTTTTTTCTTCACATAAATTAAGTGAAATATTTTCTCTCAAATAAATATATTGCGTGTATCTACAACTATTAAAATTGCTAAATATATTTTTTTGGTAATGATAATAATGTCGTAATAAAACACACATGAGAACTGTTTCCACTTGATAAAAGTAGACGATAATCAATTCAGTAGTTTTCATAATAATTTATCTGTATCTTCCATTGTTTGTGTCCGATCTGTCTCTAATTATATTCTGGGTAACTTAGTTCAGCTGTACTTTCCATGGTCTACCACATATACCGTTAAGTAATTATTTATCTTATGCATTACTTCACATGGCCAGGTTATCTCAACATTCATTTATTTATCATATCAATACGAGATGTGTTAAAACAATTCTATGAAATATAATCTATGATTCTTAAACATATGTTAGTTTTTAGCAAAATTTGGAGAATACTACTCGATGAACTTAAAGATTTAATGATAGGCCCTTTTGATCTATGGAATCATTTTAGAACTGTTTTAGAGCGAATGTTTTCATAGATCGACACTGTTATAAAGCGAATGCTTTCATAAAACGAAATTGTTATAGAGCGAATGTTTTCACAGAACTAGGATATTATACAACAAAAAGGAAAAAAAAACTTTTGTTAAGTATATATGGGGGCTCCTTTTACATTTTGGTGAAAATTGTTGATATTGGCCAAATGATTTAATTCAATAAATACAATAGTATTTATCTACTTGTTTCGTTTAACTTGATACAAATTAAATGGATAATTACATTGAATACTCATAGGCGTGTGTATCACTATATATAACTAGGCGTGTGTATCACTTTTTCCCTCGTGCTATTATTTCGTTTAATTTATCTGGAGTGTCATGCTATATCTAAATTATTGTTGCGAATTTTAGGCAGCAATGCAAATAAAAACTTGCATTTTGTGCTATTTCCTGATAACTCCGGACTTTATCTCGCAGCGTTATCAGTTAGGCACCACTAAATCGTATTTGATAATATGTTTTGTAATTAAATAGACAAGTAATAATGGGATCACAAAAAATCATGTGGTTTTTTAACAGATAGTATTGGTTAATTGATAAAAATGCACAACTTCTCAATATAATCAATGCAAATCACACTGGCATACACAGAAAATTCGATAGTTTGATCAACATCCAGATTTAACATAAAAAATAAAAAAACTAATCACTTTTCTGCGGTATATAAAAGTCGCAAACTTGTGAAATGGCGCTGTCCAATATTCCATTGAGTTTAACGCTTTTTATTTTTTTTTAGCTAACGAATTGCCGCGTTATACCAATAATTCTAATATCCTATCGAATATAGGATATTAGGATATTGAAGTCAAGATAAGTTTAGGGCGCTTACCAGCTTAGAGAAGTAAATGAGAAACGAAAGAGCACTCTTCTGGAGACTCGACTGATCAAATAAAAACCATAGTTAAGTATTTCCTCCTAGAATTCAGAATGTCTGAAAGTTGTGGAGAATTGATTACATTTTTTAAGGTTATTGACGCTAGATTTTATATTACTTTATCGAATAATAGTCCGTGATCAATTCTGTCTGAGGATTAGATTCAATATCACTATACAGAAATAATAGACCTGAGCTTAGACTGTAAACAACCTAATCGGAAAATTATCCATCAGGTTAGATTGTGTATAACTTGGAAGATAGTTTTAAGTTAAGTCAAGTTACGAATCCATTGATTTTTTCGATAATCTTCCAGATCTCAATGGATGTGCTCTGAGAATTAAGCTCCTGAATAAATTTTGTAGGCATAACTGAGCATGATTTATTCCTATTGTTTTTTTTATTTTTAGACTTATATCTATGTTTTTCTATTATACATATAATTTGATGTAGTTGAGTTAAAGCTGTATCAAATATTAAATAATTAAATTAAAGAGTTAATGTAACGTAAGATGTATGTATCTGCGAAACGGTCAATATGTTTCGTTTTCTGTAGACAGAGATAAAAGATTTGATAATCTCATTATCTATTAAGAATAATCACAAGTCACAAATCGTAGCCTTGATATCAAAAACTATTCGTGAAATATAACGGCATATAGATAGAAAACTATTTTTTTGCGATAAATAGAAGTAGTAAAAATCATAATTGGCACAAGGTCGCCTTATCTGTAACAATTTGTGAATTTAGGAATAGAGGGCGAACAATCAAATATTTCATTTCGCTAAGCATAACATTGGCACACATGGCCAACTATTTTTTTTCTTATTTAGGTTAAATAAACGAAAAGGTGTATTGTTGTTACGTCAGATGTTAAATTGAATGAAACTGTTATTCAATAATTCTTATGAGCAAATCTCACAGACACACACATAAATGATCTAATTTCTCTATTTTGGTTTTTGATAAAATGGAAATTAATCAATTTATGTTTATTTTGGTTCTACCTTTTATCGTTGAAACGTATATACTGTCTGTTTGACAAGAACGTGTACGGCAAAACCCGAAAAAACTATTTGGGATAAGGCATTAAAAAATACACACATACTACATGATACGAGTATAAACCGTGATGCATAATTATTATTGATAAGTGGTCGAGTCGCCTTCACTAGTAATAATTGCCCGCATCTCCGAGGCATACTTTCTATTCATTTTATTGCATTAGTAAGGGCCTCTTGCAGTAGCCAATTTTCATTTTTTCTTATAAACTACCTTTGGGCAGATGGTAATAAAGGCCTCTGATATATTTTTACTATTTTGGCAGCGTTCAAATTATTTGTGAAGATGTGCAAAGTGCCAAATCTCCACTTTGAGAAACAGCCCCAGACGTGAACTTTTACCGGGTGTTGAACGGTCTGCTGGATGAGTCTATTGGTGCGGGTACACCAGGTATGATTAATGGAAGAACGTGCCCAAAAAAACTTCGTTTGAAAAAATTACGTTGTCCCAATCGGGGTCCAAATTTTATTTCGCACAAGTGAGCCTTTTTTCGACTTGTTTTTCGGAAAGTAATGATTTATTCACCGTACTTCGAAATATCACTCCATGAGCTAGTAAACGTCTTCTTATAGTGTCACATGACACAATTAGACCCTTTTTATGCAAAACCGCCTGTCCGCTATACAATGATAGATGAAGATTCTTCTCAAGCACCCGTAAATCACTCTGTCCTCCTTTTACGTCGTTTTCTATGCAGTGCCACGATCTGATAGGTCATCGACGTTTTTTTACGTCGAAATAGCGTTCCACCCACTTACTTACAAATGTCTTCGACTTTCTCATGTATTTAACAGCGGCTCCGTACGTCCTGCTACCTGCTCGCGTTTGAATTTACCATTTAACGGTTTTTATGATAAAATGGAGCTATACACGCTCTTGTCAAACGGACTGTAACTGTATATTAAAAGCAAATATTTAATAAATATTTGTCCTGAAACACTAAGTAAATGTTCTATTTCTAAATAAAAACTAGGCTTTTCACTCTAGATTGTACATATGTACTGTTATTTTGTTCCTTCCTAAGAAATATTTTTTTCATTCTGCGTATTACGAGTATAATCAAATTATTAATCATAGTTTTTTACACATTCTTAATCCTTCTACATTTTCTCTGAGGTATCTTTTTTTTACATTTCTAATATATCACCTTCTCTTATCTATCATATTTTTTAGTCAAACATTATGATTTAACTCTCAAATCGTTTGGTTATGAAGATTCTCGGAGAATTGTTATTTAATTTTTATGCTGTCCGGAATAACGATAAGTTTCCTTAAAAACGCACCTTTAAGGTTGCATGGATTAAATTTACAACTTTCAAATGCAACTTTAAAATCTTCGACTCTAATTAGAAATAATTTTAGCTTTTCACATTTAATATATCTTCATGTCTAATGTATATCTTCAAATTTAATAATTAATAAAAATCAGTATCGAAAATTGAATAGCCAATCGCAAAATCTATTGAAGGAAACCATTTAGTAAGGTAAACTAAGAAGTTTTTAAGCATTTTTTTGTGACATCAGACCAAATGTGACGACCTCCGTGGCTCAGTTGATAAGATGCATGTATTCTATCCAGGAATTTCGAGTTCAAATTCCAATGATAAGCAAAAGGAGAGCCCCAGTGCATTTTTATTTTCATTCAGGACCTTCAGACATATTTCTGATTGGAAGAGATTGACTTAGCCGCCAGATTTTACTTTATCCAACGGAACTGGAATACAATACCAAAGCTTAGAAGTAAAAGCTTTTGAGCTTTGATATCCTAAAAAAATGTCTATGAATAACACTCAGTAATATACTTCATAGATACTATTTTATTCAGCTACGTAGTTTTTACCAATCCGAGATGCTGTAATTGATGGCGATGATTTGAAAAAAAAACACTCTTTTGGCAATCTGAGATTCTCTCAATGATGATTTATTCTTGGGCACCTTGATGATTGTTGAAAAAACACTCTATGGGTGATCCTAGGTGCCGTCAATGATAGTCATGATTTATTCCTGGGCACCTTGATAATAGTTGAAAAACACACTATGGGCAATTCTAGATGCCGTCAATGGTGATGATGATTTATTCCTTCTTGATGATGGTTGGTAAAAAATGTCCTTTTTGTAATCCGAGATTCCGTCAATTATAGTGATAATTTATTTCTACGTGCCTTAAGGATAGTTGAAAAAACACTCGATGGGCAATTCTAAATGCCATCAATTATGGTGATTATTTATTCTTTCATTCCTTAAGTACGTATGAAAAAAAACACTGTTTTTGCAATCCGAGCTACCATCAATAATGATTTATCTGAGACTCCTGTGAAATCATGACGATCTTCGTAGCCTAGTGGGTAAGACACATGGTTTCCGACCCGGTGGTTACGGGTTCGATTCTCGTTGGTACTCATTTTTTTCAAAGGACGCCAGTCTAGTATTCACCTCAGGCCTCTAATATTTTTATGGTTAATTGTTAGAGATTGCCACATGGCATTTAACCCGCTATATTATACTGTATACAACGAAAGTGTAACGCATCAGTGGAAATTGTGCCTGGCTACAAAGTCCTTGCTGCTGTTGATGATTATACTTTACGTAGTTGGTAGATAATAATGACGCAAAAATGAATGCACTGAGTGGATTAGCGAATGAAGTGTATGCAGCGGTTCGCATGCGCGCTAACGGTATATATGTGCATACACATGTGTGGGTACATATAATACATCATAGCACACAGCATATTATATTTTGTGCCTAAAATTGGAGCCAAACGGCCTGATAAAGAAATGGCGTGGCCTTGACGCAGCTGTGTGTGTGTGTCGTGTGCTTGTCTGTGTGCTCTACTGTGCCGGCCTGCATGTATGTTATCATACTGGGTGGCCTCAAACTATCAACATCGTGGTCTATTTCACTTTTTTATAATTCTTAAAGACATTCCAAGTTCTATTTTATAATTTATTTGACATAAAAACTAGATCTTTTTGAATTTATTTCATTGTACACAATACAATCTTGAGTGCGTTTTGCTATTTGAAAAAATAATACCACCATCAACTCTGGTGAATTCAAGTAATGATTAGATATTTGTAAAAAATATAACTCATGACCTAGGATTAGGAGAAAAAGCAAATATCTGCATATGGGACAGTTATCAAAAAACTAAAACGACAATCATTCATATTTTTTAAGCTTATTATACGAGTATTATGTTAAATGCGCATATGATGATACATTCACGTTATTGGGATAAAAATATTTTGTCACATATTTTACATTCTCTTGTACTGTTCTTCAGTTTCACACTCGATACTTATTTCCTATCGTTTTTTTTAGTTACAATTTTTGAATCGTCATATTTATTTTATTTTATATGACAAGTACGAGTATATATAAATATTATGTACACATAATTCATGAAAAAACAAAACAGGCAAAAATAATGTAGTTTCAAGTAAACACTCAAATTATAGGGCTGTCATTTGTCGTGAACCCAGCAAACTAGGCTTTAGACTTTCAATCATAAATTGCGAGACCTAGTTACAAGTACTGAAATATGGTTTGGAATAGTTTTTATACTCCGACTTTTATAATTTCCAGCTTTTTTATGTGCTTGGACAAATTAATTACATAAATGTATAAGTATGTCACATTAATTTAATAATCAAAATAAAAGTCTCATTTTGCCAATAAATAAAAAAAAATGTGCACATATTTTTGACCCACCGTATAGTCAAAATACCTATATCAGTACGAGTGGGTATTTGTCGCGGCGGGCAATAGCTGTATGCAATAAGATCTATTCGGCAATACCTGCGGACAATATGCGCTATTATATTGCGAGACAGAGCGTGTGCTATTAACTATTAGATTACTTTACCACAATACGACCAGGGCTTAGCGGTACTCCTAGCTTTGAAAATATCATATGAAGATTTATATATCAGAGGGCGCCTTTACTCATTACTGCCCATCATGTTATTTGTCATATGCTAAATGAAGATTAGATCCTTTATTACCGAGTCCTAAAACGTATTTATCAAAAGTATATCTTATTTTCTAGAAAATATTAAAAAAGTATTATTTATATCAAAATATCCCTTGTCCGTATACAATTCCCACCGTTTTCCATATTTTCATTAAGATTTATATTTTAATATTATATTAATTTACTAAGTTTGAGAGAAGGTCTTGGATACGGATAATAATTTTAAAACAAATACTGATTGATCGGTAGAAAATGTTTAATAGTAATAAATCCGCCATATGTATCCTGCCATATGTATTAATAAATCCGCCATATGTATAATATAAGATCATATTACTGGATTTTTTCGCCAATTTCAGTGCATTGGCTAAAAAACTACTGATTTCAATATAAAAAGGAAGTAGGAGGAAATCGTTTTGTGAATTTTTTGTCGTTTTGATACCTTTTTGAATTTCCTTTTGAAATTATGTTTTTTGTATCAATTACATGATGATTAATATTATAAATTCACGTGTTATCTGCAATAATAGAATTGTTGTAAGTAGTTGTTTTCAACTAAATATTTGGTATTTATTTTGTTTATCTCATTTGTAGTGATGTGTTGCATTGCACCGTTCTGCACACTTGCCGAAATCAGAATTATTATTGTTACTATTAGAAAAAATAAAAAGTAAGAGGAAAGATAAATCGTAAGAGATGTATGAGAAGGTGTACACATATGTATATGGAAGAGGCAAAATATGTATGTCGAGATAGTAAATCGTTCTTTCTTCCTACCCCAGTAGGGAAACTGTGTGATGGACTTATATTATATTTCCAGGACCCCTAATATTTCCAATGTTTTTCCGTTACTATTTATAAGCAAGAATTTTGCATCATCGATAAAAAATGTGTGATTTTCTGTGTGAGCAATTTCAGAATAAATTAGAGGATTTTTTTAAGGCGGATTTTTGTTCACGAAGTCGTTCTTCGAAAGATCTTCCTGTATTTCCTATGTAGAAATTATAGCAGTATGCACATAAAAGTTTTGGTTTTTTGTGTTTCTCATATTTAGTTCACTGTGTTTCTTCTAACGCTCTCTGACTATGTTAAACTATTAAATTTTAAAAAAAATACACACCATACAGATACATTACATTAGTAAACTATGATAAAAATAATACCTTACATAACGAGGTATTGAGCCGATAAATTTTGGTTCGTGTAATATTCGTTCGTGTAGATTGCTCCTCCCCTATAATATAAGATAGCGATCTAACTAGATACTGGCTCCTCCTACCGTTTGAAATCTATACTTATGAGCAATACATACTTTTAAGCAAAACGTCCTATTTGATATTTGTACATATCTATTGATAGAGCGACCCTAGCTCAATTCACACTCCCCCTTGATAAGGCTTCTAACTTTCCACCCTCACCAAATAAAATATAACAACGTTTCTATTTATATAAATCTATATTTATATGATATACGATATTTTAACACTACATACTTCGAATTTAGACGTTTGTATTTAATTAATGGTCAGACAATGATTGAGTTATTTTAAAATATTTTCGTAGACTTTGGTTCATTTTTCCTTTTAAACTCAGTTGTAAATATACATTATATTCTCTAGAGTTGTTTACGATATTTTATTTGAAACTTCGTTTTACAAAATTTATAATTAAGGAAGACGAATAAAACAAATGTACAGTGCAATTGTGAGTGGAAGACGTGGATGAAGACGAATATTAATTTAAGACTGATGTGTTAAGTAAGATGAAGAAGAACACACTGAGATGGGCATGTGGAACGATTAAATGAAGAAAACCTAACAAAACAAAAAATATAAAGTGCAAATGTGAGTGAAAGGCAAGTAAGAGGAAGACCGAAGAAGTAGTGATATTTGTAAGAATACAATGTCAGAAGTTAGAGAAAGTAAATGTAAATGATATTTTGAAAGAATACAATGTCACAAGTCAGAGAAATCGTTGAAGTTGTATGAGAAGGGGTATGAATGTGGAGAAAAAAATGTATGTCGAGATATAAAAATCTAGCGCTCTACCCTCTCTGCCTACCATAACCGGAAAATAGAGTAATGGTATGTTTGTAAGTACAAAAAATGAAAAATTAAAGATTAATTCTTGTCAATGAAATTATGAACCCCAAACTTCTGTCAGTGAATAACATAAGTTAGTTACATCATCTGAATCTATGTGCTCAAAAAGAACCTTCTCGTATAGTAAAAATGTATATTTATACGTACCTTATTTATTTGTATTTCATTTCAAATTACTCTGCTCTCAAATAGTGGGAGGACCCATGTTAAAATAGTCATTTATTCATATGCAAAGAAAAAAACAATTAAATGAATGCACTAATTTACACTCAAACGTACTTATACAGTAATATTTACTCGTACATCAGCACATGCATACGCATAAACAGCCATAAATGCAACAGTATGGTGTGGTGACCATATACTATATACTCGTACATTAATAATGACCAAATTTATACATTGCCAATTAAATTAAATTTATTTCGTTTAAAACCCAATTTTTTGTTTTAGATGTACAAAAAAAATATCCATCTTTAGGGTTCATCTTCATCATATTTGACACTACAATCCAGTCTGAAACCTAACCATCTCCAGAATACACCTTCATATCATAGTTTTCTGGCCTGAAGAGCTTGTTTCCTGTTCCCTATTCTCAGTATCGTTATGCCCTTGAATACTTTGTATTTCTATCTCAATCTCGACCAATTCGTCGTTGACCTTCGGGCTTGCTATTCAAGATACGTTTTTGAAGCGAGATTTTAGCTATTTAAATTTTATTTTATTTTACAATTAATTTAACCAAATTATATTTTTTAATATACCTATGACTTCGGTCACATCTATTCATAATATATCTTTAACTTTGGTCATATCTTCGGTCATATATCTTCGGGGCATAAGGATACCTATGATTTCGGCCATATCTATTCTTTCAAAAAGAAAAAATGCCGGTGTGCTCCGATCGTCTCACTTCGGTGTGCCATCGGATCCAGTGCAGTGATGTGACCAGAGAGTTTGCTGGTGGACAACGGCTCACTCACTTTTAAAAAATAACTCCACGGCACAGCTACGCTTTCCAATTAAATTGACGTTGGAACAGCGAGGGGATCCTCGACTACGAGGCCCAGCAACGAACGATCGATTTTTTTATCAAAAAAATCGGGTACATCTCAATTATTAAAACTCCACTTATATCAACGATACATGTGACTATTTTTGACATTAAAAAAAATCATGAAAGGTATTTTTTCACTAAACTGGCAGTGAGACTATGTAACTTGCTTCATTTACTGTTGTCTGGTTGGTTGGAAGAGATTGCCACCTGGCAATAAGCCCACCGGGTTGTATTTGCAATAAAAGCGTTAAATAAAATAAATAAAATTATAGAGAACTATGCTTGAACATAATTCGAGATTATCTTTCTCCTTTCCTTCCTACCGATCGGATCGAACGTACTCTGCAGTTGATTATTCCTCCGCCAGAACCAAGGCATGTGTCAAACCGCATTAACAAACTCTTTCTTTTGGTCGATCCTTTTCTGTCTTGGCCATCCTCTCGATCTTTCCCGAGCAAGATTTTATTGATTTTATTTTAAAAATTAACATCATTCTACACGAGATGAACGGTCCGTGTCAGATTTTTTACTTGGGTTATATCCTGTTCTAAGACAATTTACTTACATCCGCGAAATTCACACACAAATACACATAGATAATTCAACGAATCCAAGCTGCAGCCGCTCGTGAGATTTGACAACTTTTATTTAAAAAAATGGCGCAATTTAATTGAAACATTCAAAAGCTGGGCATATTTTTATCAAACTCTCTCGAAATGTGATAAAAGTATCAATTTGATCGTCCCTCCGTTGCGGCCCAGCAGTTAAAAGTTGTTTTAACCATGCAATTTACCACGCTGATAGTGCTTTGTGGAAAATATAAAGTTTTCATAGACATTTTAAATTACTTCTTCTCAATTACAAGTATTTATATATTTCACACATATACGTGTACACTAAAACTATTGCTCAAAACACAAGAACTATAAGACGATGTGTTCATTTCAAACTCATTTCAATCTAACAAACTACCCTTCTTTCATTCTGTATGGAAAACTTGAGTAGATAGCGACAATATGGTAATTATGTTTATTATGGCATATATTCCAAATTTCACATTAAAAAGAACCGTTCTACTATTATATTTGAAATTTTCTAAAACAAAAACTAATTTCTTTCAAACTAATTCCTTATAATCTAATTAAAAGAGAAAAACTCTCTTCAAGGGCGCTCTAGCTCGGGATTCAACCCACTATTATTGACAAATTAAAAATAAAATTGTAAAAAAATGGAGTGTGAGGATAGGAAAGGGGTGGTTGCGACTATTAGATCAGGAACTTCCCCGCATCTGGATATATTAAGAAAAACATTTTGGTCAAAAAACAGCAGAAAATTCAATAAAGGATGACGAACTACAAAGAAACCGTTGTAGGCCTTTCGATATATGATCGGCTTTAGATGGAGTGTAGTATCTGCTTTGTATTAGCGACTCGGGGATACGACGTACCGAAAATGAATGCCAAAACAAAACAACAAAATATTCCAAATATTTATAAGAGACAAACAAATATGCAATGATAAATTTGGTTCTCTCCGTGGTTGCAGTCCTAAGACTGGTTTGCAGCAATTTCAACTCTTCTCCTCCATTCCCCCCTGTCCTGTGCGGCTCTTTTTAAATCTGTATATGTTGAGCAGCGCACGTCCACCAACAGGTCCTCCAGGTACTCTCGGCGTGGGCGTCCCCTAGAGTTTGTCCCCTCGGTCATACCCTCCATTATGGCATGCAAGAGGCCCTCTTGTCGTATTATATGACCGATCCATCTTGCACGCCTTTCGGACAGGATCCTGAGCAGGTGCCTTCCTCCTTCGATTCGTTGGAGAACCTCTTAATTTGTGATGCGGTCTCTCCAGGAAATTCCTAATAGTCTTCTATAGGACCACATCTCAAAAGCCTCTAGTATTCGTCTATCTCTTTCGGATAGGCACCATGTCTCGCAGCCGTACATCAAGATACTCCATACATAGGTCTTGATGAGGAGTATTCTCAGTTTTAGGTCATTTTATTGAAATTTGGTTATTTTATTGAAAATCATCACCTGACCATGTTGGCAAATGAATTTCATACGTAGACAATATCCGTCAGGTAAACTCTCGACAGAGATCGTCTAGACATTTCGGATACTTGAAAAAAGGGTCATTCGATGAATATATGGACTAGTTGAGAATGGAGATGTCTGGAAAGTCAGATACAATGAAGAACTCTATCTGATCTATTGGGATCTCAAACATTTCATTCATAGGAAGCTACATATAAGAATGCTAGGCATATCCAGAGAATGTTGGAATCAAGTGTCTCAAAAGGAATTATCGATGGACACTCGGAAGGGAAAATAAGAAACTGGACTTCGTTAATCGGAGATTAGACTTCGTTACTGGGCTTCCAATTTGGATCCCGCAACAGTTCCAAGATGTAGTAAAATATTAAAAGCTACATCTTGGAACTGTTGCTGGATCAAAATTGGAGGATGGTTGCTGAGAACAGAGGCATGGCTACAGTTACCATTGAACTACAGTTCCCATTCAAGTTACCATGTACTACAGTTACCATTGAAGAAAAACTTTAGTTTGATAATCTTTAAATGGAAAACAGATTGGAATCCTTTTTAAAAATCTGGATCCAATCGGAAATCAAACCCGCAACCTCCACGTTGGAAGACAGGTGTTTTAATACTAGACCACGGAAGTTGTCATCTACATCAATTGGAATTCAGATTAAAAATGCATTGCAAATGTATCAATGATGTCCCTATGCATTGTTTAAGATGATGAAAAGAGCATTGAGATGAACACGTCGAAAGAATGAATAATGAAAAAAATTACAAAAATAATTTATAGAAATAGTTTGAAAGATATATAAAAACGTGATGACACTACCAAATGAATCAGATTTAGAAAGAAGGATGAATTAAAAGCACCTAAAATAGAAGTGGAGATATATTCTCTCTGCCTACTCCGATAGAGACATGGCATGATGGTAATGACGATATTGTATCTTTAGTTTTAGTTATATTTTAAACCACAAAAGTCATTTTTCTTTATGGTGAAGTGAGAAGAAACACTAGACCAGTACTTCTTAAACTGTGTTCATGGGCCTGTTTTTTTTTCATTCCCATTCATCGCGGACCAATAAACATTATTTTAAAACGAAGATAGCGGAGTTCAAAATACGTTTTTTTCTATTTTTAAACAGAATTGGTAAGAAAAATAAAATAATAAAATATGTAAGAATTATATATTTCTGATGCATAATTCTTATTATTTGTCTCATAATTTGATCTCAATGTGGCCCGGTAACAACGTGTTTGTAGACCAGCACTGATACGGGTACCCCGAGTTTAAGTACCCCTGCACGAGATGATTCAATCGGTTTCTTTTGCTGCACAATTATTTAAAAAAATATATATCGAGTAGAGAAAAACTTGCTCTACTTCTGGAGGTCACTTTCTCTGACCCATCTTATCTCTCACTGCGTCTACTCATATTCGAGAAGCTGCCCCGAGTATTGTTTTCAAATTACTATCGCATAAAATACTGTATATTGAATCAGTCACAGTTATTTTCTTTTTAATTTCTAATTCAGACCTCAGACAGAAATCTTCTCCAGTTGAGTTGAGATACGATTTTGCGATGACAAAAATATGACAAGAAAAAATTAACACAAGCAAGTTTTGATATATTCTACGCTAAGGTTACCAGACGTTCCGTATATACAGGATAGTCCCTATTTTACTTGAAATTGTGATATCCTGTTAAGTATGAGTCTAAACGATCGATTGTCCCGTATATTTAGTTGAGTAAAATATAATTATATTCTCTTAAATTAAATTATAGTGTAATGTTTGTCGTTGGATACTAAAACCAAAACTATATACTTCAACCAAACTCACAAAAGTGTGTCTATGTTGAACATAGACAGTATACCATAACTTTTATGATATATGGTACCGTACCACGACGCCTTCAGTCTTATTTGAGGATAGACAGTTGCACACAGGTTTCATGTGGTTGCACAATTCACTAGTGCGAAACATAAAATATCCAAACAAAAGAGCACTTATAGCGAAAAAGACTCAGAATTCAATTTTATAACAAAAGAGAAATTGAATGACAATATATGTTACTCGTAGAATGTAAACTATGCAGGTGTATGTTCAGTTTTACGTATGGTGAACGATTACCGGATATAGTATATATTTGAAAATTACCGACCATATTATTTTTCAGCGAACCAACTCATGCCCCGCATCGTATTATAAAAGTGTTGTCCCGTATTATAAAAAATAAATCTGGCAACCCTATCCAACCCCTTAAGGTCACATGGGCTTAGTTTTAACAGCACTTTCATGTCTCTGTGGTCTCTAATTTGGTCACTTTATTTAAATTGTAAAATTGATTCTTCAGGGTGTACTATATGTGGTTACTTTTATAGTGTTTGAATCACGCCAATTGTTGGTGAAAGCATTTTTGATTGCGTCGTCTAAACTCTTATGGATTTAATGATTGACAATGACATCATCTTAAGGTTATCTCTAGCAATATTTAATCAAATACTAAAAATGACATATGATATTTTGTGTTATGTAATAAATATGAATTCATAAGTGTACAAATAAAAGTTATAAAAAACGACCCCCAAAAATATGAAACCCAAAATGGTAGATTTTCAGACCTTCGAATCTGCTAATGTTAAAACATACGAGTACACGGCAACCTCCAATAAAGATTCAACTCTCCAAATAAAACAATGGAAGAAGAAAATGTGTTTTTAACTATAATTTAAGTTATACTTATATTTTAATGTAATCTCTTAATGTACATATGTTTAATGTCTCGTTATCATTATTTCATATAATACGTGAAAATAATTCATAAATATTTTTTATGAGTGTTAAAATTTCAAAAGTTACTTTTGTTATATTTATTTATCGCTGAATAACGCCGAAAAATACTTTTGATGAGAAAACAGCAAAAAAAAAACAAGAAAAAAGAAGAAGTTGTATTTTTTTGTTTAAACAATAATAAAAAATAATAATGAAGGAAGATTAACGAAACAAATATACAATGCGAATGTGAGTGGAAGGCGCGGTACAGGAAGACTAAAGAAAATATGGTTGGATCAGTTGTATAAGATGGTGTATGAATCTAAAAGAGGAGAAATATGTGTGTCGCGATAGGAAAGTCTGCCGCTCTTTCTTCTTTACCTACCCCGACGGAAAAAAAACGGTGTATTGATACGTATGTATGTATAAATAACGAAAAATTAACGTTAAAGATAAATTATTTTCTATTAAATTATGAAACCCAAAACTTTCACTTAAGAATAGGTTTCTCATTAGAATAAACGTGTTCAAAAGAATTTTATAGTAAAAATGTACGTATTTATGTTTACATTTCAAATTACTTTTCCTCCCATATATTTATTGGTGGTACCGTGTTAGAGTGGGATTTATTCAAAGTGAGGAAAAAAACAATTAAATTCATGCACATTTCCACACAAATTTACACATCAGCACATTCGCACAAACAGCCATGAATGCCACAGTATGGTGAGGTGACCAAAAATGTGCAAATAATCATAACCGAATTCATATATCGATTATTTAATTGGCTCGATTCAGCTAATTTTATTTTTATGCTATCTATTCAACGAATATCATAAATCGTTTTATGATTTCTTTAAAATATTATCAAGAAATAGCCAAAATGTTGAAATTCAGTTAGCATAGTTATGATGAAAATAATCTAAATTGATAACAAATTTGATAAAGTTATTAAAAACTGTTGATTCGCAATTTTATTAACATAATCTTACTTAATTATATCTAATCTATCTTTTGAATGCATACCCCTGATGCAATTCAATTACTGATTATTTTAAGAATAATTTTATTTACTATTTTTCATTAATAATACATGATTCAGTCAACACGTTAAAATTAATAAGAGATTGGGTTTTTTTAACATTTAGGATTTTTTTTCAATTTCAATAGTTCGTTCGTCCGTAAAACATCACTTGTTTGTCCAGACACAGGTAAGTAAACCATCCAATATCAGCTATTATTACACTGTGAAGTTCAGCAATATTTCTAACTATTTTTTCATATGGTTCCCAGCAACATTCTTGTTCCCAGAACCACTGGAATGGGTACAGAACTCGCAGTTTGTCATTGCACGTATTGGCAACACTACCGCACGTGAAGAGGCATCAACACTCGAGTGCGAGTTTTACTCCCAGACGGACTCTGTAATTAAACTTAAACCTTTTTTTTATTGAGTACTATCAGGAATCAAACCCAAAACCCACAAGTGGAAGATTGACGATTAACCATCCAAGCTACGGAGGTTGTCCCTTAGGCTTAAGCTTATACGTTAAACCAATTATGTAACATAAAAATTAATAAAAGATTATATTTTCCTACCATGAGAGCAGCGCTACTTAAAATTTCTCGTAGGGTAGACCGGTATATCTATTTCAGTGTCACTTAGGACCAGCTTATTTTTTTAAAAGATGGGACGGGTATTTACAAAAGTTACTACGACTACCGGACAACTATTTAAGTAACACTGATTTAGGGTATTCTAAATATGCCTATTGGAAAACCTTAAGGAACATTCATAGACGATATTTAGCATGGTCTGATGAGGATCATCGCAATTACAGTGGGATTATTTTCTCAAACGCCACTTTTGCAGCATATATCCATATCTGACGCGCCCAGTCTATGCACGGTTTAACCCCACCCTTAGCTCTCTCAGAGAGATCAAATTCCGCACTTTGTTGAGTCATCAATGAATTTTCCTGCATATCATTGATTTAAGGTCATAGTTGACGCTACTTCATCTTAATATCATTTGAGTAGCTGATTCTATGGAGGTTTCCGAAACTGCTGATGATTCGATATGTGATATCATCAGTTGTTGAAACATGCATTTGTCCCTTATCCATCCATTTCGTATCTATGAACGAATTAAATTACCTTACAGTGCGATCGTATACTCGTAAGCAAATTGGATATAGTCAAACTTTGGTGAAAATCCTCTGTTATTGGAACATAACATACAGTTGTCCCTCCTCCACTCACACTGTCTCTAGGAACGAATTAGGTTCCCTTGCAGTGCAATCGTACACTCGTAAGAAAATTGGATCACACTGACTCTAGAGACGAATATGGTTCCCTTACAATGCGGTCCTACTGTTATGTGATGTACGCTTATCCTTTTTTTAGCCCATAAAAGGAACCCAAGGTTACCTATTTTTTAACCAGAATCCATGTCCGTTATTAGAGATTCTTAAACTAAATATTTTATCATTGTCTTAATTTGTTCATGGATAGCTTCCTATTCCCTGCAGATAAGTGTTCTTGGATAGCTTCCTATTCCCTGCAGATAAGTTTTCTTGGATAGCTTTCTACTTACAGATAAGTGAAGCGCTTAAAAAGTAGTTTCAATTTATTTATCTGACATATATGTTATCTAACAAAAGGAAAGCAATAGCACCGACAGAAGAAGTCTTTGGTAGTCTATCCTTAGTAGTTAAAAGGTCAGACTGAAGTTAGTCCGACGTATAGCTGCGTAGAACTCTGCCATATTTTCAAAGATTCTACTTTTCACTAAGTTATTGAAATAGTAGAAAGTTTTCATATCTGACATCAGAAGATTTTATGTCAAAGAACTAAATAAACTTGTAAATTTAAATGAAAATCCCACTTGTGATATTTTATTTCGAAATAGTATTTTACAGATTATATATTAATTATGTTTCTCAATTTAAGTTACTCAAGTAATATGTTATTTATAGTTAAGACATATGGAGGAGGGACCAGGGGAGCACAAATGAGATGAGGTGAAAACCTTGAAATTGGTAGGGTTATACCGTTGTATAAAGTAGAATAAACAGTGTTCGACTAAACAAATTACAAATACGCAAGTTACATTTGAGAACAGTTGGTTTTATTTCTGTAAAATCATCACTAAAGAACCACAATGAAAATTTCTCGACAATGAACAGAATATTTGAATACAAAAGCTTCATTATACAAGACGTATATTTGTTGTTTTTATAATAAAGAAATTTCTAAACTTGAAAATTATTACTCAATATTCTTATTCTCTCATATTACCAGCATTTTTATTGTTAGTTTTTTTTCCTTTGTTCATCTCTCTAGATCAGCATTAATTTTCTCTCGTATGGCAATTCGGCCATATTAGCCAGGAGACAATATTATCTTCGATCTCGGTAATCGAGCCTTGGAGTCTACTCCAGTGGTAAAAAGGAAACTTCGTCATTACATATATTGGTAAGATTAGCACACACGACGAGATAACACTCACACACCTTCTTGTTACCTGAAGAACTATTTTACTAGCCTGGGAGTCTTTTTTTATTCTTATAGTTTTTTGTACCATCCAGAATCGGACCCGAAACCTCCGGATAGAAGTCAAGCGGTGTCTTACTAACTTGGACACGGAGGACGTCATTAATTTAGATAGAATCACATAAAAAAGAATCGGTGACAAATTTTGTATAGAATAGGACCACTTAGTTAGTATTTCTTTGGTAAAATTAAATAGAAATGTATGTCACGCGGCCTAAAATAAAAATTGCATCAAAAATTGTTTTCATACAACTATACGTTTTTATCGACTTTTCTAAGAAGCATGTTTTTTTATAATGTTATCAGAGTAGTATAGCAGACACACACATGCATACGCATACTCAGAGACAGACACACTACCAAGCACACACACACCTACACCGCGCCTCGGTTGAATAATTGGGAATAGATTTTCTCTTTATCAGCACCAAAGTGATACAACACAAGCACATAAAAACTGTGTTATATAATGTGATGCACTTTAAATTACATGAATATGGGTAAAAATATGAGGCGTACTCAACCTTTTTTTGATTACTTACTTTTTGTATGAAAGATTGCCTTTTGGTATTTGCGTTTAGTGCATCGCTCCTCCTTCATGGCGTCCTTGACTGTCCATGCCGTTAGACTGTTTGCTTCAAACAGGAACTTAAAAATATACATTTCTCTTCAGTAACAAAATATGATTATATGTTCTTATACTTTCCCATTTTTCTCCTTTCCAGGTATTTGATGACATTAGTAAATATATTGTTCTGAAGTTATTTTTAATGCTTTTAAGCATGCTTAAGTTTTTTTTTATTTTGAAAATTGACTCTAACCTAGTAATTGCCACTAATTGGCCCCTACTCTTGATTGTTTGGTTGATTGGAGATATAGTCGTATGGCAACAAGCTCGCCATTTATATATTTTAGAATAAAATTTCTAATAAATAATTGATATCAAAATATAAATATAAGAAGAAAGTTTAACATATAACCCACGATTTATACAGAGTTTTATCTCTGTTTCTATTCGTGTTTCTATTTAATAGAAGCCATACATTCTGACGTGTACCTCATAACTGAGCATCGTGACTTTCGTGATATTCTCTGACCTGCACTCCACGGCTCGAAGGGCAGTTGTTAAGATTAGTCCAGTTGCATCTCTCACTTGGTTAGTCCAACGCATTGAAAATTTTCCTCTTATTCGTCGTTTTTCCACGCCTCCAGTAACCACAAATTTCTCTAAACTGTCTCCTTGGCCACGAACAATGTGCCCAAAGAATCGGAGGACTCGCCAAATGCATATTGTCGACAATCTGTCGATGATTCTCAGTTGTTAGAGAATGGAGGCGCTAGTTCATCTTGACGTCCATAGAATTCGTAACATCCTTCGAATAGAAGCTACTGACTGACTAAACAATCATCAGTACCACAAACAGGGATGAGTCTTCGCTGCTTTCAGGATCTGTCACCACATCTGTCAATGGCATCTCTGCTCCAGTTCGGCAGTCCACCTTCGCCTCTTTAATCCACCTTAATTGGAGCCTGCCTCCTTTTGACTCACTCATCAGAACTTGATTTATTTGTTTTTATTGTCTTGGCAACATTAAGTAACTAACTAGAGTAAATTATCTCTTTAAAAATTTCATGTAATTCATTTTAATACCCGAAGGTAATTGATTGTCACCTTAATAAGTTATTGAACAATGTATATATTTTTTATCATCACTCCCGACTTCCGAAATTACTACGATTTGTTATTTTAAGTCGACCAGTGTTTCTAATTATAAATTTATTGTCGGCGAGATATTTGTTCTCGTGGGTTTGTATTTTAAAAATATATGATTTGCATGGGTTTTGTTTGTTGCCAGAAATAACGCACACATTTTTTTGTCATTTAAGAATTTCTTTTCTAGCATTATCTCAACCAATTCAATAAAAATCTTTTAACTAATATAATTAGAAGCTCAAAACTTAATTGCACGTGTATATCTTCGTTTCGACGTCAATCTTTTAACTCCCTGTGCTGCATGGATGTATCTCATTTCAGCGGCTTGTATTTTTAACGAACCCTTTCTGTAAATATCGAATGCAATGAATAGCTGGATTAAGTTTTTAATCAAGGTTGACGACACCCTTATCACTAGGCGTACGATGTCAAAATTTAGTTACATATTTCGCGCTGATACGTATAAGCGCTAGTCTCTAAATCTTCAGATAACACGCAATACATTTATTCCACTTTGAAAAAAAGTAAAAAGAGATAGTATTTTCCCTATTACCACGTCGACATTTCAATGCTACATTTCTAATCAAAGATGCACTTCTACCTAAATCACCTAAAATAAAACATCGTAAGGAAAAAAGAACGATTCGTCTCAACTATTATTTTGGTAGCTCGAACGTTTAATGTAAACATTTATATTAAATGGCAATATGCTCATTTTAAAGATGTACGAATCTCACTTAAATGTTCGCGAGTGTGTTTCGCCTATCGAGAGCTAGCAACGTTTTATGTCATGTCATGTTTACTTAACTAATTTTTTTTATTATGAAGTTTATACAGTTGATAAAATAAAAGTAATATTTCCGCCAGCTACACATTTTGGTGTTTACTTTGACTTGTGCATAGCTTATATTATATTGCGTGTATAACCGATGATTTTTTAAATTATTTTGACACAATTTAATTAGGTTGAAGCGTTTTTCTAATAATATATATATTAATTGAGCCGAAGTATTGATCTAAATAATATGTATTAATCTAATAAAATATATATTAATTGAGCCCAGATCTTGATCTAATAAAATATATATTAATTGAGCCCAGATCTTAATCTTGATCTACTAAAATATGTATTAATTGAGCCCAGATCTTATTCTAATAAAATATATATTAATTGAGCCCAGATCTTAATCTAATAAAATATATATTAATTGATCCCATATCTCCAGATAACTCTTGGTTACTAGGTTAGTCAAAAAGTTTTGAAAGCGGAAATGAAAATATATTTTTTTTGGGGAGAAATCACTTTTATTGCTCAGTATAGTCTCCCATAAGATCAATACACTTGGTCCAGCGATCTTCCAACTTTGTTGTCCCATCACGGAAGTGACTTTCTGGAAGGCCTGCAAAATACTCCTCTACGACGGCTATAACCTCTTCGTTTGATGAAAAATGCTTTCCACGAAGGAATTTTTTGAGGTGTGAGAACAGCCAGAAGTCAGAGGGAGCTAAATCTGGCGAATAGGGTGGATGCTGCAACAAATCGTACCCCAATTCACTGATTTTCGCGATGGTTTTTTGAGCTGTATGAGCAGGTGCATTGTCTTGATGAAAAATGATTTTTTTCTTCTGCAAACCGGGTCTTTTTTCACAATTTTTTTCATCCAACTGGTCCAAAAGGTCACAATAATAATCAGAGTTGATTGTCTTACCAGTTTGGAGATAATCTATCAATAAAATTCCTTTTGCATCCCAAAAAACTGACGCTAACACCTTCTTGGCCGATTTCTGGACACGAACTCGCTTCGGAGCCAAAGTGCCTGGTTCACACCACTCCTTAGCCTCTTGTTTTGATTCAGGATCATGGTGGTAGACCCAAGTCTCATCCATAGTGATGAATCGACGCAGAAAATCCTTTTTATCCTTTCGAAATTGCTCCAAATGTTGCTCAGAAAGTCGCATTCGAACGTGTTTTTGTTGCATTGTTAGCAAATGTGGCACCCATTGTGCACACAGTTTTTTGAAACCCAAAACTTCAGCCAAAATATGCCATGTTGTTCCATGTGAGATGCCTATGGTGTCAGCTATCACATCCACAGTCGATCGATGATCTTTCAAAACCATATCCTGTATTTTCGCTATGATTTCTGGTGTTGATGCACTTTTTGGACGTCCTGAGCGTGGATCGTCTTCAACGCTTGTACGGCCACGCTTAAACTCCAAAACCCATCGGTGAACAATTGGAAATGAAGGAGAAGACTCCTTTAATACTTTCACCATCTTTGCATGGATCTCAGTAGCCGATAAACCTTCCAAAACAAAGAATTTAATCACTGCACGATATTCGGATTTTTCCATTGTTAAAAAATACACTGACACGTCAACTTCAAATGGCTTGTAAACAAAGAATGAATTGACAGATCGAAATGAAATTTTGAGTACGTTCTTATGAAAGATGAAATATTAAAATGGAGTAGAAATTTTGGTTTTTCTACTGCTCCATAGATGTCGCTTTCAAAACTTTTTGACTAACCTAGTTCCTGTTCGTAGCTTCTGGCTAACTTAAAAACTCGAACAATAATCCTTGCATCCTTAATTTCACTACCCATCCGTAACTTCACTACTTGCAACTTAAAAGTTGTAATCAAATGTTCTAGCATAAAATAATTTAGAAAAATATGAACTCTAAAAAGTGTATATGATATGTTGTGTATTTCAAATTCTAAAATTGTCAGTCCTTCATATTAACTATCTAATCTTAAAAACGGTCTTACTCGCACTTTCGAAATTCATCGAAATTTAATTGACATACCTTTCCATATGTGTTAAAAATGCTTTTCAGTTTATTGTATTGTATTACGATATCGTTGCATACAGGACAACCAGGCAGGTTTAATACCATGTGGCGGTTCGTCAATCTCCGGGTAGAAAGATAAGCGTCTTACCAACTAGGTCACGAAGGTATCTGTAACACTTAAAAATTTGATTCAATTATATAATCATAATCATTCGATTTATTTTCAATACGTACATATACATACATAAAATCACGTCATGTAAATTTTGGGATAGGCAGAGAGAACATATCTCTACATCTTACTCTCCTCTACGCTTTCAATAATTGTTTCTTACACATTCATAAATCTAGCCGTACATGCCCCTCTGTAGCAGGCGTCTTACCAATTTGTATTATATTGCATTACACTTTCCTTGTTTACAGTACAACCTGGCGGGTTTATTGCCATGTGACAATCTTTTCCAACCAATCAGAAAGATGTTAAAAAGGCCTTAAGTGAAAACCAGACTGTAATCCTTTTTAAAAAATCTGGCTTCCAGCGGGATTTGACCCGCAACCTCCGGGCTGAGAGATAGGCGTCTTACCAAATTGGCTACGGAGATCGTCGTTTATTATGAAATTATTTTTTTTACTCAAAGACTTAAATTTTTATCTTATAATTCATATGCATTATTTAAAATGTTCACCTCTGTCCGTGGTATATCTTACCTTCTATCGTGCAGCCCCTATCATTTTCACAATGCGGTGTGATCCCAGCAGATGAGGGCCTTCCCTCCCTCCGGGGACAGCTCTCTCATCAAAGTATGACTTAATCCACGTGTACGATCGCACTGTAAGGAACTTAATTAATTCGTAGATACGTTATGAGTGGAGGATGAACAACTGCATATTCGTGTTAAAAAATACCTATGCTTAAGTATTTATCTTTTCACGCCAAGAATCTCTTTATATTATTAAAATAAGAAACGTTATACCTCTGATAGATATATAACCATCGTTATTTTAGAAATCGATAAAAAAAATATATCTCAACAATCAAGGAATCCAACAATAATTTGTTTAATTTAATCATCCATAAACCATAAGACGTTAAATAAAAATTCTTTCGTTCTGTTTATATTTATCGTCATTTTATTATGTGTTTGATATTGAATCGAGTCGATCACTGCTTTAAAATATTCATAATATTATGGCTCTAATTTTAAACTATTTCGTGTAAACATTCCACCATACGGCTAGACTTTTGCGTGTTAGAGTAAACAAAATAGTTTACATCGATTTTATGTTTCAATAATTTTAATATTCGTGAATTTGATCGGCGGAAATGCTAATAAATATGTTCAGACAAGAAAAAAGATAATAATTATGACCAGGGGTGATAAATTGATCGATTATTATTTTTTTTAATCTATGTTTTTATATTTATATTAAAATATTAAATGAGTTGACGTTCAACAAAAATATTAGAATATAAACATTAGTCGTACTCTTCTTTGAAATATGTTTACACAAAAATCGGTTTCGACATTAAACTTCTGAAACTTGTTGTCCTTGTGTTGTTAATTTTATTTTTATTTTACAGAAGTAAGTTGTCTTTTCTATTTTTAAATCTATATGGTTAAATCTACAGATGTTTCAGGATAAAGCTTTAAATTCTTGTCGTAATAGTAATAGGGGTGCGGAAGATGGAATTTAGTAATAAGGGATGAATGTAAACTTAAGGCTGATGTGTTGGGTTAGATGAAGAATAGCACTGAGAGATGGTTTGGGCATGTACAACGAATGTTTGAAGAAAAAGTTACAAAACAAATATATAGTGCAAATGTGAGTGGAAGGAGTAGTAGAGGAAGACCAAGGAAAGTATGGTTGAATCAAATTAATCGTATTTTGAAAGAAGGAAACGTAAAAAGTCAAATAAACCGCAGTAGTTGTATGAATATAAAATATATACTCGTATGAAGAGATAGGAAAGTCTGGCGCTCTGTACTTTCGGCCTACCCCAACAGGGGAATGGTGTGATAGTATGTATGTATTGATGATAATTAATTCCTCATTCATATTTTTGCTTCTTTACATTTATTGAAGAATTTACATTCATTAGAAAATAATAGTATAATATAAAAATAGTATTGTAGAAAATAGAAAAATTTATTAAATTTGTGCCTACTTTTCTTATTTCGATCCTTTTTTTCAAATTTTTGGTTGTTATATTCGTATTTTACACGAATAACTGACATTTTTTTAGAAAAATATAATTATACTCTTATTAATTATTCTTTACTCATAAAATATCGCAATTGATTTAGAAATAACTACGAGTATATTGATACAATGGGTATATTGGATTTAATGTTGATTTCAACAAATTCAACGCAAATTCGTTCGATATATTTTCAACTTAACATATACATAATATTTCATATTTTTTATCGATAGCTAATAAATCAATTTATTTACCTAATTTAAGTATTTATTGTGCTTTTTTTTTCTTTGAATTATTCTTCATTTATTTTTAATATGAAAATCCCACAGACGCATGTTTAAAAAAAATTAATAAATAAATATAAACCTAGTTCTCCCATCGCCATTAAATAACTACGTAATAAATTACTATTTTTAAAATGAAACATTCATAACTCACATATAATAATGCTGAGTATATTTAGTTTTCCCCTCTTAAAGAAGAATTTATTTCTAAAAATAAAACCTTTATTTGGCAACCAATGCAGGTAGGTATACAAATAAACCTCCGATATTTCAGCGAGGAGCAATGCCTTGACGTCAATGGAATTGGAGGCTTCACTTAGTCAGAGCTTTTTCTCGCTAAGCTGGAAATAGAATAATTCCAAGTAAACACAATGAAAATAATTATCTATGATATGAGAGAATAGAACTAAGCAAAATGCAGCTCTCGACAGCTATTTTTCAACTTATCATGAAAGCAATTGAGTGGCATTTAAACGTCGAAATGGAAATGTACTCGTTTATGAACTACTTACTGTATGCTGATGACATGGTAGTGTTATGGGAGACTGAAAAATAATTATAGTGTATGTGACCTGTACGTGAAATGTGAAGAAAAAGGCCTAAGAATGAACGTTGCTAATTCTAAATCATAATAATTGAAAAGGGTGAATGGAAAAAAATAAGATATTTGGGTGAACAATGTAAGATTAGAACGAATTGAAGAATTCTGTTATTAATTTTTTATTTTTGTTTATTTTATATGACAAGAAATCTTATAAATAGAGGTAATTTAATGTCGACATACAATTTTAATGAATCTGACTTTATTGCCTTTCATTTGGTGTGTCCTAAGTAAACTAGGCTTTTGCCTGTATCTTACTGAGGACATTTGGTAAGTATGTTATAAGATGACGTATACTACCTAAATTATTTTTATAAGTCATCTTCTGATGACCTCCGTAGCCAAGTTGGTAAGACGTTTGACTCCCATCTATAGGTGTCGGGTTTGATTACCAATGGTGTATGAAAAAAAGGATCCTAGTCTGATAAAAAAAAAGTTCGTCAAGTAACAATATTCAAATGTGCTTAACACGTGCGTTCTCCAGTAGTTCTCCCGAAGATTCGAATAGTGGGGCTGAAGACAATGTTATCTCCCGGCCGGAGTCTTCAATACGTCTATATCACCAATTCAGATTAGATGAAAATTACCCAGTATATAATGCTAACAAATATAATTTGGATTTTTTTGTTCTTTAAAAATTCCTTGCTGCAGTTTATACTTGTCCTGTACTGTTTATTCACATTTGTATCAAAGAATATTTATTTTCTGTTTTTATAATTCCCTTATCATTTACTCAAAATAATGTCTTCTTTAATACTGGTACGCAACTAATTTGAAAACATTTTTTAATATTTCAATTTCAAATTCCTTTGAAGCTGTCACTATCTTAACAGTGTTTATTGATTTAAATATTTGCTGTCTCGGTCTCGCATTATCCAGCTTCAAGTGATCGTCATTCGAGATCACTTGTCAACAAATTATATTGGCTGTGCATTGTATATTTACATGACTACATTCCTTCCCCATTCGACAGACAGAGCCCAATAAATTTTAAAAACATCTTAAATAAACTATGACTTTATTTCGAATCTTTATGGAAAATTATAGTATAAATAGGCCAAAACCCGTACGGCTGTCGAATACTTGGATTCTCTCCGAAAGTAATTCGAAATTTGAATCTCGATGGGGATACCGAATGAATTTTAAATACCTAGCTAACAATTTTTGAACCGGTGTAAAAGGGGACGATGTATAAATGATATATATAAACAAATTTTACATTTATGAATATATATTTAAGAGATCTTACTTCGAAGAGGGGTAGAACTTCGACGCCAATCTCATCTTGATCGAATAAATTCATTGTTCGGAATCCATCCGGTATGATAAAAACTTAACAGTTGCTAGTCACGTGGCGTCGAATGGTCTGCCTCTTAGCCCCAAAATCATAGCCCTACTTTAACACTTAATACATGATCTAAAGTGCTTTTTGACAAAAGAAATAATAATTTTAAATTAAATTGGCTTAAAATTTGTTGTAGCTTTCTTAAATAATAGAGTAACTTGGTTTCATTAATTCACTTTAAAGTTTTGAGCGTATGAAGGTCGGTCCGACTCTGAATACAAATGACGATTTTTTAAGGTTAGAAATTAGTATTTAAGCTGGTCTATGAGTTTGGGTTTTAGTGTAATAGATATAGGTGTAGTATGCAATTTTAATACGAATTTAGAAACAACCCTTTTTAGGAGGCCTTATCAAAATTTAATAAGAGTGTGCTCACACTGTGGGAGAGTGACCGTATCCAGAAATGAACTTTTAAGTTATTCAAAGTGCATGAAATGAAGTGGCAATCGATCATACTCGAATGTGAGGGGTTTTCTAAATAAGTAAGATATCATCATCATTGTGTATTTGGGCCAACTTATTTCCTTTGTAGGAGCTCATTTGAACAACATTTTCAAAAGTAAGATATACTTGATAATAATTACTAGAAAGGAGCTCATTTGGACGTATAAACAACATTTTTAAAAGTAAGATATAGTATACTTTATAATAATTACTAGAATGGAGCTCATTTATACGTATGAACAACATTTTCAAATGTAAGATATACTCGTACTTGATAATAATTACTTCATTTTGATACATGATTTGACTCATGTACCAATCGAATCTTTCCTATTCACGAGCCACCATCGAGTCATACTAACGCCATTGAGTTTTAATAGATCGTTCCCGTATCGCATTTTTAATTATTCCTCGGAATGCCATTAGGCTGTGGCGATAACTGACGAGACTCACTGCGGTCGGTCGTATATCTATGTTTATCTACTTATATTTATAATTCCTTTGCTGAATGCCTTTGCTAAGGATAATGTTACAGCTGTCAACGATTTGCAAAAAAGAATCGTTTTTTTATAGCGCATTGTTGGACTGTTCCAGTCGTCAAGTGTATTTATTTGATATCGGACTCTCTAAATATCGACGTTATGATTTGAAATAAAAAAAGGACACCATGGAATTTTATATCAATAATACATATCATACGCAATATCTCAGTCATGCACAATCTTCTATTATTCACATTTCTCACTTTACTTTCTTTCAAAATCTGGTTCACTTGATCCAGCCACTTTTTCCTCGATCTTCCTCTTCCATACACACTTTGCACTTCCGATCTACGAGTATATACCCATTTAATAATTATTTTTCTCCACATGTCCAAATCATCTTAACTCTCTTTCTTCATCTTACTTAAAACATATATTTTCACATTTCTTGAATTCACCACTGTTTCAAACATTTCTTGAATTCACCACTGTTTTATTTGAGTTTAATACCGGTTTCAAAGACCTCTGTCTTCCTCGTCAGGTGAATTTGAACGAAATTATGTCAAAAATATGTATATCATATATTTTACTGTAATAGGTACAGGAGAGGAGGAGGTGAGTAGTGGCTAATAAGGGGAGAGGATTAAGGTAGATTAGGTTTTGAATGGGAAACATATTTAGTAGAGGACTATTATTGAAATTAACTTGGTTGTTTATAACGTTGAGACTTTTATCCATGTATTAAATATTTGATATCTTAATTCCGCCTTCTTTCATGCATTTAATATATTTATTAAATAAATAATAATTTACTTTTTTTTTATTACCGAAATCGCACATAGAAATATTATAAGTACAAACATGCCGCTATCCATTAGTTCAAATATTTTTCGGAGTCGAGTTAACTTAAATAAATCCCAACATTGCAGACTTCAGCCTCTTGGTGACATCAGAATCATTAACGAATGGGATATTCGGTAATGTTTACATTTAATTTGTATCAACATTAAAATCTTTTGACGATAAAGGTATTATAAACTATATTATAAAACTTTATGTGAACTCGGATGAATGAAAAAATTAGTGTAAATTTTATCAGAAATGCGTGCCTTTCAAACAATGAGAGTAAGAAATAATCGTATGAAAGACAACTGTTAGAGATGTTAAGAAATAGAAACGGAAAGCAATCTTAAGATAGTTTGGCCTCAAGTAAAATACTTAGCATAAATTGTGTTAATAAGGTATACTTTTTAGATTTGATGAGATATTAATTTTAGATTTAATAAAATACTTGTATACGTTTTAGATTTGATAAGGTACATTTTCTAAATTTGAAGATGTATACTTTTTAGATTTGATAAGGTATACATTTTGTATTTGATAATTTATACTTCAAGATTTCATAAGGTAATCTTTTTAGGTTTGATATTGCGTACATTTTCGATAAAATAAGGCATATTTTTTTTAAATTTGGTAAGATATACTTTTTCGATTTCCGAAAAAAAATACAATTTACTACTTCAAACTTCCTGTTACATTTTTTTAATAACAATAATGAAAAATTTTACGTAGTATTCGTAACCACGAAAACATACTATTAGGGATGAATAAATAGAAGATCAAAGAAACCGCCGAAAACAAAAGCTGTCAAGAATGAAATATGTATCGTCGATGATTAAAATTAAAATAATAATTTTCTTTCGTTATTCTCTTTTCAAAACCACCAACTCGCGGGGCCGCTGTTTCAATGTGATAACTATATGCATTGCACGCAGGCGGCAAATTCAATATTTGAACTAAGTAATTTTTTTTTATATAAAAACACAACGTTACACTAAATTTTGAAGGAAACATTATATTCATTGAATGGTAGTCGATATATATTTCCATAATAATACTTTATTTCGCATTATAAGTAACTACGTGATGGCTTCCTTCCATTTACGAGTTACAATGGAATAACGTCTGATATATCTCTGACTGCATGTTAAATACAATCATAGACCCGCATCTTCTCCCACATCCGCTGAAAACATGACAGGATCATCCGGGACTTTCGTAGTCTTGCTTTCTCAGAGATCGCTTCATGTGCATTTTAACTATCCAGACCTGGTCGTAAAAAATCTGCCGTTCCCGAATAATATCAGTACTTCTCCAAATGTACTATTATAACAGTGTATATATCAAAGATTCCCAAAGTGGTCTATATGGACCCCCAAGGGTCGATTTCGACTTGCAGGGGGTCTATGTCAGCGAGAAAAGAAATTAAGGGGGTGCACGAAATGTATGGTAAATGGGGGTTCACGTGAGCGGATCCCATTTAAGCAGATCATCAATATTTAGGCGTTCCGTAAATGTCTTATTACACCTAACACAGATTATGTGTACATAATACTTATATTAGACATAGAAAATACTTATATAAAGAAATCGAATGCAAATCACTGAACGTGGAGATTTAAGACTGTACCTCACTAATTTTAAGCCAAATATTGAATTATTGCTATCAGAGCACCAGGTTCATCCCTCTCATTAACAGTATTATTTGTGTGTTCATTTTATGTAAGAATTTAACACGGTTTTGATTTGTTTCGTTCGAAAGCCAAATATTTACTTGCATTTTGTGTATTTTCAATAAAGGTATGAATAAAAATTGTACATGTTTTTCTTTTTTTACAATTGTCCACTCTACAAAAAACCTTATCAAGGTGAACATCACTGTGTCAGCTGTCAAAAATACATTTGAAGTTAATAAGTTTAGGAAAATTCAATATTAGGCAGCCAGGGTGGTCTACGGGGCGAAAAAGTTTGGGAAACTATGGTCTATATCAACCCAATAAAAAAAATTGTTTATTGATTCTGAAAGCCTAATTTGAAAAATAAAACTAAGAAATAATCAGACAAATCTTAAGAGCTTTTAATAACAATATTTCGTCTCTTTTTCTTACAACAGCGTAATTTTCATAGGTTGCCACAGGCGACACTACCCTTAAGGCAGCCCTGAATATTAGCAGCCCACGTAATACCTTTACTCTCCAAAAGCAACAGCCCATACTAAATCGAAGCTGCGTGGGTTAACCCTTGAAGGTTAGCGGGCACCCCTAATTCAATTGACATTTTAGGTAAATCTTAAACAAAAACGTTATATTATATTTTTATCTTAGAAGGATTATCGGTAATTTAAATAAATAATTATATTTTTGATTAAAAAATACGAAAGATGCTAATCAAAAAATGTATTACGTTACAATGAAATCTTGTCTTCAGTTGTAATAGTGCCCTTTCACAGTATACAGTACAACCTGCCGGATTTTTTGTCATATGACAATCTCATATAACTAAACAGAAAGATGTTCACGAGACATGGCGAGAAAACCAGACTGATACCCTTAAAAAAATATGATATCAACGGGAATCGAACCCGCGACCTCCGGGTTAGAAAACATGTGGTTTACCGACAATCTCTCACATTTTATAAGTTATTTTATTTAAATTAACATAAAACACTAAATATTTTATCTTGGTATATGACATATATGCAGGTACAACTACTCAGTAATCAGGATTTGCATTATGACGCCTTTCGAAGCTAAGTTGATAAGACGCCTGCCATTTTCAAAAATTATTCTAGTCTAGTTTTCTCTTAAAGGCCTATTTCCCGTTTTTATGGTTGATCGGAAGATATTTCCACGTTACAATAAACCCGCCAGACTGTTCTGCATATAAATAAAATTTAATGCATAGGTCAAATCAAAGGTCAAATCAACAAAAACAAGAAATAATGGTTATTGGACTCACTTATCATGACATATGATATCGACTCTAGTAAATAATAACCAAAACAAAGGGCAGCCTGGAAGTTTAGAGGTGAAGACCGTCTGGATCATAGCAGGAAATATACTCAGAACAGTACAATATTCCCCCTTTATCCGCGGTGTCAGTTACCCGCGGTCAACTACGGTTCGAAAATATTACTCTATTGACCCGACTATATGGCGAGGTTTTAATTTTAAAATACACTCTCTTTCACAATATATTTAATGAGGGACTAGTTTCTGACAGTTGTTTTTATCTTATTTTGTGTGCTACGTTTTTCATATTCTTAAACTCTCGAAAATATGATGAATGGCCATATTAAAACACAAGGAGATCAAAAAAATCAAATCAGTCAAGGAATTTGCGTATGATAGTGCGCACTGCAGAAGTTACAAATAACAGTGCAACTGCCATAAATTTTGGTATTACTAAAAAACATGGTTGGCGATCGCAGAAACAAGACCTTACGAATGCATAGTTTACAAGAAATGAATTCTGAAAGCCTAAGGAAGGATATTTTGAATCAATATAGGGTTCTTACTATCCGCAGTTTTAGGTATCCATTGGGGGTCTTTGAACATGACCCTCGTGGATAACGGAAAACTTATGTACTCGTATTAGAAATAACAGAACATTATGAGATGGCGAAAACAACGGAGAAGACAATGTCATGCACATGTGAAACGAATAGATATTTATAATACTAATATAATTATATGCACGATAACCTAAAAGGTGGAAGGATAACTGAGAGCCGATGTCTCAAGAGAGATCTACCGGATAAGAACAGAAGAGGAAGAAGATGGAAAGTTTGTTAATTTAAATTAAACTCGTTGGAATTTTCATATAAGTTCAAAACACTACTTAAGATACTTAATTCTTTGACATTTACATCAAGCTTTCAATTCTAGCATGTGCGAATGTGGCTTCAGCGAGGAAACGTTAAATAATATATTCTTCGAATACCTGCTAAATAATGCGTGCCCAACCTTTTCTGAAGATCTCATTTTGACAAATAACGAAAACACTCATTAAAAGCTTGTTTCTTTCCATTTATCATACAAAGTGTCAAGAATGTTTATAATTTCTCATAAACCAAAGATATAAAATATTATAATTTGTTTCGTCAAACAGTGTTCATTCCACTTTATAAAAAAACAAGGAGTCCTTTTGTGCTCCCTGATGATGGGGTGAAAACTTTGAAACCGGTAAGGCTATACCCTAGTATAAAGTGAAACAAACAGTGTTTGACTAAACAAATCACAATGTGTTTAAACCTCCACAGTGTTAATGCCTTAACTATAAATAATATAATGTATATAAATTAGTATTCTTATTTGATAAACTTAGTATTATTCAAAATGTTGATGGCGTGAATTTACGATTATGTTCTTTATTAATGTAATCAAATCAACATACGTGATTAGGTTGTCGATTAATTTAATCAAATCAACCTTTTTCAATTGCTGAGAAAATTAAAATTAGGGTGAATAGCCATTAAAAAAAGCTATTTGAAAATAAATATGTTTTTTTAAGAAACTTAAACCTTTTATTTATTTTTTTTTATCTTCCCCGTATTTACCAACTATATTTTAGAGAAAATAAACGAAATATTTTTCATAAATTTATGTGTATTTTTTTATACAAATTAGTAATAATGTTTTTTTTTAATATTTTCAGGGCATAGACCCTTATATATCATACACATGACCTTTCAAAACAGTTTTTGGTTTCCCTTTTAATTTATTTGTGACATAAGTCGGTACCCTAGTTTGGCTTTTCGTGAACGGTCCCAAAACATTGAAATTTTCAAATCATCAGATGTTGAAAAAAATATATAATCTTCTAAAACTTTAAATTAAAAAAAAAAACAATTAAATTTTAACTTTTTAATAATGTTGATACACGAGTGAATATCCCATGAAAATTTTTAATAACGTTGATACACGAGTGAGTATCCCATGAAACTTTTGACTTCCGTACATTTTTTATCGCACTCCTTTTTATTTCTTTAAGTTTGAACAATCCCAATATATTTTTTATAATCTCCTTAATTTGTAACTTAACTTTTGATTTCCTCCGAATAAAAAGGTGAAACTGTATTATAAACTTTAAAATGGCAAGCTCGTCAGGAGTTTCAAAGAAAACATAATTTAATTATTGTACTATTCGCTTAATATTTTCACTAACTAATCTTAACTTGTTTTTCTAAAAATACTTAAATATGGTTTTCTAAAAGCACTTTATTTATTTAGCACTTCCTCACACGACATGGAATAACCAGCTGGATTATTGTCGTATGGTAATATTTTCCAACTAACCAAACAAGAGTTACACATGCTGTGACAATTGCTGGTTAACAAGTTTTTAGTTGCAACCTAAACATAATAGAAAAGTATTACAAACAAAAGCAGCGTTTATGAAAAACTACGTACATGCATACCATCACGCCATTTCCCTGTTGGTGAAGGCAGAAAAGGTAGAGCGCCAGACTTTCCTATCTGGATACACATTCTTCGCCTCTTCCATATCCATACATCTTCTTATTATCAAGATGCATGGCCGCGCGGTAATGCACTGGACTTCCGTGCGACAGATCGAACCCCGCGCTGTGCTACTCCCCTCGAATGACACAGGATTTATTAATGCTTATTATTTGGGGGTATAAGGACACCTGTAAGTTAAGTTATAGATATTCGTTCAAAAAAAGAAAAAAAATACCGGTGTACTCCGATCGTTTCACTTCAGGTGTGCCATCAAATTCAGTACAGCGATGTGGCCGATGAATTTGCGGGTGTGCAACGGCTTACTCACTTAAAAGAGGAGAAAAAGGAAAAGTAATTATTAAAACCTCCACGGTATAGCTTCGCTTACCAACTAAATTAACGTCGGAATGGCGAGGGGGTCCTCGACTTTGACGCCTAGCAACGACGACAACGCTTTCTCACGCAACTCTTCTCTTAAATAAAATTACAAAAAAATATAAGTAAATGAAAAGAAAATGGACAAAATATGATTTTACAATATTCTCAATAACATAGAAAGGGGACGGATAGGGAAGAAAAATATAATGAAGAATGATAAAAGGTACGCTATGCCGTGGAATAAATATTGTTTCCTTTTTATTTAATTTGATAAAAACAGTGTGATATGATTTCAGGGCAATGTTTTTTGAAAAAATATGAAAAATTCTCAGAATAATAACTAATAATTGTTCGTTAAACCCATAAAGTTGGCTATTGCTATCCCGTAATGCCAACCGATACTGGGTTTAACAATGATCAATAAACATGGGTTACTTTTCTTGATTAGTTTTACCGGATTTGAGTTTTTATGAATTCTCGAAAGTCGAAAATAAATCACTCATTGAATAAATTTAGGAAAAACTTTTAGCAGAAACGTTTTTGTTTTTATTTATCTGAAACCCGTTAACGAAAATCTTTGTGTTGTTCATTATTGTTTTATATTTGGCATTATTTTTTTTTTTTCAGTAATACATATGCAACGATGGTAGACACAACGGACACCCAACACTTCTGTTTGCGCTGGAACAACTACCAGAGCAGCATCACCTCGGCGTTCGAGAACCTGAGGGATGACGAGGACTTTGTGGACGTCACCCTGGCCTGCGATGGCAAGAGCTTAAAGGCGCACAGAGTTGTCCTCTCTGCTTGCAGTCCTTTCTTCAGAGAATTGCTTAAGGTTAGTGTGTCATATTCACAATCATCACGCTATTTCCCTATTGAGGTGGCCAGAGAGAACAGATAGCCACATCATTCTATCCTAGCGCACATATTTCACTTCTGCCCCATCTCTATACACCTCGTCATTTATTACTCTTCTATTATAAAGGTTTTTAACTCATCCCTATTTTAGAATTTGATTAATTTGGTCGTACCACGTTTTTCTAGGTCTGCCTAAACTTTTAAAACTTCCAATCTTGTATCATTCATTTTTTCTACATGCCCGAACCATATCAAAGCTCTTTTCTTCATCTTAAGCACTGCGTCTTCTTTCAATGAGCATTATTTCAAAATGTCGTTCATTTTCTTTCATACATTGCTTTCCACACATTTTACGCAACCTTTAAGGTGCAATTCTAATTATTTATTTTAATTAAGGTTAGTAAACTACCATTATTTTCTTGCCTTACCCTTTTTGATCAAGAACGACTGACGCGGCTATGTGAAAAACTACTGAAATAATCAATATGGATATGCATGGAAATCTCAATGGCAGCTATCCCAATGACAACCTCCACAAAATGTTATCAATAGCTGGTATCCAGGCAGACCACGGAGTTTTCTATGCGGAATAAGATGAGGTTTTATTTATTTAACAGTTCATTATATAACAATCTAACGGGCTTATGGCGAAGTGGCCACATCTTTTTCGGAGACTGGCAGTTGCAAAAATTATTCAAATTATTATTGATTTGTACAAAATTCATGAACAATATAAATAATAATACGTCTTTATGTAATATGCTTGATTTGACAACCTTCGTAGCCTTGTTAGTAAACCCCCTGTCTTCCGACCCGGAGGTTGCTGTTTCGATTCCCGTTGGAACTCAGATTTTTTTAAAAGGATTCCAGTCTGATTTCAAAGCATCTTTTACAAATGTGTGGTTGTTTGGAAGACATTACCACATGGTAATAAACCCGTCAGGTTATACAGTATATAATGAAATTTTGATTAAAAAAATATAAAAGTGTGAAACCATCAATCGTTGTTAGAAAGAACTGATGGTGGAGAGGAAAGTGTGAAACCATCAATCGTTGTTAGAAAGAATTGATGGTAGAGAGGAAAGTGTGAAACCATCAATCGTTGTTAGAAAGAACTGATAGTGGAAAGAAAAATGTGAAACCATCAATCGTTGCTAGAAAGAACTGATGGTGGAGAGGAAAGTGTGAAACCATCAATCGTTGTTAGAAAGAACTGATGGTGAAGAGGAAAGGCTAATCGGAAATACAACACGTATGTTAGCATTAATTATATGAAATTAAGAGTTTTTTTTTCAATAACTTTTTTAAACATGCCAATAATGGAGCGAGTCTATGATTGGTTGGTTACTGGTTCCAAAATCTCATTGCATGAACAGTAAAGAACGACGTAAAAACAGAAGTGAGGTGACCTGAGAAAGGCAATAAACAATATATGTTTAAGTGTAGCGCAAGTACATGATCGGAAAGACTCTGCATATATTCGACGAGATAAGAGGGGATGGCGGGACAGTTAAAGACAATATGTGAATTTACAAATATTTCTCACATTCAACCAATTAAGTTAATTCTGGTTTAAAGTAATATGATTACACTTTCTCAGGTTGAAGATAAATTTCAAACATCTTAAAGAAGCTGCAACATGTACAACTAACATATTCCTGTGTAATATCTGAATTGATTATATAAAATTTTAAATATAAAATTGCAAGATTGAAATATAAAATTTCTTTTCATGTATATTTTTTTTTAAATGTCAGATGTTCCCACATAGTTCCCACATAGATGGTTCTTGAATGATCCCGTAAGATTTTGTCTATATTTTTTTTTTCATTGATGTATTACGAAAAAATATATTTACATTACTTTAAATCTTATAAGGCCTAAAAGAATTTATTAAAAAACGTCACTTGAATATTAAACATTAAAATTGTGACAAATTCTTTCATTTGGCATGTTTATTAGTACTCGTATATGAAAATAAACCACATACTTGATTTGTTTATTATTAAATTAAATGTTGTGATTATGTTTTATTTGGTAAAAACATTTCTGTTTTCAATTTTCTATAATAATACAATTAATTCGTTTATGATAATAAACATTTACCATTTCCGAGTATTCCGTTGAACCCAAACATTTTAAAACATTGTAAGTGTAAAAATCAGAACTCAATTTCTCTAGCGGAATTTTCTGGAAGCTTTAAGAGCTGACAGTTGACAACTTATGACTGCATTTGACAAATTTAATCGAAATGCATCGTAGATGTGTTTTTAACACTGAAAGAAGGGAATTATGTAACTTTTACAAGAATTTTCCGAAACATCATTAATATTTAACAATTTCACAGTATTTGTTCTAAAATATCATTGTTAAATCCAACTTTTTTTTTATTCAGTTTCGGGACACATACATAATTTTTTTATTTAGTTTCGGGACATCGCTTGTAAGTTGCTAGTTTTAAATTTCAATAAAATAATATTAAGATACAGTTCATATATTCTAGTGAAAATCCTCCATGAAAAAAAAATGTTCCAAATTCAAATTTCTGTATAAAAATTAAACAAAAGTATTCGACCGTTTTCCAAATTATTGAAATTCACACAATTCAAATTTATTTTAATTTGTGTTTTTATACGAAATTTGTAATTTAATCAATAAAGCGTTCATTTCAAAAATCTTAAGTGTATATTTTTTGACAAATGCCTCTTTCTACTTGTCTACTCATACAGTTGCATCGAAACAGTCATTCAAACAGTTCTTTAGAACATTTTTTATTTCACACCAATATCAAAATTAATTGTATGACTGATGTCAAGCAGGTAATAAAGACAAGACTTATTGTGTAGTTGATGTCAAGCAGACAATAAAGATATTTTAGACTAATCACCACCAGTGGCAGTATTTTGCATGTTATATGCATACTTAGTATCCTTTTAACCTAATTGTTTTTCCTTCTCCTCTCTTTTATTTATTAATTAATTATTTTCTTCTTGTTCTACCATTATTATTTAGAGACTGTAATTCTTTATATTTTATACTTGGATTTTTAAATATTTTTTTAAAAATCTATCAAGGATTAAAACAATTTAATGCATCAAAAATGAGCTGGTCGGTTGGAATAAATTGCTGTATAGGAATAATCCTGCCAAATGTACACAAAATAATGAAAATAAATAAAAATTCAACTTTCCTTCTCTCCTGTTCTTTTATTTTAATTTAATACTTATTGTGTTATTTTTTTCTCAGTCTACGCCATGCAAACATCCAGTAATAGTTCTCCAAGATGTGGCTTTCACGGACCTCCATGCACTGGTGGAGTTCATCTATCACGGAGAAGTGAATGTCCACCAGAGGTCGCTCAGCAGCTTCCTCAAGACTGCAGAAGCACTCAGAGTCTCGGGGTTGACACAACATGATGACACACAAGGGGTAAATATACATACACTTTCCATTCACAAATGAGATTAATATTTAGGGGTTCAGCATTGTTAATAAATACACAATAATTAAATTAACAAAAGATGCAGAAAAAACAATTCATTCTCATGGTTGAACTTTTATAATAATATTGTTTTTTTTAATATTCATAAATATTCGACTATTATACACATACAATAACAAAATATTACTTAAAAGAGCCAGCAAAAATTGTTTGTAATTTTATGTTAGAATATTCTCATTTATCTGAAAAAATATTTTATTTTTAATTGCAACATTTTATTTTACATTAAATTAAATGATTTATATAAATAAAAATGAAATAATTTATGTTTTTTGATAAAACGTTTTAATGATATCTGCAACCGTGGAAAATAATATTTTCATTATTCATGTACATAAAAACAAACAAATTGATGTGTGCTTATTTAACTAACATCATTTTACAAAAATTCTAATCAAACGAGACTATTCCGGTTTCCATTTGAAATAATAATTTCTCTTTACTTAAGTGTTTAATTCAAACCTACAAGATCTATTGATTTACTTAATCCAAAGCTGAAAAAGGGAAATCAATTTAAATTTTACTAAATCTGTTGATTTAACAATGCTTATCGATTTGCTGAAATCATCCATTTCAACAGTGTAAATTTGCTTAAACCAAAATTAACGTTAATTGATTTTAATCGGAAAATGAAAAAAAATAATTAATAAAGGCGTTTGCTAACAACTATCAACTTGAAAAAGAATTGACAAAATCAAAATTTGTTTGATTTAGCATTTAGAACAAATATTTAAAAAAATTATCTGCAAGCTTTGTAAACACAGTTGATGAAAATAATAGGAACAATGTACACAAATCATACAGACTTAATACATTTTTGTAGTTTTTATTTTATAAACCTTTTTGATTCTGTAAAATGTATTGTATTACATTAACTGTTCTCATCTCCCAAATAGCAAAACTTATATACTTCCAGTCGTAACATTAAGGACAAGAAAAGCAAATATATATTACACAATAAACCATGTTAAATTATTAATTTATTTATATTATAACAAATAAAAACTTGTAAAAAAAACATTTCGAGTACTTTTGAACAAAATATCAATATTATAAATTAGCTCATTAATTTCGCCTCAATATGAAGAGCGTGACCACGAGACAACATTGCCCCATTATTCGAACCTTTGAGTTTTGTACCACTGGAGTAGGCATGGAACTTACAGTCTGTCATCGCACGTGTTAGCAATACTACCGCATGTGAAGAAGTGACAACACATGAACTTTTACAAGACTAGGACCCCTTAGTTTATACGAGTACATTTTTTTACATGTACCATCAAAAATTAATGAGAAGTCATGCATCATATCAATTGATGGGAAATCCTGCATCATATCAACCATTCAATGATATAATCATTATTGAAACAGTTAATAGTGAGGTTTTTTTTCTTATTTATGTGCTTTTACATTAACTTATTATCGGTGTGTCATGCTCAATAATAATTCAACATAACTTGCGTCACTCATGCTAGAAATCTTCTCGTTCATATGCATAAATTTAAATTATCTTTCTTTGATATATTCAATAAAATAAGTGAGTTGAATCATTTATAAGTGTGTACATTTTTAGCCTTACGAAAACATTCATATGAAATACAAAATTTGTATTTCATAGGAATATTTTCAGGAGTACCATCATAAATGTAATTTTTATTTGTGCAGGTACATAATATGGCAGCCCGGGTGGCTGCGGCAGTGGCCAATACTCCAATGACACCTCCTCTGCCCACGCCCGCGCCGCCGCCCCTTCTGCCGCCTCCCTCCTACTGTGACAAGCTGGAGGAAGCACTGCTCTCGCACAATACTGGAGGACCACCTTTCCTTAGAAGGTAATAGCAGCAATTCTTAGATTCCATATATGTTCTTATATCAATAAAATAATAAGATTTAACATTTCACACTCGAAGAAAATAAATCTTTGAAATTATATTGCCAATAGAAAAAATCTTAATTGAAAAATTTATTGCAACTAACAGCTTTTTTATAGACAGTTCACCCATAATTGAATGATTTGTAGTATTTTAAAAAAACATAATACATTAAGCAAATTCCAATGGTTTCCCACTTGATTATAGTCATACTGAAAGCTTGTTACTGTAAGCTTCACAACAATTAAAAGTTAGAGACAGATAAACTTAAAATTATGCACAAAAAAAATTGTATACAAGCCCTGTCGTACTATGGGCATCAAACAGTCAACTCGTGATCTGCCCAAATGCTGCTTGTGATGACAGCAATTAAGTGGAAATACAACCTAACGCTTCAAAAACATGAGAAGTAGAGGATTTAAAAAAAAATCATCTTCTGTCCTTACTTTCTCATTTGGAACATAGCCTTTCCTTTTTCACAGTTTTTAGAGAAACTTTATACTCTGAAATTAGATAAGTTATGAAAAAAAATAATAATACTTTAGATTACTGAAAATGGTTCTATGGGAGTTGATTACAGAAAATAAACTAGGTATAAACTGAATTCCATCAAAAATATGTTAACGACTTGGCTTAGTGGTACCATGATTGCTTAACAACCAGGTGTTCCGGATCCTATTCCTAGCAGTTCCCATCTGATTTTTACTTAGAGGCCTTTTTTCATCTGAATTTATTGTTGTGCTGGCGCTCAGTAATTAACATAAATCTTTAAAGAACTTTTGCTGTTACAAAATAGTGTATTACTATTTCTTTGTTTTTTTTATAAATGTTTTATAATTTCTCAATATGAAATCTCTAACTTTCAATATAAATTTCCATTTCTTCTTCTCCCTGACTCCATCCCAACTCATTGTCTGCGAAGACTGTTGGGGTCAGCTCTCCTCGTCCTCAGGTTGTATGCTCTTCTGTCCCAGACTACATCCCCCAGGCCGTGCCTCTGCATCAGGTTATCTTTTTGGACCACCCATGAATTCTTTGGTCTTCCTCTGGTTGTTATTCGAAGAAGATCCATGGAGATTGCCTGGTTCACAATATGATCGGGTGCTCTGCGTCCAACGTGCCCATACCATCTCAATCGCCTCTCCTCCATCTTGCTGTTGATGTCTGTAACACCTAGGCTTCCACGAATGCGTGAGCTTTTTATTTTGTCTCTTAGGGACACACCAGCTGACCATCTTAGCATGCGCATTTCAGCAGTTTATAGTTGCCTAGAGTAAGAGTTATACATCGTCCAGCATTCGGAGCCATAGAGGAGTGCGGGCTGACAATCATTTGGTATACTTTTCCTTTTAACTTTACTGGTATTTTCGGATCACATAGAACTCCCGTCATTGATCTAAATATAAATTTCCATTTAACTTGACAAAATCTATAGAATGATCTACGAGTATTTCATGAAATAGGTTAGTAATGTTACATAAATCTAGAGAATGATCTACGAGTATTTCATGACATAGGTTAGTAATGTTACATAAATCTCCTAATTTTCTATGTAATTTCTGAACAAAAAATTATCTAATCTACATTTTATCTACTCATAAATGCAACGTAGACAGGAAACGTAAGATAGTAGTTTAAGTTTCTGGATTAAAAACTGCTCACTTTTTAGATAACAAATGGAACATGAAATAATTTAACATGACATTGCATTATGACTGTTTGTACAATATATTATCACAATTAATATTTTATATTTATTTGAAATTTTATCAAGTCATCTCTTAAAATTTCATCCCATAAAGAGATTTTTTTTGTTGAACCTTTATACACTTAGGACCAAAATAAGGTGTAAAGTGACCCTAATTGAATGATGTCTATTTGCAATAAAATAGGTGGAAATTTTGTCTTAAAATGATTTTAATAAAACCATTTTTTTTATCCTCAGGGCTAATCACCACCCACGGCGTATTTCCCGCAGCTCGGACAACTCTCCCGATCCTCACAAGAGGCCGAGGCATGACAACAACAACACCGAACAGATCTCTCATATGCCACAATCAAACTTGCCACATGATTTCTCCACCAAACATCACCAACATTCAATCATGAACAACTCACGATTGAATCATTCTTCGACCGATCAGGGGAATAATGGCAATGGAATATCCAATTCTAGTGGGAGTCCATCCCCCGGATTGATGGAAGATGTAAAAAATGAGCCCGTGGAACTACTATGTGGTACAGGGACAGATTTAGACAGAAGTGATGATTCCCCACCTGCCCCCCATCAAAGACCTCATGTAAGATTCAGAAATGTAATTATTTTTTTGATTTTTTACTCCTAATTTTAATACTTTCCTTAAATTTCTTTTCTTCATTTGATTTTATGCATTTTTATTTTGCATATTTGCTTTCAAATTATTTGATTTAATTTTAATTAAGTAATATATATATATAAAGGTACAGAATAGGGACAAAGCTATTTATAAAAAAAAAAAATATATTTACTATATATTCGTTCCTATATAGTTTTGATATAGTTTCAAATAAAACACATTGATAGTTCCAATGTATAAATATAAAACAATGTAAGAGAAAAGAGCCTTTAAAATCTAAAAAGCTTAAAATCCCAATTTAAGATATAGATTATGAGACATTATGGACTCTAAATATTAAAGATAGATTCATATATAACATATTTTGAAATTTCAAGTGTTCAAAATTATATTGATACGAGTAGCTTTAGCACATCGGTCAAAATATAGGTAATTCTATTTATTTTTTTATGTAATTAGTTTTTTTCATAGGCTTTTATAAATGAACTGTGCTAATTACATAATACTCTATGACACAAATTCATAATATTTTCAATGCACTTTTATTAAATATATATAAATATACACATATTACTAAACATTACAAACAGTAATCATTAAATTTAGGCTACTTTATCCTTACAGATAAGATTTGGCACTGATAAACTTCAAAGAATGAACGAATACCAATTTATAATCGAATTTGGTAACTGCAATATGTAGATGTTTTTAACTTGTAATAATGCAACAGAATATATTTTTATGCTCTTATAACAAATGCATATATATATTGTATATATATATGTCAAAATAATTCAACCAACATTTTGTCTGTTTTAATATGTTTAGGGAAACATGTCAACGCTTTGTATTGAATAGAAAAATTGAACGGAATTTTGCTGTAAAATATACATTCAACTGGCTTGGTATCTTTGCATATGAAGAATTGAGATATGATAATTTGATATTTCAAAAACATCTGGTTTGTAGGTTAGATCTTTTTTATAAGTGCAGTCTTAGTAACAAAATATTCATATTTAAAATTTGATCAATAAAAAGAATTTTCTTCTACTAATCATGACACATATGTACATGTTAACTGTAGAAGTCGAAAAAACTCTAAGTATAATAATACTTTTAGTGTTCTTGTTTAATTTGAAATTTAGCTCTATTTTAGCAGGTATCATTGAAAAGAGGACATTATAAAAGTGCTAACCACCACTGAGATAATTAACAAAACTTCGTTAAGTAACACATTAAGCTTAATGCATTTTGTGAAGTTGCTCCTTGACTGTTTTATACTTAACCTCTTGAGTAAAATTATGTTATAGATTGAATAGGAACTGTAGTGGTGCTACTTTTTTCCAAGCAATTTAAACACTAAAAAATGGACATAACTAATCTGACATTTATTATTGAATTTTATTGTTGAGGTTTTTCAAATTATAGAAAGAAAAAAAATTAGGTGCCTTTATAGCATAGACAACCACAATATTTTATACAAAACTATATAAATCCAGTAGAAAATACAAGATTTTTTAATGTCTAATTCATATCAATGGCGGTTAGCACATATATAATGTCTACTCATCATTTATTACCTTCTAACAATTATATAAATTTTCTTTAATACGACTTATCAACAAATTGGCTCACTTTGAGCAAGTAGTTTTGATACATAGAGTAATAGTTATTTAATAAACTATATGTTTGACCAGATGGGGCCACCGTCACGCGCTTCCTCTGCAGAGGCAGACGTGCGCACCACTCCCCCGCTGCACCAGCCTCCCCCGCCCTTCCTCTCGCCCAACGAGGCCAAGCTGTTCGCCCCGGGTGCCTTCAACTTTCATAACATGGCAGCGTTAGCCGACCATTCACCTCTCTCAGGTAAATATTTTTGATTCGCATTTCTGAGTAGTGTGACCTTATAACTGTAGTTTTTAAGAATTCCATCCATTACATGGACACTAAAGGTAAAAAGTAACTCCAGAGGTAAAAGTTAAAAAAGAGGAACAATGTGTATAGAAAATGAGAAACAATATATAAATATTACAAATACATTGTCACAAAAATACAATAAATAAAAGAGGGCCTGAGAATTTCATCAAATATAATTTTGAGTAAACTTTTTATACAATGAATGTTATCAACTTAATATTGTTCACTGACTGGGAATGACTAAATTTGGGTGAATAGCCATGAAAAATCTTTTTAAAGATATTTAAAAGTATGTCAAGTTATTGACTAAAACATTTTCTTTCAACTATTTCTTTTCTTCTTCTAAAAAAGATTAGACATTCTAAATGTGCATGATATATTGCTTACTTGCTACTTATATTGACCTTAGTGGCTTAGTTCGTAAAACACTTGCCTCCCAGCCCTGGGGTTGCAGGTTCAATTCCCGTTAGAACCCAGATTTAAAAAAAAGGATTCCAGTCTGGTTTACACTCAAAGCCTCTTTAATATATTTCTGGTCGGTTGGAAGAGATTGTCACATGGCAAAAAATGGTTGTAAATTAACAGATCATTGAGTTTTTTTAAGAAAATGTCTCAAAATATGACAAATGTGAAGAAATTAATAATACATGTATATTTTTATTTGGAAGAAATTAATAATACATGTATATTTCTATGTTATATTAAAACATTTTAACTAAAAATAATATTTCTCAAGTATGTGTGTTTAAATTCAATTTATTTTTTGTGCAACAATATAAAAATATATTGAACACCAATTTAAAAATATTATCTCAATAAATTGATGCAATTTATACCTAAATCAATATTGACTCAGATAATGTGAGTTCTTTTTTTGAAAAATAAAAATAGGTATAATATAATATAACTCATAGATGCATATTTTCACACTACTGATACTTTTATTGATATTGGTAAGCAGTTATTATAGACACTCGGAAATATCAGTGGTTACTGATATCATATTTTTAGGTAGTTCAGGTTGTGTTCAAGCTGCAGTATTTGATAAATCTGCACTTACCTTTATATCCTCATACATAAAAATATTGCGCAGAATTAGTCAAATATAATATTATATATATTAATTTTTTTCTTCATGAAATGAGTTTCTGAAGAAAGCAAACATAAAGTGATCCAAACAAGAGAATATGTTATTCAATTCATATACGTTATTAAAATTACATTTTTTCTGTTCAAATAGATATATTTTATAAATAATTATTAGTGAGAAATTAATATTGCGAACATAAGGGAAATTGTTTGTTTTATTATAAATTATTTAAATAAAAAATGTGTACTAAATCTCCACGGCATGCATAAAAGAAATTGAAAAACAAATCCTATTTAGTCCTACTTGTCAAGACACCACCTCCATATGAGACCTCTGTTGGTGAGATGGAACTTCTATTTCAATTCTCAATGGTATCTAAAAATCAAATTGGTCTCAGTCTGGTCCACAAAGAAGTTACTACCTTTCTGTGTGCGGGTAATATTGTCAATATATACTGTAACAAATAGTAAATTACATATCTACTCCTCAATATGGCTATATAAAAAATATTATGAATATTTTTAATAGTACCATATTTTTGAATGAATAAATTCTAAACCTTATGGAACTGGACTATCAAAAATAATTGTTACATTTGTTCACATATTTTTATACAAAATAATATTAAATTTTATTAATCAACTTTTTTGTACTACGGTTTTATATTTCCTCTTGTACTTGAAAAGGATGGCTGCTAAATTTTTAATCATTCATTTTGAGTAAATATGAAGTGATGTAGAAGAGTATTAATGTGATGTTTGTTTACAACAGGTCTGGGGAGCCCATCGCTGACAGCCGACGGCCTTGCAGGTACTTCACAAGGTGAGTGAACAATCCTGTGCACTCGCTTTTTTCACTATTACTACCTTCTATACATAAAACAATATATATATTTCTCTACCATAGGACACATCACATAGCGTCTCATACCATCATGTCACGCAATGTCCCCTCCTTGCTGTCAAATACTGATCATTGTGTCATACGCTGATATTGATTCTCTTTCATTGCCATAACTAACATTGCAACCTCTTCAGAAACATTTCTTATTTTATATAACGCACTTATTTATCAAACTCAATTTTAAATTCTTGAAATTTACATCTGAATTGAATTACCCAAATTTATCAGTTCTTTCTGTTTTACTTGAAGTCTTGTCTAGATCGTGCAATGACATTGTTAATAAAAATATATATTTGCAGTCAAGTTTGCCAAAATCATTACCCTACCAACATTACCAAAAATAATGGTTTTATCAAGCCACGAAAACTGCAAATAAAATTTTTTACTAATCCCAGCAACTTTAGTATGAATATCATGGATTTTTTCCTACTTATATAATTTATTGCTTCATTATTTCACTTATATTACGTGTCTATATTTTTCACAAAATTACAATAATGAATGTAAAGTTGTAGCAATGAAAAAGAGAACCATTGCATGTCTGCGCATCTTGTCTTTGTGAATTGCTACTTTCTTCATGACAAGGGTTGTCACGAATCATATCATATAAGTCTATAAAAATTATTTCATATGTTTGATTTAATTTCATTTGATTTTTAAATTATGTACAACGTATATAAAATTCACATTAATTAAAGTTTTAATTTAAAAAAAGCACTAAATGTATAAAACATGTATCAATTTAAAAAGTAAATGGAATATACGAGTATATAAAACTAATTAAATTTGTCAAGTTAAATTACATGAAGTTATAAAAACAGCTCCCAAATACCTTTATCTGACTTTTAATGATAGTGTTTTTGATAAGCTTTATTAAAAAAATTGTGTTAATTGTTAATTAACTAAACAAAATAGAATAAACTAAAAATTTAGATTAACTAAAAATCTATTTGACCATATCAGCTTTCAAAATTATAAACTTTGTCATCTACCAATAAACTCGAGCTTTTTTCTTAGTTCTTTCATAAGCCTTTGGAAAAGATTTTAAGAAGATGGTTCTAATTGATTTGAGTTTGAGACTTACAAGGAAAAAACGACATTGTGGGCAACAAGCCCACCAAGTTGTATTAAATACAACAGAATATAATGAAAAAACTGGAATGCTCGTATTTGAAAAATCCATCAACTTGCTCAGTTCTAAATCTTAAATATTTTCATAACCTTGAAGTCGATATAATTTTAAAACAGAGATTATTAAATAAAAATCAAAGTGAATGTTTTTTGATAATTTTATTAATAATTTTTAAATACTAGATATTAATAATAATCGCTGATTGATAATGCACATGCTCAACCGAATAGTGATTTTTCTATGATGAATTATTTCTTGACAACCCTTGTATACAGCACCATAATGCACATTACTGATTTGTTTATTGTGTACATAATGAAATGACTTAACATATTTAGATCTATGTTGTGTAACAATTATTTTTTGATTTACTAATATCTCTTTGTGGTGATAAGATTTTAACCCCTGTTTCTATTGCATGTATACAACATCCTTTTTAACGCTTTTTATATTTTGTTTCTATAAGGCTGGAAGAATTATTTTACTCATTAGGTAATACCTTCATGTAAATATTTGTGTACATATTTGCAAAACTGAAATTTTATTTAATACTTTTCTTCTCCATATTTTGTTAAATTTTGTAAATATTTTGTTAATTACTTTATCTTCTACACATTTACCTGAAAATGCCCATTTTATTTTTGACTTAATGTTAATAAAGGTGTCTTTATCATAAGTTGGGACATATTGTATATTGGAATAACAATAATTTCAACTGCAATACATATCATTCGAGTATGTTATTATTACAAAATTGAAATCTCTTATTCAATTTTTTGTTAGTACCTATCTTCTTGTAAGTTAATGTACACTCAAAAATTATATACTTGATGGAATATAAATCTATTTTGAAAAAAATTGTTGTAAAAATGTCAACTATTTATTAAATATTTATAATTTTTTGGTTCAAAATTTCAACATTGTCAGGAAATTTATAAACAGATATTAATTTAATAATTTAATAATATGTATGACGGATTTCCACATCTTAAAATTTTCCAATAATTAGTTTATTTAAAATTAAGTGAAAAGTAAATTTTATTTCCTTTTTATTTAGTTAATTTTTGTACTTAATGTATGAAAGCTGAATCAAAATTTAAGCGTAAATAAATACACAAACTTCTGTTGAAAAAAATATAAACTCTTAGTTGCAAAAATGCCAAGTATATATTTTTTTATTGCTATTTAACTTCTGTTTGCATATTATTCACTTAATCTGGAATTGGAAATTTGTTTCGTAATTATATATAATTGTTCATAAATTATAATCATGTAAATAAGATTTGGCTGGAATTAAAAAAAGTACAAAACAGAATATCAAATTTTACACATACTGCCTTTTCGCACAATGTTATTTTAAATAACATGTTTCAAATATCCCAAACATCCTTGACAAAAAAATCTCAAATCTTAAGTCATTTAATAAATCATTCAATTGTAACTTTCGAAATTTAGTACATAAGTAACATTTTCAAATATGTAAATCATAGATTTTCAAATACTAATAAAAATGAGTTTTCTTTTTTATTCCAATAATTTAATCATGATTATTTAAGACAGCTCATTAAACTGTGAGAAATAAAACCACAAACCACTCTTAGCATTATATGAGAGCGTTCAACGTGTTGCCACTAACCTGGCATTTATATCAAGTATTGTGCTGGGCTAGTCAGTTTTTAGAGAAAAGATTAATATCCTTGACGGGTATTAAAATATTTATAACGATGACCATGACCATGACCGGCATTTGATATAAATAACATGTTTTGAAATTTCTTACTTATAATTTTTTAAGTACAATACTTTTAAATTTTAAAAAACAAATCATGTTTACAAAGAAAGTAAAAATGTATCTAAAAAAATATAATTATTTAGATTTTACTGAAAAACTTGTTTGTATATTTTTAATTCAAAATCTATGATACTTTATTTGCCATACAAAAAAATATATTTCTGAAAACATCCATAGAAAAATTCATATAAAGAATCTTTTTAGGATATTACATATTTAGGAAATTCTGATTTTTAGCAGATTACAGCACTGAAAATATTTCAGTTCCAATATTTGTAGTCAGACATTTTTTAAATCCTTAAAATAATTGTTATATATAATTCCGTTTGATGGAAGTCATTGAATAATAAATAAATAATAATAAATAATCTCAGTCATGATCTCAACTCAAGTCAACAGTATTTTTATTTCTTTTAAATTATACCTGTAGTAATCTTAGTTTTTGAAAATTCAGCTTCAATATTATTTTTAGATATAAAATCAATTTTTTTTTTCAAATAATAAATACCAATCTTTTTATTTTATTTAGTAAATTCCATATTAATTTATAAGTCAAAACACTGATTTTAGTTCTATTATATCATGGAGTAAATTAACGATTCCACATTTTAGGCATCTAGAGTTGACAACATTCAATTTTCATTTAATTTATCTTATAGGTTTGAAGAACCTCCAATCTAAATATTGTAAAACTGTTTTAGGCAGTTACATTATTTTGATTTAATCACTTGATTGCAATTTTTCATTTCCAAACAACGTATAAATTATAAAAATCTTACTTGGTTTAAACACCCTACAGCGAGGAATTATGATTAAAAAAATCTACAATAGTACATGTTTAGAAAGAACATTTTTGAAGGCTAAGATATGTGTTGAATTTTACCGTGATATCTCTTAAACATGTATTAAACAATTACAAATTTTTTACTGTAAACCCTCTTTATATTTTCATTTAAATCTATTTATTTTTTTAGTGACCAAAGATCACTCCAAGTGTGCCTACGTTGTAATGTAACATCTCTCAAATAGTGTGAACTTAAGAATTTAGTATTCATTATGATTATTTAACTTGTCCTTGACACAATTACAAAAATACAGGCCTCACAAACCGAAACGGTCTTCCTGAGCACTTAAATAAAACTAAAATCAGGGTTTTAATTTATTATTAAAGATAATACAGATTTAATTTTAAAGATACACAAAATTAAAATTTTCTCGTAACATGCCAACAGCTAAAAAAATGTTATAATGTTACCAAATATATTTTATTCTTTAAAAAAATACTATTTTTAAGTTTTGACATTGATTGAATAAATTATTTAATGCATTGATCAATTTCAATGTTAAATCCAAATAAATAAAATATTAAATTCTGAACTTTATGCAACTATGAATTTTCATGAAACACACAATTTTTGCTTTTCAGTCTATCCACAATACATAAATACTCATATTTCCCTTTTTTATAACTTGAAAAATGACTGTGTTGAAAATATTATTAAATTTATATATTATTAGAAAAATATTGTATGATATCCATAATTTTGGTAAATGTTTCGAAAGTATGTAAAACTATCATAATTCTTATAAATTTAAAAAAATTTATATTTCACAACAATATCAATGTGCATTTTTAGGAATTGTAATTACTTACAAATTTTAAACATGTTATATAACTTTTTATCAAAAATTATTTGGAATTGAGAACAGACTTTCAGTATTTGAAAATGTTGATTACCATAATGATGGAGTAATGTTGAGGAAAAGTTAAACTTAGGTTTTATGAAATGTTCTCATAAACATACTTTGCACATACAATATTTTAATGTAATATAGTTGTAAGAAGGTGTCGGTCAAGTTGTTCCACCGGAAAAATAATAATATTAGAAGTAACATTTAGATTAACAGAAGTCCTGTAATAAAGCATGATTTCCTAATAATAAAATAAATCTCAACGTGGAAGCTAATGCTATAAAAAATAACACAACTGAAAAATTGGTCAGGGAATAAGCTATCGCTAGAATGTCTTAAGTTGGAAATTGATCGGATAAAAGAGATTCCGGGGGGTGGCGGTGCTTTTTAAAGTTAAGAGCTCAGATGAGAAATTTCAACGGGAAGTTAAAGAGAGGCTCGGAGAAAATGTGATTGGTGTCTAGAAGAGAGAGCGGAAGTGCTAAAGCTGTAGTTATGTGCCGTCAGGTGGTGCCCCCCCGGACGAATACCGCTGCGAGCCCTGCAACAAGAGTCTCTCTTCCCTCACGCGACTCAAGCGCCACATCCAGAATGTTCACATGCGGCCGTCTAGGGAGCCCGTCTGCAACATCTGTCGGCGTGTGTACTCCAGCCTCAACAGCTTGCGCAACCACAAGAGCATCTACCACCGCAAGCAGCCCGCACCCCCCATCCCCACACACTCTCCAGCAACCTTCTTTCCAATCAATTGACCCACTGCCGCCCGACAGCCGTATAACTCACTTCAGCAACACTCACTTCAAAACATTTATACTGTCAATGATTTTAAACTGCTAAGTGTGACTATTATCTTGCCATAAGTTGAAATAATGTTTGTAAATCATTAGCAGATCGATAGGAGAGAACTGTCATGAATAGTGCCATTTCTGATGTGTGGCAGCTTTCTTCTTGAATTGTTGTGTCCAAATTGTGCATGAGTATATTTTTGTAATGTCTATTCTTAGTTTGTGGCTTGTTGTATATAATCTATTACAATTTCAGTGACTTGGTATGCTTTTGACATGTGTCTACTGAGATTATATTATGTAACATAAGCGTCGGAACCAATTGGGACATGCAAAAACTACGCCCTGTGTTCAAATTATACAAACCAACCACAAAGCGCGCATTTATTTAATCGACTAATATCATTTTTTATAATTAAATTTAAAAAAATATGAGAAAATTATTTTGAAAAGTGTTTACAATCCTATTCCCAGGTTGTATATTTTGTTTTTTGGCATCAATTGTGCCAATTGGTTCCGTTTTTTTGGGACCTGTTGGAAAATTAGCATCGCTTCACCTTGTTGCCACCTTCTACCTTAGATACCTGTCCTGCGAGGCACCTAGCCCCAGGCAACCGCCTTCATTTTGTCTGGTGTTGGATTTTCACTACTATTGTTTTGAAATATAATTTGGTATTATTTATTTCCTCGGTCATGGATTACATGGCATTGTGATTCCCTGGGATGTGGATAAATATTACTTTTTTTAAATAATTTTCTCTTTTAGTAGTTTTCCCGTTTTTAAGAACGTATTGTTTTCAATATGATTCATTTATTAGATAGTATATCAGTTATTTATCAATCTACATACCACTCTTACCATTTTTTACAAAGTTAAAAGCATTTATATAGTTTATTGAAAAAAATAAATTAAAATTAAGCATTCAAAATAAGCAAAATATTCACATAATCCTCAATTCTTATATTTAAAGCTTGACAATTTTTTTAAGCCCATTGTTTAAAAAAAAAAATCCTTTCGTAATTTTTTTTTCAATGAAAATATTCAAAAACTTAGAGACATGAAACGTTTCTTTTAAAATTATATTGAATCAATCTATCACTTGCTAGTTTGTTCTAATGTGTTAAAATAATTTTGTAAAAATTGATAAAAGGAATATCTAATTAAAAAATCATTTGATTCTCTGGAAACATAAAATTCCAAATGACAATAACGAAATAAAATGAAATGTCAATGCTTTGTATAAAATAGTTGACAGCACATATAGGTGTGTCAATGAAATGGTAACGGAGGAAATGTAGATATTGTGCAGAGAGAACTAGGATCAGGATGTTGGTGGTTAAACTAATGCGCAGCTTTGTGGTTGGGTTCGTAGTGGGTCCGCTGGGCCCGGGGCACCGCTGTGAGGTGTGCGGCAAGCTGCTCTCCACGCGGCTCACGCTCAAGCGCCACACAGAGCAGCAGCACCTGCAGCCACTGCACTCGGCGCGATGCGGCCTCTGCCACAAGGTCTTCCGCACCCTCAACTCCCTCAACAACCACAAGAGCATCTATCACCGCCGCCAGAAGGGGCAGCAGGATGCCAAGCTGCCTCCACCCCCACACCCGCACCATCTCGACAGTGTCTTCTTTAAATTCAAAGATCAGTTCAATGTCTAAATTCATACTATACTACAGTAAACCCTCGATCCAAATAAATTATGTAACGAACAAATAATCATAAAAGATGATTCATATAGGGCTATTTAGTTTAAGCTCTTAAAATGGGAATCAAATCGAAATATATATTGGAAAAGAAATGACATATAATAGCATAAGCATGAGCATGCTGGTGGTTCTATTATACCCATTATATTTCTGGACATTTTTAAAAAAAATATGAAATTCCTATTTCGGCAAAAAATTCTCCATTAATATTTCATGTTTCTTATGAGTATATGAGTAGATAATGAGAATTAGATTTATTGTTTTCAGTCTATCAATTCTCAAACAAATCTACAAATAAAGAAAGTATAATGTTTATGCCTTCTATTATTTAAATAAACATCTTCCACACTAGCACCATCATCCACACTAATGGGCATGGTGCTTAACAACCCAACATGCTGACAGTTATGGTGATTAATTAGATATTGTGCTATTATCAGTACGCTTCATTGTACTGTATAACACTTTTGTTGTATGCAGTACAGCCTGGCTGGTGTATAGCCATCTGGCAAATCTCTTCCAACCAATCAAAAAGATACTAAAGAGACCTTAAGTGAAAACAAAACTTGATATTGAAAAACAATAAAAAGAATAACTGCATTTAAAATTATTTTTTTTGTAATTTGTAAAAATTATCCTGATAATGTACACAAGTAAAATTGCTAATCAATTCAGGACAGACTCATAAGATAAATTAACGATTTTTCAATATTTTTCTTGCTTCAAGTATACAAACACTATAACACAAAAAAGAATATACAATAATGTAAGCTTCAACTATATTTAGATTTTACTAAGTATAGTAATTTGTGGAATCGAGGGTTGACTGTGTAACTTATATTTTAATTAGTTAATACAATTATTACTTTCAGATCTTTACATTTTTATCTAATAAGTTTTCCAGAATCTTTCTGCAATGAGCTTTTTTTTGTGGTATCCAAGATTAAGTTCTAAAATTATTTTATGAGTCAGGTTCAAAAAATAATTAATTTAGATATTTCAAATTATATTATTTATAGTGTTCATCTCGAATCTATTAAAAATTATCACAAAATATGTATCTACAAATAAAGTACTAGGATGATAACATAAAAAAATTTGCAAATGGCATTTGCTATGAATTTTTTAACATTATTTCATAATCTTTAGATTAAAATTGTAAATTATGTATATTTCAATCATAATTATCTCTGGCTCTATAATCTAGAGCAGTGACTCTTAATCTAATTGTAGTCGCGGGCGCATTCGAGATTTAGGAAAAAAGTGGGACGAAAGGATGAAAATTGGCAGACGTAACTCAAAAACTCAAAAAACAGAAAATGAAACAATATATACAGAAAAAAAAAAGTAGATTTTCTATATAAATACACAAGATGTATCTTGAAAACATATGATAGGTTCGTTGTTTTTTTACTTGGATTGCTCATTTTGAGGTAAAATGTTTAAGAGAAAAAATCAAACGCGGGACAAGACATGATGTGGCGCAAAATTTAATTTAAACTAAACCGGTTACCAGCAGATAAAATACATACCTAAACAAATGCAGGGATTTGGCACTGGTAACCCTTGAACTCACAAATAGTGAAATGAAAACATCTATGTAAAATAACATAAATGTTTATACATTAGGTTGTCTGGACGAAAATGACATATTTTGCATGGTCATTTTTGATACAGTTGTATTCCAGTAGTTGGACCTACAAGTCGTGTTTTGTGTTCTATTCATCAGTTGACATCTGTCGAATGTGGGTCAAGATGGAGAGTTATATACCTGACAAACGATTTATACGAAATTGCATGTTATACGAATACTGTTGAAAAAATAAAACAACAACTGCAACTAAAAACATTTGGAGAATGTTTAACTGTTTGGCAATGCTGAAGGTGGTTTAAACAATTTAAAAGTGGTGATTTTAATTCAAAGAACAATCCTCGAAGTGAAAAAGTTGTGAAAGTGAATGATGACATATTGCATACAGAAATCAAATCCAACACTGACTATACGACAATTAGCTGACAATCTTGGATACTCTAAATCTAGTGTGCAAGAACATCTGAAAAAAATTGGCAAGATTGTGAAGCAGGGCGTATGGATACCGCACGATCTAACAGATGAGACCAAAGCAGTACACAAGCGCATATGTGAAGATTTAATCGAAAAAGAGACAAATGCTCCGTTTTTACACCATTTAGTGACTGAAGATGAAAAACGGGTTCTATATTCGAACCAATGACGTAAACGCCAATGACTTTCAAAGGGGCAGATAGCAAAACCGACCCCTCGAACCGGGTCTAACTATAAAAAAAGTGTTTTTGAGTGTATGATGGGATGCAAACAGCATAATTTGTTACGAAGTCCTTCCTAACTGTAAAACAATTAAGAGTGAAGTATACTATGCCCAACTTGAAAATTCGAATGCAGCAATAAGGTTAAAGAAACCTGGTTTTTTCAATCGACATTCAATTTTATTGCAACACGACAACGCCCAGCCTCATACATTGAAGATGACTGATAATAAAATAAAGGAGCTTGAATGGAAAACTATTCTTCACCCACCATATAGTCTCGATTCGGCTCCTTCAGATTATCATTTATTTAGATCTATGCAGCACTATTTAGCTGGAAAAAAATCGCACTTTAGAAGTGAAAAAAGGCATCGAGGAATATTTTGCATCCAAATCTACTAAATTTTATTCTGATGATATTAAAAATTTGTTAAATAGATGGAAGAAGGTTGTGTCTACCAATGGAGAATATATCGTATCGATGTAATAAGAAATTTTTTTTTTTTAAATCGATCTACTCGTACCTCTTTCATTTAAAAAACGTCATTTTCGTCCGGACAACCTAATATTTACGATTTTAATAAACAATATTATTTAAAAAAATACTTTTTAAATGAAATTGTGTTTTTTTCGTTATTAAATACTTTGTAGTGGGCGCCTGCAAATAGCTCTCTGATTTAGAGTTAGGTATGCCTGCTCAAGAGATCATTTATGATATATGCCTGATGGTCCTTAGTCGCTATTGACCAGTTCTAGATTATTAATCTTTGGGACACCATCCAGTTTTCACAATATTATACTTGCTGTGAATAGTGTATTGTTTTATACCTCCATAGTTAACACATTCAATTAATTCTATTAAAATTAAAATTTTCATATCACTGTAGTGCTAAAACATTTGCCCACATTTAAAATTCTTTAAAAAAATAGTTAAAAGGGGAGAGCAGGTATTGTTATATACACATACCTGTACAAGCCTTATCAGTATCATTAAGCCACTCTGAGCTCACCTATTTTTTAAGTCATCTAAAGAAATTCAGAATAGAATACCGCTGATCATTTTTAGAACTAACAAAAGTTTATATGAAACAATAGGTGTTTTCATCACTAAATGTGTTAATGTCAGTGTCACATATTTTATGCAGTAAGATTCTGGAGAACTATTTCATGTTTCTCACATTTAAATCCATATAACAACATTGAATTTATTGGAAATAATTTTTATTCAAATTTTCATATTACGTTTTTACATTTTTTTAATTACTTGTAATAACAATCTGCGAGCAAATGTATCATGATATGTATACATTTAATTACTTTTAATAACAATCTGTGAACAAATGTATCATGATATGTATACATTTAATTACTTTTAATAACAATCTGTGAGCAGATGTATCATGATATGTATACATTTAATTACTTTTAATAACAATCTGTGAGCAAATGTATCATGATATGTATACATTTCATTTTTTTTAAATAGTACACCTATATCTAGCTTCAAAGACTTTTCACAAAAATTCAGTATATAGTTGGAAATTTCAAGACACGAGCATGAATAATTATTAATTTCATTATAGATGTATGGAAAAAAACGTTTTTATCCTTCAACTAACAGAATAATTTTTTTATTTTTAAATTATTATTTTTGATCAATTCCAATTAAATATGAATTATTTGCATGACGAATATCACATCAAGAGCACTTTTGAGAATCTCTATCAGGAAACTGTAAATTATAAGTTAGAAAATGAAAGTACTCTAGAATTCTGCTGATAAACACAATTCTAGAATGTTTTCTAACCACTCACTGACAGCAGCAATGATAATTAAAACTAACCCTTAAATTAGGCTGGAAAACATTCCACAAAAAAGTGGTCCGTAAAAGTTCTTATCTTAAAATTCATGAATATTAAGATGGTTTGTTTGAATTTTTTAAATTAACTACAAAATTAAAAGATTTTGTAGTCAATTTCTAAAATTCAAACATCTTTTGATAACATATAGCGCATTAAACATTCACAATTTTATATTTTATGAAACTTGGAATCAGAACTCCCATTTACATACAAAGATTACATTTTTTCTACTAAGTCTTTAGTGAGATATTGGTGTATTGTTATTATATTAAAAGTGATTTAATATCCTTGAATGATAATAACGATTTATATATCTTAAAAGAGAAATTATATTAATTGATTTTGATTTATTTTATGATATAATTCATTTGAATAATGAGCATTATGAGTTCCAATATATTTTCATAATTCAAATTTAATGTTAAATCAAGTTTTGTTTTGTTACTGCATAATCCTTTTGCATGTTAACTTCAAGATATTTTATTCAATAGATAAGCCTTATATCCCTAGTATATAAATAAAGGTAAAAACTACAATATTCTTTCAATGACATTCTTATTAATCTTTCAACTTAAAAAAAATATATATTAAGAAAACCCATTTTCAATATGATCAATTGTATATATGTATCATAAAAATAGAACCATAATACAATGCTTAAATTATTTGCATAATTATATTCCTGGAAAAAATATATGATATTTAAACATTATTCAACTTGAAAACATTTTTTTGAAATTACGAGTATGTGTCTGAATCCTGAATTTTGTTCATAAATGACTCGTTTGTCTGATGGAGAGGCTCAAATGTGACAGGAGGAGGTTAAAGACTAGGCTAAAGATAAGTGCTATTGGAGAAAAGCAATGGTTCCATTAAAATGGACAAACATGATACGAAGAATAATTCCAAAGACACTAGCTTTGGTAGTGTTGAGAAAATGTTATAAACCTGGAAAATTTTGGAGTGCCTATATGTATGTTACAATGATAGATAATTATGACTGGTGAAGCGAGGATTTTTAAAATTACGAGTGATGGAAGCTAGAGTAAAGATAATTATGAAGAAAATTAGTATTTAATCACAAAATTTAATTTTTTTATTTAAATTACGTCTTTATAGTGCAGTTTTCATGATTCTCTTATCATTGATCATTGTTTTTGATCTCTCTTCAAATTGACTTATTTTTTTAGTAATTATTAGACATAAAATTATTCTGACTTGCTTAAATTTTATCGAATTATTAAAAAAAATTCAATTGTCCATGTTGCAAAATATTTTTCTTTTTATCAGTCTTGAATTATCTTGTTCCATGTTTACTTAATACAGATGATCCAGAATTATACTTTTAATTATTTTATATGAATTTGCATATTCATATTTGTATAAAGAGAACCCTAAGCTCCTCATCTTATAAGCGCCGTAACCCTGGGCTCCTGACCAATTTTCAACATAATATCAAAAATAACTAACTACGCCCTTATCATTCCTCATGGAATCATAGGGAGACAATCAGACCTCTCCACCCTGTGCAAATTGTATTATTAGCTCCCACGTCATACGCAGCGCCCTGATTTCATTATCATAGGAATGATGTTTTTAAAAAATAATTGTTTTTATTTATTTATTACATAAAAAAATAATATAATAGGTAAAAACTATATGGTAAATACAGTAAGAAGTAAAAATCTATTTATTGCCAAAATTCAACCTTGGAATGGTACACCTCAAAACAGTTCTAAATTCCAGACCAGTACTGGTGCAAATTATGCGAGAACACCTCCCATGGTTTGCACTAGCACACATCTTCATGCGTTCTGGAAAATCCTCGTTAGCATCAGGATTCTCTCTTTTTGCTCGGTTGTATTTTTCTGCACAAACAGCACATCTATTTTTTGAAGCAACTTATTTTGATCGCTCAGGCATGTGTGTAGGACTGTTCAAAACATTTAGGAGTCTTGGCTCATTTTGGCTGGATATTTGACTTGATACTACTTGATTTCGCTGATATCCTCCTACCAACTCATGACATAGTTTGTCAACAAACATATGGAATATATGAAGGTGTCTTTTAATGACCTTGTGTGAGCTATAATAATTTTTGATCACGTATGCATTGTAGTGACACCATACAAACATTTTTTATAATAAAACGTCTCGGCCATTTATAATGGCGTCTGCATTTTTGCAACTTAGACACAAGCAAGCCCGCTCTTCCGTCCCCTCCAAATGATATATCTTCTCTCACGCTCGCAGTTACGGCGTTTTATGACACAAAACTATCCCCTACCTTTTCATTTACGGGCCGCTTTACCAGGCCGTAGGGTAATGACGGTAGATGCAGAGGTAAACCGACCATTCGAGTATAAATGTCACTTCTTCAGACCAGTTTACCGGCCTATAAGGATCTAAAGGTTAAATATAAACTTTTTTTTTAACAGAATTTAAGAGTAGGAAGTGGAACAAGAGAATCCTCAGGTTAAATGATAATATAATTTAATACTTTTTTGATGGATATCTAATTAATCTAAAAAATATATTTTTTGTGTACAACGCATCAACCAACTTTTCCTAGAATTGAAGACTGAATTTGGCCAGTCTTGATTTATCCATTATGTGCTTGTCTAAAACATATTAAATATAATTCAATCACTTTTCATTTATTTCTTACAAATTCTCCTCTTTATTTGAGTCGAATACTTGTTTTAAATGTTACAATTTTTTATTTTTTATTTGATAAATATAAATTTTTTACGTATACAAATATTTTGTCAAAGTGTCAAGTACAAGCCTTTAAGATTTTGTAAATATATTTTGTATACCTAATAATATTATATATATATATGTATAATGATCAAGCTATAAATTTGGTCAGACATTTTAATGATAATTTTTTTATTATGAATATGCTTAATAGGTGTAGGCCAAGCCAAATCCACTTTGGATAAACATTCCGCCTAATAAAAATAAACTTAATGTTTTAGTTTATCTTGCGCCCCTAATATTACACTACAGAATACAAATATTTTAAAAAATATATTTTTTAAGGATTTCAATTAAGAAATGGTTATGGGATATTATTTTAATTATTTATAATTTGACTTGTTCTTAAATTATTTTTTTTATGAATACTCCTTAAGACTGTTTCTGTGACCTGTTTTTATCTTTTTTTTTATTAAATATATAAAATTGTTTATTGAAAAATTATTCTAATATATTTTTATCATTCTTTATCTTTGTTCTTGTGTCTTGTTGTTGCTTTTTATATTTTTTTATTACAATTTTTTTGTATTTCTTTGTTACTTTTAAACTCAAAATTCTATTTTAATATGTATTTGTAATATAAAATAATTATGTTAGATCTTAGATGATAGTGTTCATGTTAAATGTAAACTGAAATAGTGTTAAATTGTATCAGCAAACACTAGGTATCTCGCATGTAAGCTTTACTTATGAGATAAATATTACATAGTGTTATTTTACAATTATATAACTAAATATATTAATATATTATGGACCAGCTATATGAAAGCATCTCCATGCCACAATGTAATAATGGAAAGAATTCATTATTTTTTCCTTTTATACATCGACATTTAATGTTTTTTTTAATTTTTTTAATCGAGTATTCTTTAAGTCTTACATTTATCTTTTTCATTTAAAAATACTGAAACAAAGCTTTCACAAAAATGCTGTATAATAGTAGAGTTTTGCAAATAATTCAAAATATGTGTTTAAGACACATTATAAAAAAATCAATTCATACAATGAATAATTTCATAAGTGTAATAAAAAGAAAGAAAATGCTTTTTATCTTTCTTTTACCATTATGCTTGATCATTTTTTCTTACAACTTTAAATGTTAATTTCCCAAAGGAAATATCATTTTTTCTTTGAATGAAGTTAAAATGATGATTGTCAGAATAGAATGGTCACAATCATGTAATATTGTATTTGTAATTTTCCAAAATAAAATACTTTACATTAATTGTACCTACACATCTTATATTCGTTATTTTACATACCTTTTGTGTTCACATGTTCACTTTTAGTTCAATATTTTCATTAACATTTATTTTAAAGTATATAGATTTATTAAAGTTTTTATCTCAAAATTATAAATTCCCTTACTATGTAACAAACTGTCTGTTCTGTTCAGAGTTTTATATATGTACCTTATTTTGTTGTCAGTGTTTTTTAGCACTTTAAAATAACTATTGAATATTGTTTTTATATATTTCACTAGTGACTAGCTGTGAATATAAATTCTATTGAAAATCCAAAGTCGTCAAAATTAAATTATTGTATTTTTAAATTTATTGGCTAAAAGCATAATAACTAAAAAGCATCGTAATTTTTTACCACCTAATGGGTTGATTGAGGTCAATTCTTCCAAGTGATTTAGTATAGCAATAACTTGAGTGATTTATTGAATAAATAAGCTTAGAAAATATAAGTAGCATGTTTTTTGTTACTTTTCTTTGTGATTTTTAAATAGAAATAATACTGGCCTTAATTAGATATGTTTATAATATTTGATATAGGCCCTCAATAAGTGTTTGAAGCGCTTAAGAAAACTATTTAATTTTTAATTATCTGCTTACGTCTTAAAATAAAAGTTCCACATTCTAAAATAAATTTTAAAAAGTATGTAAGCGCCCTTTGAGGGATTTTTTAATTGACAAGAAGCATTATTTATTTTAACTTTTGAGATAAATATGATGCAATGAATTTTGTTGTAAAATAAACAGCTTTATTTTTCTTCAATTGACCCATTCGGTATGTAATTTTATATTTATATATTTATTTAAAATGATAGTCTTTCTTACTAAAACATTTAATGGACTGATATAGATTAATTATATTGGGTTTTTTTAATGGAGCAAAAATATTCCTTCAGTCTTGTAAATAATGTAGCTGCAGATTTCAAAAATAAAAACCAAAACAAATACATAAACTAAAACCACAAACTAAAAGAATATATAAATTAAATTAAAAAGCAAATAGATCGCATGTATCAATAAATTGATATTTTTTACTCCTTTGGTTAGATAACAAATATTTTTCATTTGGCAGAATTTTTTTATATCTTCATAACATAAGTTTTGAACCTTTTTGAAATAGTACTGAAATGATATTAGCATACACTTTCATGCATAAAATCCTTTATAGTTTTATGTGACAAAAAAGTTTTTACTTTACCTTCATTCAAAATTAATTCTATTAATTGATGTATTATCCCAATACTGTTTATAATAATCTTGTTTCTTCATGGCAAAAACAAAGCAATACTAAAAAGATACCTTAATATAGGTTTCCTGTGATTCATATATGAAGCAAAGCAAATCGGATACTATCAAATATCTAATACAACCACTGATCAGGCATCAACCCAGGGTAAAGAGAAGAAATCCAACCCGACTGTCGGATTTCTTCCCGATTCTTAAACACGTAAATATGACAGACCAAAGTAAATATCGATGATTTGTTTCAAAATTATCGACCAATTATTTCTAAATTCTGTTTCAAATATGAAAGATGACTGAAAAAATGTAGCATTTTTAATTCTACATTTTACGGAAAGTTGTAAAATGTTATAAATTTATAATCACACTAGACATTTAGTTCATTGCAAAAATATCAGTGATCACAAAACCTATAATTAATTATACATAGAATGGCTCCATATGTACTAAAATGGAATCAAAAAGCTAAGTCAAGACATGTGACATCAACCACATAACTATAACTAATGGCTATAAACATAATTCTTCATACAAAAATGTTTTGCAGCGTGTAAGACTACGTAATAGATTAAATGATCACTTAATAATTTTTTAAAATAAAATTGAAATAAGAAAGACAATTTAAAATTTAAAATTGATACCTTGTTTTGTATTATATTCTCATACAATTAATACAAAATTACTACAATTATGAGAATATTTTTTGCTCTGTTAAGATAAACTGAAGAGAATATTGTTTCTCTATGTAGTTAACAAAAAAAATGTTTGCTATTAATCATAAGGGAAAAATTATAATATATTGAGTACTTTGGTAGGATGAAATGAAATTGATTATCAAAGTCAATAAATGAATTGAATTATGAAATGATTGTTATTGTTGACATTTTAATTTATTTTTATATTATAATATGATATTTGAAATAACGAAGTTTGATTGCAGTGTTCATTTGTCACATTGTTAAATTACTAGCTGCTAATTTTTATTAGCTTTATTGATATATATTTTTAAGATACTTTTTATTTTCTTGTTTTGACTGAAAAACATTTTAAGTTTCAGATACTGTATGCAATTTTTTTAACTCACATATATATGTAATGTCATTACATTTTATTAAAAATTTCACTTTTGCAATGAAACATCTTTTATTTACCAACACTTGAAATAAATAATAGTTCATTTACAGTTTCATCCAAACAGTATGTTTATTGTGTTCAATGATGCTTTAAGGTAATATTGCTTTTAATTTTACAAACTCTGCCTTTTCATGCGCTCCTTAATATTTCTCAGCTTTTTTTTACAAATACTTTTAAAAAAAAATTATTTCTCATATTTTATATTGCATTTTTACAATCCACTTCTAAAATTTTATTTGTTTAATACACACGCAGTCACAATGTGACTAATTGTTTTAACTATTTGTCCATCGCATGCTTAATTTAGATAATACTTGCCTGTATAAGCTTCTCCCGAGGGAATGAATATTAATCAATATTTCAAGAATCATGCGCAATATTACTTTGCACAATTCCATCCGTCTAAAATATTTTTAAATATTCCTTACAAAGGGAGTCATCGTTAGCTTTTTCCAAATATTAAAGCATGACTTATTGTACATCATTTTCATTGATAATGTTATATGATAATTTTTAACTCCATTCTTTCCTCTCTTGATTTTCATCAATATTTTTTTACATTTTTGTAATAATTTTTTGCATTACATATTATAAACATAGAGTTTACTTTTTCAAGTTTGTTTTATTTCTTTGTTTTAATCCTTTTTTTACTGCATATTTTCTTACATGAATCACTGTTATGTACAATATTTTATTAGTCCTGGGTGTAAATTAGTTTTACATAGTGCTAAACTGCATTATGGTTCAAGTTTCATCGCTTTCATAATGCCACATCATCTTCCTTTATTTAGCTATTCTATCGCCGCTTCTCCACCTCATTCAAGTAGTACTCTCTACACATGCAACCCAACCCAACGGGAATGAACTTTTGCTCTGATTTGTCATTTACCATTGTTTATAAGAAAAAATATCATTTTATTTAGAAATGTATCTACATAATTCCAGTATTAAAACAAATACATTTGTAAATATATACCTATTAAATTAGCAAAGAAATCTGAAAAATATTTTTTTGAAAATGACTATCTATATGATGTATTGAATAGAATATCAAACTTCTGGAGAAACTTTTAAAATAAAAATTTAGTATGCAATTAATAACAAAACTGAACCCTTTATATTTCTTTTAAATTAAATTTAGAAATATTTGAATGCTTTACATATAGAATGTGATTGAAATTGCATACTAAGTGTAGAAATAAAAGTTATTTCAGAAGTAGCAAGAAGTAACTCCACCAAAGTGTAGATCTGTGAACAGAAAAGAAAGAGAAGAGAAGCAAAGATAGTGCTAGCCATGCACAGTCGTGCGCAGGAGTACTTTTCTTATTAGGAGAGAGAAGCATGTTGTGGATGTGGATGGAATGAGGTGGTGTTACACTGAGTGACGTCGGGGCATTGTCGGGGTGTTTTCCGTTGTCTGGTTGCAGGCAAGAAATTGTTTTCGTGCCACCTGTGCGGGAAAGTGCTCTGCTCCAAGGCATCCCTGAAGCGCCACATTGCCGACAAGCACGCTGAGAGACAGGAGGAGTATAGGTGCAGCATCTGCGAGCGTGTGTACTGCTCGCGCAATTCCCTAATGACACACATCTATACATACCACAAGTCCAGGCCGGGAGATCTGGACATCAAGTATTTTTCGTGATTACCCCCGAGGCAATGGTGCGACAATTACAGAAAGCTGGCTTATATAACTACATCAATCCGCAGCCAATATATGCAGCAATGAAGGTTAGACACGTTTTTTAGAGCTTATTTTCATAAAGGTTTACATTTACTTCAACGGAGATATGTTCCGTTTGATACATGTTCATTATTAAGTTAAGTTATATATAATAGGAGTGTACATTATACCTATCTATTTGGCATTAATGATATGATGTGATCACAAAATAAAGACAGAATTTCCTTCAAATTGTCAATTTTGGAAATCATTTTGAATCAACACTCAGGACTCCATTCTTTTATCATGATTTCAGTTTTTTTTTCTTTTTCTTTTTTTGCCGTTGCTTTTCTGAAAGATTTATTTCAACATTTTATTTTGATTATTATTTTACTGCACTTCCAAAGGCGACATTTTTTAAATATAGTTTGTTTAAAACATGTAATTTTTTTTAATAATTATTTTGACATAGGTTTCGATCTATGCGCTTGTCCCTCCCAGTTCCTTCCACACAAGATTACTGTTGAATGTTGCTTGCCGCATGCTTCTTTCATTTGTAAACATGTCACTGTCGTTCCCTCTACGTGAAAGTGCTGGTTGTGTAGTTTAATAATATTTTTTTATCATATATCGGCTTAATGTCTAGTTATTGTTTAATGTCATTTTCGATATCATATAATAATAACCTAAGCTTGAATTGGTCTGTTTGATTAAGTATTTCAATATATATATTGTTAAAAGGAAACATATCTAAAACTTGTTTCTCTTTTATTTGTTTGTTGAAAACATATTAAATTATTTTGTTTGAAAATTTATCACAATTGCCTTATTTTGATGAATTTAGATGAATAACGAGCAAATACTAATAATTGTGTTTGTGGCGGGGTATGGATTACAGGTGGCGCTCTGCGTATGCCACCTCCAACATCAGGTGGCATCAATGAGCCCCAGGAGTGCCCTTATTGCCGCCGCACCTTCTCGTGTTACTACTCTCTCAAGAGACACTTCCAGGACAAGCATGAACAGTCCGACACCCTGTATGTGTGCGAGTTCTGTCATCGCCGGTATCGAACTAAGAACTCCCTGACTACGCACAAGAGCTTGCAGCACCGGGGCTCGAGCGGCATGCTCAAAAGGCTGCTCAAGACGTCGGCGTTGCAAAGCGCCCTGGCACCACAGCCGCACCACCTGTTTGACCTGGCCGCAGCCGAACAGGTCCCGCCCGGTGTCCAATGACTGCAACTCACTTAACGCCAATGGATCGCAGCCTGCACTTTAATCGCACCCTATTACAAATAATAGGGAAAAATATATTTTGCCATTAAGTTGTCGCTCTGGTGTTCAATTAAAAATAAAAACAATGCATTTGCATTTTCTACGGTGTTGACCTTTTCAACTGAATACACACATTTGTTTACCATTAAAATAGATATCAGATTTGTGTCTTTGAGAAATGAATTTCATTACGTTCCGACTTAATCACAATACCCATTGACATTGACCCATGCGACTTCTTGATGGCTAAAACACCAGATGGACAGTTAGGTCTGTTGCTAGTCATATCAATAGTATTATTTCTCCTAACTTCACAAAACCGTAATGTTCGCTTTATGATTTAAAACAGCCACTACTCAAAAGTGCCAAAAAACTAAGACTTATATACCATGTTTGTAATTTACGAATATTACACAAGAAAACTGTCCCTCAATACTGCTGAGCTCTTCATTGAATGATGGCCCTAAGAGTTGATTATTTGATCTTCTCTCCTTGCCTGAGAGTTTCTCTAAACATTTATATTTAAGTGATTTAAATGCTTTATCTTGACTTCGGATAGGCTATTACTGTTTATATTTTAAGATGTCGCATTCTTCATTACAATTTATGTTGGAATACATTACTATCACTTAGTACGAATTAAAATCTTCTTGCTTTGTGGAAGAAATCACTGCCAACCTTAATTAATCTAGCAGTAATAAAAATATATTTTTTCCACCAGCAACACGTGCTTATCTACTTGCATTACTTGTTTTAGTTAATCTTTGTGGATAAATAATTATCCATAATATTAACATTTTCAGTGTACACTTTAATGAAGTTTCAATTACTTTGGTAAAATATAACTTGAACTCATGTAAAAGATTAATTTTGAAACATCGTACAAATTCACCTAGACTTTTGCTATGAGTAGAACTGAACATGGATTTCTCAGTACCTAAGAATTTAGACTAGGAAATATTTATACTACGTTTTGATGTTTCCATAACATATTTCAATGATTTGACCTCGAAGTCTTTTGAAACCTTACCCTTTAAATGTTAAATGTTCTGTGATGTGAAGATTCGAGAGGAGTATACGCTAGGTATAGCATAGTTTACATTTTTACATTGTAAAGAGGCCACGGATATACGAATATAATATAAATATCAAATCAGCTTTCACTTCAAATCGTGACCAATATGAACCTCAATAAATGTATGTGTATAGGTTAAGTCTTACTAATGATGAATTGATTATTATCATTAACGTAACCTTAATGCATGTCGACCAAAACTCTTTACAAACGTGGGTGTATTCATTATCAAAATTTTTAATCCTTAAGAAAACAGATAATTAATCTAAATATATTTATTAGAATATTTGTTCAAATTCGAGATTATCAAAATAAAATAAAAAAGGCAGAGACTTGATATTTCTAAACTCACATTAAATTAATCAATTATTATATATGATTCATAGTCGTTGAGTTTTAAAAACGGTTTCGGAATTTAAAACATATCTTTCCAGGGTTTTTAGTAAACGGTATATTTAGTAAATCAATCACTTTCTGTAAATATTTGCCTGTTATATTATATATGATTAAAGAATATATCAAAAGTATTGGAATAGTGTGCCAATGTTTATATCATATTATTAAATATTTAGACTAACAATTTATCTAAATTTTTATATCTATCAAACGAATTCATGCACAATTTCAATCTTATTTTTTTATAAAGAAATTTTAGAGAAAAGTCTGCTTTCTGCAACACAAAAAGTTTTTCTATCTTTTTATTTATATTTGAAAGTTCATTAACACACTTTTGGTATAGTGCCAAACCATTGGAAAAGTTGCTTGAACCTTTACCTTTAGCTTAAGCACAAGATTCATTTTAATGGAATGCACTACTTTTCAGTCTACTACTTATATTAAATGTAAGTAATGTAAATTTATATTCCAATTAATGTAAACTTTAGTCTAAAATATTTTAACCATTTAAGTTTAAATCCTAACAATGTTGGTATCCCAAAAATTCTGTATATTTATTAAGTTGAATTTTGCATTATGTAGTTAATTATTGGTGAATTAAAAATACACTATATGTTAATTTTTGGGAAAGTGCTGTGAAATTTTGATTAAGGACGAAAATATTTTTGGTTTGGTAACATAAATTTACATATTGAAAATTTACAAATAGTTCATAAAACATACGATACATGAACAATGTATGTATATTTTTCTTTCCAAAATTTCGTGATTTCTTTTAGTGATAATGACGTAAAACCAAAGAAAATTATTACTTTTATATATTAGGTAAAAATGTTATTTGATCTTTTTTTCAAAATTAAAAGACTATACATCACATATTTTGGATTCATTTTTTTAATTAAGTTTCAATGTGCCATATATTTAACTATCTATCGTAGTTTTATTTGTAATTTTTCAAAATTTCAGATTTTGGAATAATAAGGATCAGTTCTATTTATCACACAGTATTACGACCTAGAAATGGTATCAATATTGTTATTTTTTCTACACAACACATTATATAAATATACTGCATATCTTTATTTTACAAATTTATCAATTTTCCTATATTTCCTACTGTATTTATATATTGTTTATCAAATTCTTTTACCGATTGCCATCAAAGAGTGAGAGGGTGAATTGATCGAAGACATCAAAACATATCGCCCATTTGGAATTATACTGAACTCACTTCAGAGATATTCAGTGTTGAAGAAAAAACATTAAAAAAAGCAAAACTTTATTTAGATTTTTACATACTCGTAGATCAGTATAGTTCCAAATAGACAATATGCTACTTTTTAATATCATTTAAAAGTCAAAATTTATTTAGCAAAGCTTTGGTTCAAATTATAAAAACATTTTCACAATTACATAAAACAATATTTTTATGCAATTTTTTTAATACAAAATATAAACTGTGCCAAACTTTATGAAAAAGTAAATTAAAATCTCATCCCTTAGAATTTTGATAATAAAGATTTGTATTATTTATTTATTAGAACCAAATTCTTAATTTAGTATTTAAAGTTTAACTGGAAATTAACTTGTATAAACCTCACTAATACATATAAATATTTAATTACTCTAAAAATATTTTCATTAATTTATAACACATTAGCGTGAAAGTAATCATGCACGATGAGAATTTGGGATCGCTAATGGTCAAACCAATCATAGCTGAATTGAAAACGATAAGAAACGTCAGGTTTTAAACCAGCGTAGGGAACCATGGCCGATGGCAAGTTTGTAGTAATTTTAGGTTAAATTTCCATTATCATGTAGCTCGTAAGTATCACACAATTGTGTTTCTTTACATATTCACTTTTAACCTTTCATTATTAAAATGTAAGAATGTATTATTTTTAAGTTATTTACGGTTCATTTAAGGATGTATCGAACTGGTCGTACATGATAAAATTGTTTAGTTAGATTTACCGGTGCAATCGACTACTTCAAAAATATTTTTTGAAGAATGTTTTATAGCTTGTATTTTCGTTACAAAATCATTGATTTGTGGTATTGCTTAAAGCAGAATTATTTTTGGGCAAATAAGTTATAGTTTTGTGTTATTTAACTGTGTGAGGCAGCTTGATTTATGTTTACTTACAATATATCATATAATATAATAACCAGCGTAAGGACAAGCTACGGGGAACTATTATAATATAGAGGAGTAAATACCTGTAGTAACTTTATTACTTAAAGTAAATATGTACATATTGTAGCTAGTTGTACTATGGAAATGTATAGATGGCATTTCCCCAAAGTTTTAGCTGCAGAAAATGTAAAATAATGTTAACAATTTAACGAGATGCCTTCAAACAGTACAACAGAGATGTCGTTGTCGAGAAGCTCACACTCATAGCCGGTTTAAATAAAAACAATAAGCAACCCGCCTGCGTTTTATACAAGGTATATCTTAATATAGTAGTGTGTTTGCCTGTGCCTGTGCGTGTCCCGGAAGAATATAGAGGAGACCGCAAGTGAACAGAAAGAACACAACAAACCTCATTTACCAGAGTACCTCATTTTCTAAGAATACACTCAATAGTTTAGAATTTTTTACTTACGTGTATACACACAAATATAACAAATACAAATATATTTTTTTAAAGAATCCTTCCATATCAAAATGCAATAGTTAAATGTTATATATTTATATAGCATATACAAATACTCGCAATAGATTTATCACACACAATGTTTGTACTTAGAGAATGAATGCATCTGATATTTTCCTGCATTTCACAAACTATATCAAATGTGACTACAGCCTCAGCTGTAGTCCATATATTTTTTGTATTAACAAATATAATTAAATTCGGAGATATACATATTCTAATCTTAAACTCGTTATAATTGTAAGTTTCAAGTTTTACAAAATCTTTCAAAATTCACGCTGTTAATCATCATGTCACTTTATTTTTCGTTTTTTTTATTCATATAATTGACAAATCATTAATTTTGAAAAAAAATACTCAATATTAAAGATAAGTATTTACAAATGTCTTTACATGAGGAATGTACAATAAAAAAATAAAGTATTCGAAATATATTTTATTAATGTATATTTTTTTATGTGCATTCTTTTGACATGCATCAAGTATACGGTTCCAGAATACTACGAGTATCAAGCTTAAAATTTTTGAATAATAAATATTGAAATATATATAAGGAAAAATAATATGTAATATTTCATTGAGAATCTAAAATTTACTGCGCATGTTAATGGAACTCCAACATTGCTTAGTGACAATATGATTATACTTACAAAAGTTTACATTACTTAATAGCCTTATTTTTCAAATGCTATAAGTTTAAAAATAACCTTACACTTATCAATTTCAACCCTTGTATTAATTGGTGCTTACCCCTGTTAATTTTCTTAAACGGTAAGATATTTTCAGCTGATACTGCAAAATGGATAATATAAAGACATGTCCAGTTTCATAAATACAATCGTGGAATAATATTTCCTTACACAGAATGTTTATTTGTTCAAAGAAAAATTCCAGACCAAAAAAAATACTCATTCCAATTGAGTAATGTATGATAATTAATAAATTTTCAAAGTTGTAATGATTAATAATTTAGTTTGAAGATAATGGAGTTGATAGTGAAATTGCTAGTAATTTGGATGAAGCGGTGCCTGGTTGTCTTGACCAGTAGTGGGCTGAGGGTGGCGACCACACGGACATAAAGCGGTTAAAGCGGCTACTGGTCAGTGAATGATATGATTGTTATGAAAGGAAAAGTCTTCGTAGTTATTAACGCCTGAATTTTGAAAGAATTTGAACATTATTCTTATATTTCATTGTGAATTTTTATTATTTTTTTGTTTCATTCAATTATTACTATCCAATATTATTTATATTCAAATATTATAACGTCTTTTATAACATTATTTTTACACGTTACTGGCATTAAAATGCATTTAGTTAACATAATTATTCGATGCTTTATAATTGTTCAATATATTGTTGTTTTTTTCTCAAATTTGATAATTGGATAAACAGATCTCTTATGATTATGAGCAAAATTAAAATCACAACATCCAAATGTGTTTGATGTTTCAATTTAATATTGTGAATTATAAGTGTCTACAACTGTATGTAAATGTCAATTGTTCTGTGTGAGGGGAGGGGGAGGGGGAGATTGTTGTGATTTTAGTTCTGTAAGGATATTTAACATATCTTTCAACTATTATTAGAATTGTTCCATTTTTATATTGTTTATATTATCTCCTTTTTATTGATTTTTTTCCTTCATGAATTGATTATATTCAATAAAAAAACATTGTTGGTGTAATTAAACAATATTAAAAATTCGAGAAGATTCCATTAATGAGTGTTTTCTTAATCACAACCATGTACCAAACTTTATCATCAAAGGAAAAATTAAACTACTTTGGTAGGTATATCTGCAATGATTAGTTCAAGCAAACAATCCCACTAAAATATACTCAAAACAAAGTACTGTTCTATTCGCAGAGATAAAAAAAAATCAATTCAAGAATGTGCCTTCATAGCTACGACCATTTTTGCCAAATAAATTATAATTACAGTTATTCCACACTTGTGAAGGATGCCTGATGTGGGGAAATATTAAAAGAAGTGCTGAAATTTTGGAATGTATAACTGTTGATATTTTTCTTCAGATCGATAGCTTTTAGATTTTCAATTTGTCTCAAAAGACCTGTTTTTATTATATTATTCTTGGACTAATGTGAAGAATGTATATATTACAAGTGCTATTGAAACTATAGTCCTTTCTATAAGTTGATTGGCAAATTCAGAATAATTGCTCTACAACATAAAAATATGATTTTGCATCTGGTATGAAAATAGTTGATTTTGGTGTTTGAATTCAGTGGAAATATAATTTTTTTCTATAGTCATGTTTATTACATATACATATAATATATAAATATAATGTTGTACGCTTGACATTTAATCAAACTGAAAATTACACATATAATGTGGTGAAATAAAAGTGATGAGTGGTTTAATATTTCTAAAGGGATAAAGCAAGGATGTGTCATGTCACCTTGTATGGTTAGTATTTAAATATGTTTGAAAAACTACAGAGGTCAATAGGTGGCATATAAATGTAGGATGGATTGTTTGCGGATTACTATATGCTGATGACATGGTAGTGTTAGCAGCAAAGTGTATGAGAGATGTAAAGAAAAAAATGTTGTAAAATCCAAAGGTATGGTGATAGAAAAGTGTGAAAGGAAAAGTAATGCGATATATGGGTGAGTAATGAAAGATAAGAACAAGTTGAAGAATTCTGCCATTTAGGTAGTATTTTCTCAGATGATGGATATCAAACGTGTAGCCATAGGAGCACTAAAACATATATACTCGAATTGGACAGTGTTAAAATCTACTAAGGTGATAGATAGTCCAAAATATTATTTTAATATCAACTTAGATATATGAGTGAAATCTGAATGTGGAAATGGAAGTGATTAGGGATGAATGTGAACTGGTGAACCCTCAAGTATTTTGTCCACCAGCCGTCACTGTTTGAAATGGATTCCTTCTAGTAAGACTGCCAAACTCTCGTAAGTATCTTTCATATCGTCGTCATACAAGAGAAAGTGACCAAGTGCATTTTTCGCGAAAACGTGATTAATGACTATCTGACACCTTACTAACATAATGGTGGCCTGGAAGAAATGACCCAGCAAGAACTTGGAAGAATAATAATAATATCTTGACTTGTTTAAAATGACTATCTGCATAAATGTTTTTTTTTCTTACAAGCAAAATTGACTATTGGACATAGTCATTTTTTCTTGTAATTTTATACAAGAAAAAGTGACTAAGTGACAGTTGGTCATTTTTGCTTGTACTAACAATTTTCAACACCGTGGAGTTAGTCAAAGTTTTGTACGAAAGTATGACATTTAAATTTTTCTCTCAAAAAACAGTGACAAAATTCGAAATAAATATGTGCAGTCTAAAGTCCCTGTGCGCAAAAGTGTAACTGACAAAAATGAAAAGACCTCCAGCAGATCTTACTTTTTACGCAAAACAGACAGAATTACAACGTGTTTGTTAAAGTTTTTTTTATCAAAACATGCTGTATAAGCCATGGTCCAGTAGACAAGGCTTTTGAACATAAAGACGCCATATATGACATCTATAGTGGTACTGATTTACGAGGAAAGTCTGAACCTGGAAACAAAACATCAGAAGCTCGAGCTAAGAAAGTTGAGGAGCACATTGGGAATTTTCCAGTAATGGAATCCCACTATTGTCGCAAGTCAAGCAGCAGAAAATATCTTCCTCCAGGGCTATCAATTTCTAAAATGTACAGCCTTTATGTCAAGAAATGTGAGTGATAATGACATGAACTTTGTTTCAAAAACCACCTACACTCGAATATTCGGAAATAATTTTAACTTATCTTTTTTTTCACCCAAAAAAGATCAGTGTCTGCTATGCAATAATGCATCGGTGGAAGACAAAACTGATTCTAGGAGCAACTACAGCAAATACCTAGCAAGACGTCATGAAACCAATTCTGCAAAGGCCCTAGATAAAATACGTGCTACTATTGACACTTCGTTTAAAAGTGTAACGTTTGACTTACAGTGTCTTGCAAATTCCCTCATCAGAAGCTGCACAAATGTACTACAGTCGTAAATTATGCACGTACAATTTGACTATTTATGAGACTGCTCCTCCGAACCCTGCTCATTGTTACGTATGGACAGAAGTAAACGGACAAAGTGGTAGTTGTGAAATAGGCTCAGCGTTGCAGGCTTGGATAAAAAATCTGGATAAAAATGTGACGGAGATATTGAATTCAGATACCTGTTCTGGACAAAACCGCAATCAATACATAGCGTCATTATTTATGCATATAACTCAAATGACTCTAATTAAATGTATACAACATAACTTCATGGAATCAGGACATTCTTACATGGAAGTTGATTCTATGCATCGTGCTATAGTCAGCCAAAAAACATGTTAATGTGTATACCCTTAATGATTGAATCAACATATTTAAAGCAGCTCGATCCAATAGAAATAAAAATAAAAACAGCGAGCAATATGAAGTGCATGAGTTAAGATTTGACGATATGCTAAATCTCAAATTACTTGCCTCAAAAATGATCAAAAACCGCACAAAAAATGGAGACAATGAAATTGTTTCGTGGCTGCAAATTAAATGCTTACGATATGAGCACGCCAGACCAGGACAAATTCTTTATAAGTATTCTTATAATGAAGATTTTAAAATCCTGTCAGTGTTTGGGCGAAGATTGCCACCACTTTTTCCTCCGTTGACGTATTTATACAAAAAAGAACTCAGTGTAACCAAGCAAAAAGAGAAAGATTTACTGAAGCTACGAGTATGTACTAAGACACTGGAGCAATTCCTTGTGTACTCACATGATACTTCATGGATGGTACAGATCACTTTCTGTCAATAATAAAGAAGACAGAGCACCAGAACCAAACATGGATTCTGAATCTGAGGCAGAATAATATTTTTATACTTTTTGTTCTTTCAATACAATTGTTTTCTATGTTATGTACCTACCTAGTTTATTTTCCATAAAAAAATATTTTTTTCTTAATAATAATTATAAGTATTAAAAAAATAATAATGTTCAAAGAAAATTAGGTACCTGTCTTTCATTTTTCCTACCTCATTCTAATAATCAAAAGTGACTATCTGCCATTTTTTTCTTTGATTCATGTGTGGTAAAACTGACCAACTGCTTTGGGAATTTTTAAAAGCTACAGTATGAAAATTTTCTAAAATATTATTACTTTATTTTGAAAGCAATGAACATTTCTACACACACAAAAATAATCACAGGTGTGAATACATTCATTTCTTTTTTAAATTGATAATAAAAATGTAAAATTGGTTAAATGGCTCTCCTGAACATTTTACATTTTGTTAGTAAGTCACTTTCTCTTGTATGACGACGATATACACTGCATGTGTCAAGGGGACTAAAGGTAACTTTTTTCCATTACAGAATAAAACTGCTTTCAGGCTAGTCTTAAGACCCATCAATAAAAAGTCACCACACCTTTGCATTATGTTCAATTCCAAATTTAATCATCAATCCATTAAGATCAGTGCATTCTTCTAGATTTTATAACTTATGGCCAGTTACGCTTCCTAAATTTTCATGTTCTGCAGTTCTCATTCTAAACAAAGGCACAGGTAAATGTTCACTATGGGGAATATATTCATGGCTGAAGGCACATCAGTGTACTTGAAGGTGTGTTTAGTTCTACTTGAATATTATTAGTTTCAAATATTAGTGAGAAAAAAATACATCAATGTAGTGCTTTTTTTATTCCCGCCACACCTTAAGGTGACGAATGGCATTGCACATTGTTTCAATTTAAGCCATTCAGTTAAATTTAGGTGATGCTCTCTCTGCAGCCGGATTGGTAGAGTACTTAGCAACTAAAGTACTCAGTATATTGTATTGCATTATACTTACGCTATTTATGTACAACTATGTTACAATATATTCAACTGACTACAAAGATGTTTGGTCATTCGTATGGTATCTCTCAACATATTGGTGCTGCACACATGTTGAAAAGTGTAGCATAATGAAAACATAATTTTTGATCCGATTAATCAACCCTTCGTTGTCTGGAATCACTCTAGTAGACATGAGACTCGCAGTTTACATTCATGCATGTGGAGAGATACTACACGTAGAGTAGCAACAAGACGCACATATGTCTAGTGCTTAAGAGTATAATTACCAGAAAAACTCTTTCAGCAGACTGGGGCCTTTCTTTTTTTTGGTACTTTCGGGAATAGAACCCAAAACCCTTGGTTGAAGACAGTGTTTGATGGCCTATAAATAAAAGAAACAAACTGGGAGACTATGTTTAAGGTAGTATCGGAAATTGGAAACAAAATCCTTGAGAAGATGATAAGTTTTATACCACTAGTTTCAACATAATCTAGCCATGAAAAATACATAAAGCAACATAATGTCACCAATAATAAGAATATGTAAAACTAAATTAAATAAAAATTCTAACTAACCCCTCTAGATTTTCAGTTTCCAGTTATAACCTATGGTAATCTGACTTTTTCAGTAAGTACAGTAGAGCGCCGATTATCCGTGGTAATTGGGGGAACACTCAAGCCTGGATAATTGAAAAACATGATTAATCCAAATAAAGTTTTTATTGACTAAAACATTTTAAGAGTTGAAATGCTAGATAAATTTTGTTACACAAGATGAGTACACGAACAACCTTTCTCAATGTTTGACAGATACAACCGCTAATCGCTGGTATCATACTGCGGCAATTACATTGGGAAGCCGGTGTGGATGCGAGGAAACACCCTCTACTTACTAGTGTTAGTCAATTGATATAATGTAAACCATAGATTTTATAACAGTTTAGGTCCTTGCTTTGCAATTTTCAAAATGTGAAAATGCATTAAATTTTCGTTTTAAATATTTCGATTGTTAAAAAAACCTTTTACTACACAGAGGACCACGGTTAATCCAACTCACGGATAATTGATCCCCGATAATCGGCGCTCTGCTGTAGTAAATTTTTGTAAAATGTCAAAATTTACATATTTTACTATTGAAATACATATTGGCTGATATTTCTGAATGATTTATGATACAGAAACCATATATGGCTCATTTTATAGCTCAATAATATGCATGTCTTAACACATTGTTGTCGGGCGGTTTTTTCATCAATCTATGCCATTAAGCAGGCAATTAATTTAGATTCACGCGCGAAATTACATTTCACGTAAAATTACTATAACTTGAGAACTATTAATCATATTTTAATAAAATTTTCAGCATTTTATCATAAATAAATCGTTTTTAATGATGTATTTATAAACTTATATATACTTGGATAAATAATTATGATATTTAAGGTTAAATTGCATTTTTACCTTACTGTCAATTTAGTCCTTCTGTACATGTTCAACATAATATATATTTTGTAAAATACGAAAAAATAAACACTAATATTGTTTTAAAGTATTATATATCGTTGAAAACAGTTCCCTTTATGTAATGGGACATCACAGAATTTACACATATATCGGGTTTCGCTACGCGCTTTGTGGACCGCGCACACACGACATCTCCTTCATAGATTCTTGTTTTTACCAGTGCTTTCAATGTTTTCCAATGGATGTTTTTTCATATCCATTGAAAGTCTTCACGGAGAATCTGATTTTGAAGATTTTTTTCGGACACCAGATTTCGATGGTGTCAGTTCCGAGTCTTGAATATTATCCGACGAAATCCGATCAGCCACCCAGTGTTCTGTAATGTCCTTTAAAAATTGTTTATATTTTATTTTATTTTCTCTTGTAACAGAGTTATACACAACAAAGGAGTTGAACAATGCACAATTTATTAAATACATCGCCAGTCTTTTTGTCCATTTAGTAGTTTTTCGTAAGATAGAATAATAAGAAGTATATTGGTTTGCTCGCAAAAAATGGTGTTTCCGTGGATGCATCTGAACTCCAGTATTCATATCTTCTGTCCTTACGGACTTGTCCCATAAGGAAGATAAGCGCCAAAAAGTTCTTCATTTCTTGTATTGTAATGTCTTTCCGTTTGAAAGTTTTCTTATATATAGTATTTGCAATTTGTGCTTATTTTGATAATAATATCTGTTAGATTCTTGTACAAGGAATGTAAAAAAATTATCTCCTAAGAATAAATTTACCGCTTCCGTTACACAATTCAAAACACTACCGGTAGTTAAACCTGGTCGACCTAAAAACTCTTCCAGGACTGGTGGATTGTCTGCTGATGACCATTCTTCTTCACCTTCGTCCGAGTCTGAATCCGAATCGCTTGAAATTGTTCGTCGGAAAAATGTCCGAGGACGCGCGGTAACTTCATTATTACTAGTTTCAAATTCGCCATCTGTATTTTTCTCAACACAAGAATAATCTGACAAATTATCAGCACACAATTCCCCATTGCTCTCATTACTATCGTAATTCACTTTTATTGGGTATTTTTTATGAAAAAAATATTAATTTATTATAAAAATACGGAACAAATAACTTTTCAAACACAACAGCGATCGATATCCACTATACTATATCATAAAATGATAGGTATTTTGTAATATTTTTTTAATAAAAATAATTAGCAATAGCGGAATGTAGGCAGAAACGAAAATAGAGAATGTCTTGAACTAAACAATATCGCCTCAATACTGAAGAATTATAAAGATAAAAACGAAATGTTTATCTTACAACTATTGTAATTCGAGTGCATGTTATATGAAGACAGTCTGCCACCCGACCCTAATTATACTAAGCAGGCTGCCACCCGACCCTCATTATACTAATCGCTTCACTTCACAAGTAACCGCAAACCCAATACCGATCTATACAACGTTTTTTGGCATCTCCCGCGCTCTACCAGCAGTAAGCAAATACAACGCTTTTAAGCGTCTGCCGCTCTCTACCAACAGTATGTAAAAGACGATTTTAAGCGTTTCCCGCAAACAATGTGTTAACATTATATTTCATAGCTCTGCATCCCATTCTGATCCTTACACAAAATTTCCTGAACATATACAAAAAATATAAAGAATTTTTAGATATTTTGAAAATTTTTAAATATATCTTATTTTTGAAAAAAATTATATTTGGTAGGGTTATGAATTTATTTATCAACTATCAAGTTACATATACACCCGTCTCTCGATTTACGCGGGTTTTTTTTACGCTGTTTTAATCTAACGCGGTTTTCCAAAATAGATTTTTTTTTTTAAAATGAGTTTATTTCTAAAATTTAAATAGATCATTGACAAAGATAATCCTTATTAATATTATACATAGTTTAACCACTAGTCCATGGTGCCAAAGTCAAGGTGAATCAACGGAACAATTATTATTGTTATTATTACCAAATTTATTTACTGCTATGATGTGAGCTAATTAATTCAATCAGCCAGAAAATTGGAAAATATGGAAAATATTGATTCCAATATTGAAAGAGCTTTAAAAATTCAATGAGAGACGTTTTTCTCCAAAAAAATCAGACATTTTCAATATTTCTACTGAGTTTGAACCAACAATTGTGAAGAAAACACTTGCTACAGATGACAGCAATGGAAATTCTGAATAAAATAATCTCATTTATTTTATTATACGTTTATACGAGGGCGGTACGATAAGTACTTAGCCTTACCGCCCGATGGCACCACTATCGCAAGAGCAATTTTCTATCGCGTAGTACATTCTCGTTGACAGCTACTGTCAAAATTTCAGCCGAATCGGACGCGTAGTTTTGTTTTGACCGCGTGTGGAAGCGAGCGTGTCCGCGGATTTGAGAAAAATGGAAAAAGAGCAATATCGGTTGGTGATTCGATTCTTGTTTTTGAAAGGGAAATCGCGCAGCGAAATCAGAGCGCTAGGATGCTGTGTACGGTGACTATTCTCCTTCGATGGCGATCGTCAAAAATTGGTTTAACGAGTTTCAACGTGGTCGCACGTCGGTTTTTGATGAGCCATGCCCAGGTGCCCCGAAAACGGCTACCACGGAGGATAACGTGACAAAAATCCACGATCTCGTATTGGCAGACCGCCGATTGAAGGTGCGCGAGATAGCTGAGACAGTAGGCATCCCAAAAGACCGCGTAGGTCATATCCTGCATGAAGTATTAGGCATGAGAAAGCTGTCGGCGCAATGGGTGCCGCGTTTGCTCACTTTGGACAACAAGCGCAACCGTGAGACCACTTCAGAGCAGTGTTTGACGATGTTTTAGTGCAATCCGAAGGAGTTTCTGCGTCGTTTCGTGACCGTCGACGAAACATGGATACACTGGTACACACCCGAGACCAAGGAACAATCGAAACAGTGGACTTCACCCGGCGAACGTGCTCCGAAGAAGGCGAAGACTGTCCTATCGGCCGGAAAGGTGATGGCCACCGTTTTCTGGGATTCAAAAGGTGTGATCTACATCGACTTCCTGGAGAAGGGCAAAACGGTCACATGGCTCTACTATGCCGAATTATTGGGCCGATTCGACGCCGAATTGCAGAAAAAAAGGGCCCAAAAATTGTCCATCGCTGGCTATTACTTTTTCCCATCTCTCAGGCAATTTTCGAATTCCATCTCGAAAAAATTACTCGTCTTTTGAGGCGATCCAAGTTTGGAGCCAATTTTCGGTTTCTACGAAAGAAGTGAACCGGTGACCTGCCAAATCGTGCTGCATCCTTCGGAACAACCAGTAATCAGAAGGAGCAATGTCCGGGGAATACGGCGGGTGCAGTAAAACATCCCATTTGAGCGTTTCCAAATATTTTTTTACGACTTTTGCGACATGAGGCCGAGCGTTGTCATGAAGAAGAATAACTTTATCATGTCTTTGCTCGTATTTCGGCCGTTTTTCTCGCAAATCACGGCTCAAACGAATAAATTGTAGCCAATACCGATCGCCCGTAATGGAATCGCCAGGTTTCAGCACCTCATAGTAAACAACACCCCTTTGGTCCAAACAGATACAGAGCGTGATCTTAGAACCATGTATGTTCGGTTTTGGTGTTGATGTTGAGGTCGATGGCAACGATTGACCGGGCTTAGCGTAGTAGTTTTTCTTCTTGGGATTGTCGTAGAATATCCACTTCTCATCTCCAGTTACAATCCGATGCAAAAACCTTTTCTTTGTTGCCTTTGAATCAGCTGCTCGCAAGTGAAAAATTGCCTTTCAGCATCTCTCAGTTTCAGTTCATAAGGCACCCAATTTCCTTGTTTTTGAATGCTTGCTCTCAATCGTACGGAAACGGCTTGTTGAGTCACTCCCAATGATTCTGCAAGTTCCTCTTGCGTTTGACTCTGATCTTCTTCGAGTAATGCCTCTAATTCTTTGTCCTCGAATTTTTTTGGCTGTCCAGAGCGAGGCTTGTCTTCGACGCTGAAATCTCCATCCTTGAAACGTCGAAACCATTCCCTACATGATTTATCAGTTGGAGCAGCGTCACCATAAACTTCGACAAGCATTCGATGGGCTTCAGCTGCACTTTTCTTCCAATTAAAGCAGAAAATTAAAACCTCCCGCAAATGCTGCTTGTTAACACAAAATTAGACATTTTCAACACTGTACAAAACAAGGTTTTTGCATGAAACTCAAAGCGATATAAACTGAATATTATTGGCAGATGTCTAACCTCTCTGAAACCGCCAAAATAACTATGAACCATTCATAACAGCCAGAGCCATCTTTTGGAAACGGACCGAACTAATTTGTGCTCCCAATATGTGTGTGAATTTAAATAAAAAAATGTAATAGTGAAATATTATTTTATTTCTTTGTACAATCATAGATTTTTACATGTTTTTTTTAACATATTCCCATGTTTCGTATGAGCTCCATGTATTTTTTTACACGGTTTTTTATATACTGGAACCTATCCCATGATTTTTTATGAGCACCATGTCTTTTTTTACGCTGTTTTCGGTTCCACAGTTTTTCACGGAACGTATCTACCGCGTAAATCGAGGGATGGGTGTAATTTGAAAGCCCATTTTAAGAACCAGGAAATATTCAATAAATCTTTTTTGGTGTATTCAATCGATACAAACTATAAACCAAAAATTAAAAAAAATCTTAAGGGATAAAATGGCAAGTGTGTGTTGAGTTTACATGGAAGTTATATGCATAGGAAAACTCATTTATATGGACAATATAAACAATATTTATTATCATGAAAACAATTTAAAATAAAATGAAATATAAATAAGTTACAAGTGTATTATTTATGAAATCAATAAATATTTTATCAAATATATTTTTTTATACAAAACAGAAAATAATTTAGCACCTTTAATGCAAAACTGTCACAAATCAAAATACATCAACGCAATATCAAGTCTTAAAAAATTATAGTTTATAATAGCGTTTTAGTACAAATATTGATGTACAGGAGTGAAACGTGACTAGGAAAAATAATGAAAGGAACCAAGTAAATGCAGCAGAAATTGGTGATCTGAGAAGAGCAGTGTGTTCATGTATACCAGATAAAGATAAATAATTAGAACGGAATCAATGTGAGCTGATGTTTAAGTAAGGTGAGAGATTTAGGTGGTTTGGACAAACTGAGGGGTGACTAAACTTTAATTTTTTTGTATACCAAGAGAAGTCACATTTTTATTTATGTTATGTTTTCAAGCGTCCCAAAACAAAATTTTATTTCTAAATTATCCGTGACTTGGTAATATCTTTCGAGTATCAAATATAACAAATAGAATTAGCAAATATTGGGGTGACATACAGAAAGTAGTTTCATATTTCTCATATAGATGTCACTAGAGGAAAAAATTTATCGCTAACTTCATTCCAAACGGTCTCAATTTATACGAGTATTATTATTAAAGATAATAGTTTAGAGCATTTTTTCGACCATTACTTCTTCAAATATCTTGAGCAGTTTTTTTAGCATTATTTTGAAGAATGAATAAAATATGTTGTTTTTTAGTAATGTTTTTTTACTACCACAGAGGAAAAAAAATGTACATCGACAAAAACTAAGCATTTTTGAACATTTTAACTGAAATGGTCATTCTGCATAACATTATTTTTTTTGGAAGTTTTGCAATTCCCTGACAACAAATTAATCAGATTATTATGCTAAATGTACATGAGGAAAGATCTTGCTACGGTTCTGAGTGGATATCTTTTCTATTAGCAGATTTTTTTAAAGAGTAAGAAAATGATGGAACAGACAGACTCTTTCAATCCTAAGATTAACCGCTCTATGCCTATGCCTATGCACGTACACAATGCACAACCCAAATACCGCTAACCCGTATCCCGCACGCAGCAGTAAACAATTAGACATAAAAACACCCGTAGTTCGTACAAATAGCCTCCAAAATCTTATAATCAGTTCATACCTAGACTGCATTGCATTTGTGTCTTGTCAAGTTTTTTCCTGCGTTTTTATGGCATTTTCTTTGGCTAGCCACTTTCCAGTAAAATCCTCTAAATTCCTTAGTTACATTTATATAAATATTTCTTTATTTAGAGTTTGTAGCATATATCTTATTTTTCTTTATTATTATTTTGTACTGTTAGATTTTTTATTAGGTATTATTTGGTTATAGATATTTATCGAATGTTTAAATCGGACATTGGAGTAAAACCATTCACATGAATGTAAAAAAAGTTAGAAAAGGGACGAGGTATTATTGTGCAGATTGTTAAGTAGGTCAATGTTTGCCATGCTTTAAAAATTATCATACCAAAAGAAGCGTTTTAAAAAAAAAAATGGTTTTTGCAAAATCATATTTTGATGACCCTTAATAAATATGTTGCAAATAATTACATAAGAATAGCTGAAAACATTTTATATTTTTATATGAAAACCCCATAAATATTAATTACTCAATGAATCATGATAAATTGGAAACGGTTTAGATAAAATGGATCGGGATGTTCTATTATATTTGGGTTGACTTTTTTGACTCACGTTGAGGAAGTCACAGCCTGAAGATATTGGGATTTTTTCTGAGAAATTTAAAACCACATAAGGCAACACAAGCAATTGAATTTATTTATATATTCATCTCGTGCGGCTTTTAATAAAATGAGAAGTGTATTCTGCGATGATAATCTAAACTTGAAACTTCGACAACGGTTAGTCAAATGCTACGTTTAGTCAGTGTTATTGCATGGAGTAGAATCATGGACCCTCAAAGTTGGTAGTATGAACCGACTGGAAGCATTCGAAATGTGGATGCACCGGAGAATGCTAAATGAGAAAGAAAGTTGATAGAGAGTTGCTGACTAACTAAGAGAACAAGAAACAAAGTTGATAGAGAGTTGCTGACTAATATCAAAATCCGAAAAGTGTCCTACTTGGGTCATGTACTTAAAGGAGCAAAGTACTAATTACTGCACCTGATCATCCAAGACAAAATAGAAGGCCGAATAGGTGTTGGCAGGAGCGAATCTCCTGGCTCCGCAATATACGTGATTGGACTGGCATAAGGGGCGTTGGAGATCTTTTTCGGGCTGCCGGGGACAAGGATGTCTATTCTCAGGTGATATTCAACATTGAGGGGACCTCACATGACACTGGGAAGAAGAAGAAGATATATTCAAATATATACTCATACAATCCATTCAAATGTACTAGAGAGTTCAACACAGGTCTTAGTGCCAAAGAGAAGCAAAAAAAAATCCAATATTTTCTCTTCTGTAATGAACTCACTGCTTATATTTTAAATATTAATTTTAAGTATATTGTATCATTGATAAATAAATAAATCTACAATACAAAGGTAAGTGTGCATCATGGAAGAAAAAAACAGAAAAGTATTGTTGGACTAAGAGAACGAAATTTAGAAAGAAAGGTAGGGATAAAAGATATAGAAGGAACTGTATGAGAAAATGTATAGATGAAAGGAGAACGAATATCATGATGGGACAGTTTGGAGATCTGTTCTCTCTGCCTAATTCTTCTCTATCCCAACAGGCAAATGGTATATGTATATAAAAATTTACACAACATATGACATCAAACCAACATTAAAAAATCTATTTTTTCTTTGAGTGTCAAACTTACAAAAACAAATATACTTATTTAACTTAAATTAAAAATAATATACATGTATAGAGAAATGAAGGCTGGAAGATTTTCATAACTGAAAAATTTCACTCTGTTCTCTCTGCCTACAGCGCTAAAATATTATCAAAATTACTACTTGCGTATTTTTGCCCGAGAGAATAAAAATTTTATTCCAAAAATGAATACTCAACTATTTTTTTTGTTAAAATGTCACTTGCACCTCCTTTTCTTGAACACATTCATAAAATATCAGCGACCCAATGGAGAAAGACGCAGACAAGCTGCAAGTACTGAAGCTCCTTGCCATATATGCAACAGGATATCCCTATAACAAATTGGCTTACATACTCATCTCTGATGTCACCAATGTTAAATGCCCAGATCCTCTACTTTGTATAAAGCCTTCTATTATAACACATCGATCAATAAGTCCCGGGACTAAACAACAGATGGCGCCTCTAACAACAAAGCCATACCATTCTCAGTTAGTACCAACCTTTAGAAGTTACGTGTCAAACTTTCATGACATTGTGTCATTGAGTTACAGTGGTTTTAGTGACGCTACTTTTGCTATTTTCAAAACAATGGAAAAAACCGAATTTCGTGTGTTGATAAAACATTGCTTTTTAATGGGAAAAAATACCCTTCAAACTCAGCGATGGCTTGAAAAGTGTTACCCGGCTCTGCTCCGTCGAAAACAACCATTTGTCGGTGGTATGCTGATGTCAAACGCGGTCGTACAGACACAAATTATGCTGAATGCTCTGGTCGTCCAAATGAGGCTGTTACACCAGAAAACATAAAAAAAAAACTCAAAATCTTGATGGAAAATCGCAAAGTAAAGTTGCGTAAGATAGCTGACATCCTGAAGATATCATTTGGTAGTGTTTGCACTATTCTGCATGAACATTTGGTCATGAAAAAGCTTTTTTCGAAATGGGTGCCGCGTTTGCTCACAATGGAACAGAAACAACGCATCGATGATTCAGAGCGCTGTTTGGCACTGTTTACGCGAAATAAACAGGAGTTTTTGCGTCGGTATGTGACAATGGATGAAACTTGGATCCACCACTATACTCCGGAATCAAATCGGTAGTCAGCTGAGTGGAGAGCAGCCGGTGAAAGTCGTCCAAAGCGACCAAAAACTCAACAGTCAGCCGGGAAGGTTATGACCTCCGTATTTTGGGATGCGCATGGTATAATATTCATCGATCACCTTGAAAAGGGAAAAACCATCAATAGCAAATATTACATAGCGTTATTGGAGCGTTTGAAGGCAAAAATTGCAAAAAAACCGCCCCATATGAAGAAGAAAAAAGTTCTCTTTCATTAGGACAATGCACCGTGTCACAAGTCGATGGTAACGATGCCCAAATTGTATGAGTTGAACTTCGAATTGCTTCCGCACCCACCGTATTCTCCAGATTTGGCCCCCAGCGACTATTGGCTGTTCGCAGACCTCAAAAAGATGCTCCAGGGAAAGAGATTTGGCTCCAATGAAGATTGCCAAAGTGATTGCCAAAACTAACGCCTATTTTGAAACCAAAGATAAATCGTTCTACACGGCTGGCATAGAAAAGTTAGGAAAGCGTTGGAATGAATGTATCGCTCTTGAAGGAGACTATGTTGATGAATAAAGAAGAATTTTGGCAAACAAATGTTGTTTTAGTAGTTAGTCCTGGGCCTTATTGATCGATGTGTTACTTGTCACGGGCAATGGGCATTCATTCATTTTATATACAGCATTACAAAATAAAGTATTCAATATCTCCAAAAATTGATCAACCTATATATTCCATCTAGAAAACACGGGCGCCATAAAAAACCTCCATCCAGATCGGTTTACAGCCTTGTACTTCCACATTAGGCTGAGACCGAATCTTCGTCATACTCGTACAATACAATGTCAAAGTATTTCATGAACAAATTCCCTTTTGGAATGGAAAAGTATTTTATGTGAAAATGTATTTTCCTCGAATTGTTTGGGTGCTTTTATGTGCCTACAAATCAATGAATGATCCTTTATAAATTGAATATTCTTTATTTATGTAAATGGTCTTTCTTGGTGGAATGTCATTAAGATAATGATAGGATTTAATGTCTTCTGTATAAGTGTGACTTTTATTCTTATAACTATATAACATACGTTACTATAATTATTTTTTTTTGTTTTATTTTATGAAATCTACCTGCCTTAGAACAGATATATACAATATATACAAGTAAGGCTGAAGAGTGCTTTATAAATTGTATTGTAAAAATTAAAATGTTTTAAGAAAAAAAAATACGACACACCATGGCATAACTTTATCTACTGCAAATCCGAAATCTGATCCTTAGTACCCATTTAAATAAATAATTTTACAAAATATTGTTGATTTGTTTTGCATTAAAGGTTTTTTTTTTTTTTTTTTTTTTATTAAACAAGTAAATTATTATACAAACATTTGTCGAGGCTATACCTATGTACAAATTTATTACTTAACTAATCTTAATTATATGTTATAATTTATGAACTTATTTAATCTTATTTTCCTACATATCATTTTATTTTATTTATTCAATCTTAATATATGAGATCTTAGAAATAATTAACACCTACATACTACTTATAACTAGATAACAATTCTTACACTAATTATTCAGCAAAAACAAGTCCACTCGTTCAGGCTACTTGTATTCCATCACATTCACTCAGACCTTGGTCGTCCCAGCTAATACTGTAGGTGGACTAGTCAGGCAACAGATAATGCTTCGGGAGCTTGTGCTTATAACGGAAGGGTAGGTCGGATTTACTCTCGTAAGCCCCCAGGGCAGCGACTAAGGGATTTCTGTGATTTTGTTGGTTTTTATAGAACTTCACGGTCCAAGCGAGAATGTGGTGTTGTAGGGTTTCTTCTCGCTGTTCAGCGTGAAGTCGGGTAAGATTTGTTCTGGGATGGGTGTTAAAAGATATCTTGAATGCCTTGTTCTGCACTCTCTGGAGTTTCAGGTGATCCGTGTTGCTCACACTACCCCAAACGGGTGCAGCATAGGTCAAGATAGGACGAATAAGGGTTTTATAGAGGAGGAGCTTATTTTTGGGTGAAAGGAAGCTGCGTCGATGAAATATCGAACTGATAGCCCCTATGCCCTTGTGACCCTTCTGTCTGATGGTATTCAAATGGGTTTTCCACGTCAGTCGCCGGTCAAGGTGCAGGCCGAGGTATTTAACCACTTCCTGCCACTCAACCAGGCAACCACCGATGAATGCATTAAAGGTGCGACATATAAGATTATAATAATAGTACTAACATATTTTCCTTAATAATAGTACTAACCACTTCCTGCCACTCAACCAGGCAACCACCGATGATTGCATTAAAGGTGCAACATATAAGATTATAATAATAGTACTAACATATTTTACAATGAGATTATCATAATAAATCACTTATCTTAACATCTCTTCGAACAGCGTTGTTGAAACCCTCCTTATAGTGATACCATGTAGGGCTTTTAACAAAGTCACCCATCTTGTTTGCCTTCTTAGCAGCAGTGGCCGGGGAGCAAGTGATGGTTCGGCCGAAAAAATCCTTCATCACTAGTGGAACATCGGTTTTCATCTTTTTAGGTTCAAGTCTCTGCAGGTGATTAGGCAAGGATGCTTGTTTCGCTTCCTCATTTTTAGATTCCACAACAGTTTGTTTATTTCCCTTAACAGCCTTCTCACCTTGTTTAACTATTCCACATTCAGTCCTTCGAATTCTCTCAAGCTCAACTTCACGAGCAATAAGTTGTTTCATACTGTATGTGAGACTTCGAACATTTGCTGTTTTTTCGTCAAATATTCCAATAGCTGCAATATCTGGATCGAGTAAGTAATGATAGTTTCCATCAGGCAACCGTTGTTGTGTGTATTGTAGATTATAATCTATCATAACCCCGAGAAGGGAGGCTAACGAACGACGCTCTCTTTCAGTATAAAGCTGTACATTAACAGGTCTCAATGCAGGGCTGATAATATGAGGTAAAGAAGGTAAAAGATCCAACAAGAGACTGCGTCGAGAACAGAAAGGCTTCACCTGAGAACACACACCGCGCTGAACGCCCGATACAATACCAGAAAGCTGATTTTGTTTTAAGTACATTTGATATCCTTGAGTAGGAAATTTAACATTCGGCCATGACATTGAAGAAAAAAGATAATGCCAACAAATGAAAGAATAAGGCAAATATCCCATTAGAGTATAGTTTTGACTTCCTGATATAAAACTAGAAAACAAATCGTGCATCACAAACCAATCTAAAGCGAGGCACACACCTGTTAATCTTGAATCCCTCATTTTCATGTCTAAAAAGTTTTCATACACACCACCCACTAACTTATCATAATCACCATCGCCAGCGGAACAAACTGTATGAAGCAAGCGTTTCGCTCTCCCAGTCTCATCCCCTTGTACTTGAAATACTTCCTGCCACACCTGGAATTGGGTTTTACTTGTATCTTTCATACCAATATTCAATTTATCGGCTTGAAGGTCTGCCAACTTCAATTGCTTCCCTTTAAGTTTACAAAAATGTAATATAGTAAGACAAGATCTTATATCTCGATTAGTTCTTTCACCGAGGGCAGCCATGAGAGGAGGATCTGGCAGTAGTCCTTCTCGCAGTGCCACTTCACCGAGGCGTTCGCATAGTCGCGCGGTGGCGGGTGGAGGAAGATGTAACACTATCGCCACTTGCCTCAGTGGTCGCAATGCTGGAGCATAAGGATCATTACAAATACACATTATGGGTCGCCGTAAAACATTAACTTTTGCCTTTTGCCCTTTCTTTGTCTTTCCAGGCAAGCTACCAGTAACGAATTTAATCAAATATTCAATGGCAGGGAGAGGCGCACCATCAATTTCATCTAATATCAAACAATTAGGTCGTTTTTCTGCATCCAAAACAGACTTCATTTGAGTAGCATTTTCAAGAGCAGTTTTAAAAGATTCTACACTGCGATCATCGGAAGCATTAATTTCTACTACTTTATACCCTGCATGTCGTGCCAGCAGATGAGCAAGGGTAGTCTTCCCCGAACCAGGGGGCCCACACAAGAGTGCCAATAGCTTTCGAGGGCGACCATGTTCATCGAATGGTGTTTCCCACTCAGAGTCTGGTTCTCTATTATATCTGCCTTTTCCGAATTCAAATTTTCCAGAGCGTTTATTGAAGCTACTTTTGACTTCTGGCTGCTTCACTTTAACTTCCCTGTTAAAGACCACCTTGTCCCACATTTTAAGCCAGTGCAGTAGAGTTCTGTTAGTTGACTCATCGGAGAGAAGTTCTAAATAGACTCGAGGCCTGTAGCGCTGCACCCACAGTTCCTCATCTCCTTCTGCCAAAGGAATATCACTCGCTTGAACAACTCCCTGTTGGATAGTTTTGTTAGATTTTGTCTCCAAATACTGTTTGGCTTCACTCCAAATATTTTGAAAAGAATTTCCTAAAAGATTTCTATACCCTCGATCACATTTCATCGTCTCTTCCAGTTCTTTGTCTGCTGTCTCGTCATCTCGCAATCCAACGTAAATCTTTTGGCCATCACTTCGAGTGACTGGTAAGAATGACCATTCTGGTATAACAAATGAAAGTTTATCTCTGTTATAAATCTTCTGGCCTTGTTGAGAAGTGTACCCATGACCCAGAAGCATACTAGGGAGTCCTACTTGTTGCTTCTGACGACGCATCTGTACAATTTTCTCCATTAGAGCCTCATCTTGCTCATCTTTATCCCCCTTCCTCTTTTTGGACTTATGATTCCATTCAACCTCATCAAAATCGATATCATCAATATCGCCAAACAAGTCGTCATAGTTCCGTTTTTGCGTCTGCGAAGATGACGCAACATCTGATAACTTTAAAATTCCGCTTTCATTAAAATCCTCAATTGGAGAGACATCTCCGCATTCCTCAATGGCGGGGAAATTCTCGGAAGCATTTGTAACTGAATCTTCAACACCGACAGAATCGCTTATTTCATTTGATTTTTGCACAGCTTGTTCCCCGAGGGTTTTCCGGACAGCGGGACTCGAAAAATCTAATGATCTCCTGCTTTTAGTTCCTGCTTCGGGAATAGGGCTCAGTCTTGGTTCTTCGTGTTCCTGTAATACTTCAAATTCATCACCGTAGAGTAATTCAAATTCTTCATCAGGGTCAGGATAATCAGACATATTGTTTGTTATATATTAAGTGTGGCAAATTTGACATTCGAAACGACAAAATTGAAATTTTAATTGTCAGTAGCAAAAGAACTTGGGTATAAAACTCGCAAAATTGGCGCAATCCACACAAAACGTCAAAAACTTGGAAAACATTGTCTATGTTACAAAGTTATAAGATTGGTCAAAAAATAACCAATCACATATCAGAACTGTTTTGATAGGTTCAAAATAAACTGATAAAAGGATTGTTGTTTATGAATGATATTTCGTAACATTATTCAGAGAGAGAGATATATATTGGCGTATACTCCTTCATATATAGGAGTTCACGGCCATTATTCAAAGAGAGAGAGAGAGAGAGAGAGAGAGATATATATATATTTCGTAAATACTTGAAATTAAATGGCAGTATCAAATCACTGTTCTAGAGCAGTGCTTCCCAATTACTTTCATGTAACGGCCCCCTAAATCTGAAGTAATTAATTCCCCCCCCCCCCCCCCCCCAAAAAAACATTTTTTTCGGGGCTGTGGAGTCGGAGTCGGAGTCGGAGCCGGAGTCGTGGAGTCGGAACATTTTAGGCGGAGTCGGAGTCGGAAAAAATCGACCGACTCCGTTTAATTATTTTAACATTTTCTTTAATTAATAACGTTACGGTATGTGTTAACCAGTTAACCTCTCATCGTTTCATGCCTGATACTATGCAGACTTTTATAATCGCAATAAACCCCAAAATGGGATTACGTTCAGTTTACAGTTTTTACAAAATTAGATATAAAAACAGCAATACTGCGATATCCTGAAATTATTCAAGATTCAGCGCTGACCGTCACGGCCTTACCACCTACACAAATTAAGAGCTTCTTTTGAGACTTATTTTGAGATCTAATTCCATTTAGACCACGAATAGGAAATAAGATTTATATAAAGTATATTTACTTTCAAAAATCTTATCTTGTGTTCTATTCAATATTGAATCAAAATAATAATAAACAATATTAATAAGATTTAGTTAACGTATGAAAACAAATGAAGCAACCTTTTTATTTTATTTTAAAGTGTTTTTTTATTTTTTTAATACCTACCTGTGTTGTTTTTCTAAGTATTTTAAAAGTTTCATTTAATTCTTTTTTTAAATATTAATATATATTTTTAATATTATTTTAGTGTGAAGATATTGCTTAATGCGTATTGTTTATATATTTTTTTATAAAATTGTTTCATTTGTGTACGAATATAATTAATTTTTAATTTATACCTGTATCCATTATTAATAAGTCAATATAAATACATTAGGTAGACGCAGTAAATTATAAAATAAAATAAAAATTGAAGTCAGAGTCAAGAGTTGGAGTCGGAGTCGGAGTCGGTGTCGGAGTATAAAATAAAGCCGGAGTCGGAGTCGGTAAATTTTCATCCGACTCCACAGCCCTGATTTTTTTAAAGTTGAAGATTTATTTGGCAATAATTATTACAATTAAAATACACATATTTATATTCAACACAAAATTATAGGAACTTGCTTAAAAACTTTTTTTTTAAATAAAAACTATACTCATATGAAACAATTTAATACTCACATGAATATTTGTACTTTGTACTGAATATTTTCGCGACCCCCACGAGAAATCCCGCAGCCCCCCAGGGGGCCGCGGCCCCCAATTTGGGAAGCACTGTTCTAGAGAATAGAATAGAATAGGTAAACCTAAAGTAATTTAGATTTCTAAAAAGTTTATTTTAATATTATCGGATAACAAGGTTGTAGGAATTGTGAAATTTAATTTAGGGTAGATAACTCGACGTATCAGGCTAATCGCTCTATCGGTCTTCAATAACACAAAACATGTGACTTTTGAAAATAAACTGTACAATCAGCTTAAAACGTTATCTATTCGAAATTAAGAAATACAGCACGTACAAAATATTAAAACTTATTTTCCAATCGTTTACAACAACTGTCAAAACTTCTAATTTCGTTACAATAAATAAATATTTTAAAGTTATGAAAAAAAACTTTCAAAAGAAGATTTACAACTGTCTTAAGGCAATTAGTTATCTCAATATAGAATTTATTTAAATATGTGGGAAGTTATTTCTGATTTATCTAATATTAAGATTTATTTAGTTTCTTTTTTGTTGTACCAATTAACGTTTGCATCACGTGTGCATTATAATATTCATTTTTTTAATTTTCAGAATTGTTGTATCAAGTGTGTTGCATAGTTTTTGTATTTGTAAGAATGATGTAACAATATAATTTTAAGGTGTATTTTCTTTGAAATTTTTTATTTGTTCCAATATTGTTTTGAATATACTTAGACAGAAAATGACAGTATTAAAAAAATCCTTCATGGTTTCCCATTACTTGAAACAGAGAAAAGAGAATGCTAAACTTTTCAGTTATGATATACACGTTTTGTCTTCTGTGCATTTATTTAACATTTTATACGTCTTGAAAAATACATTTACCTTACTTAACCGTTTTTTTGGTTAGATTAGGTAAATATATTTTGTTCTTCCACGCCTAACTTTAACTTACTATTTCTTCTTTAACTCACGTTTTTTATGCATTTATTTTGTTAATTTTTATTCATTCATTTGGTCAATATACCTTAACAACTTCAGAAACTTATTTTAATCCTATTTTAAGTTTGAAGTTCGCATTAATTTCATGTTTCGTCTAACAAGTCGCAGTCATTTTACTAAAAGTCCTAACTATTTTTTTTTATTTCATTAGTACAAATACAATATTGTAGGGAGATGTAACATAATTATTATAAAACTAAACGGTAAAAAATGCAACAGTTAAAGATTATTTGTGGGAACTAAGATTATCTGTGGTGGCAGCCCCATTACAAATATGTCGCTGAAGAATCCATGGGATAGGATGATGTTTTCATTGAAGCTTTGAAGATTCTTTTTTCTTCAAAGCTTCAATGAATACATCATCCTTTTGATTTTTTTAGAAGTTATGTCTGTGTCCTCTCACTGGATGGTGTTATTGTTCAAGCAGGAAATTATTTGGTATGGTGGACAAAGATTTTTGAAGAGTCATGTTGAGGTTGTTTTTCCCGCTGAAAAAGCTCGTCGCTACTTTACAGAAAGAAGTGAATTCTCCGAAATGGATGAAAATTACGAACCTGGCAATAATAAAAGGATTACATTCCCTTGCCATAAATTGTTGTCAAATAATGTCACTGAACATAACACGCGGTGTTTTTGACATTTGACAGTATTACTCAGTTGTCAGTGTAGAATTTATTTTAATTAATTGAATTGATTTTAAGAAATGGATGCCTATGATATATTCAAAAAGCTCACCAAAGGGCTTACTTTCAAAACAAAACTATTAGGAAACCAAAGTGTTATCGGTGTAAGTTTTTTAATTAATTATTAAATGAGGTTATGTTAATATCCAGACGATGGGCACTATTGTTTTTCACCTGATTTGTTATTTTTTAATCAAATATAAGGATTTCTATAAATTTCACGTATAAGAGCTCATTCTACCAATTTTTGTTTTCTTAAATCTTGTTAAATTTCATCTTTCAGTGTTCAAATTTCATCAAGAGTTCAGAATTTAAAATTCTTAGCCTTAGTTTAAACCCATCAGATGGGATAGAAATATTTACGGACGCGTTTTTCATCTCTCAACAACACAACCTTCTTCCATCTATTTAACAACTTTTTAATACCGTCACAATAAAATTTAGTAGATTTGGATGCGAAATATTCCTCGATGCCCTTTTTCACTTCTTCTAAAGTGCGAATTGTTTTCAGCTAAATAGTGCTGCATAGATCTAAATAAATGATAATCTGAAGGAGCGAAATCAGGACTATATGATGGGTGAAGAATAGTTTTCCATCCAAGCTCCTTTATTTTATTTTCAATCATACTAGATGTATGGGGTCGGGCGTTGTCATGTTGAAATAAAATTGAATGTCAATTGAAAAAACCAGGTCTCTTTAGCCTTATTGCTGCATTCAAATTTTCGAGTTGGGCATAGTATACTTTACTCTTAATTGTTTTACAGTTAGGAAGGACTTCGTGATAATTTATGCCTTTTGCATCCCATCATACACTCAAAAACACTTTTTTTATAGTTAGACCCGGTTTGAGGGGTCGGTTTTGCTATCTGCCCCTTTGAAAGTCATTGGCGTTTACGTCATTGGTTCGAATATAGCACCCACTTTTTGTCTCCGGTCACTAAATGGTGTAAAAACTGAGTATTTATCTCTTTTTCGATTAAATCTTCACATATGCGCTTGCGTACCGCTTTGATCTAATTCGTTAGATCATGCGGTATCCATACGCCCTGCTTCACAATCTTGCCGATTTTTTTCAGATGTTCTTGCACACTAGATTTAGAGTATCCAAGCTTGTTAACTAATTGTCGTATAGTCAGTGTTGGATTTGATTCGATTTCTGTACGCAATACGTCATCATTCACTTTCACTACTTTTTCACTTCGAGGATTGTTTTTTAGATTAAAACAGTTAATCATTCTCCAAATGTGTTGCAAATGTTTTTAGTTGCAGTTGTTGCATTATTTTTTCGACAGTATTCGTACAACAAGCAATTTCGTATAAATTGTTTGTCAGGTCAACTCTCCATCTTTTGAAAAACCCACGTTTGAAAATAAAAAAATTTCACTAAAATAACTTTCTCCAGATGTCAAGTGATGAATAGAACACAAAACACGTCTTGTAGGACCAAAGACTGGAACACAACTGATGGTCAAAAAATGACCGTGCAAAATACTTAATTTTCGTCCGGACAACCTAATATATATACATATATAAATGTTTGTATTATTCTTGATGTTTAAAAAAGCTCTTTATATGATTGTTGGAATTTTTATAGAAATTGAAGACAGAAAAGCCAGTGGAAGTAAAATTTGTAGATGAAGAAACAGTTCACTTTCCTGATGAAGATGATGTAAAACTTGAAGACAATACCAGTGATGAAGAAGAAAATGTGCAAAATGGGAGTCTTCATGATAAAGAGGCACATTGTAGCAGTGGCGATGAAGGAGAGAGCCACAAACCTAAACTTAATGAAGATTTTGAACTAAATCTTATGGATGGACTCACTGTCACTGAAACAGGTGTAAAAAAAAAAAATAAAAAAAGAAGGAAGAAAAAACTCACAGAAAAGAAAATGACAGCTATTGAACGTGAACAGGCAAGATAATATCCTTAAAATAACCATTACGTTTGATTTAATAGGTTGGCGACCATACAAGATTTTACATACTATCTTGATCAAAAAGTTTTCGGACTTTATTCATAAAATCGAAAATACAAGTTTATTCATCAAAATCGATATGGTCCCCTTCAAAGTACTCCCCATCAACTGCAACGCACTTACACCAGCACTTGATCTAATCCTCGAAACACCGCTGGTACTCAATTTTCGATATGTCCATCAGAGCCGTCTTCGATTTTTTCATGACATCCTCTCGGGTGCTGCAACGCGTTCCGCGAAGCGGTTTTTTAAGTCGGTTGAACAGTAAAAAGTCGCAGGGAGCCAGATCAGGTGAATTCAAAGGCTGCTGGATAGTATTTGTGTTGTTTTTGGTCAAAAACTTATGGAAATCATGTCTTTCGCGATTTCAACATGGTCCTTTTTTTGCATGAAATTGAGGTGTTTCGGCACCAGTTTTGCAGCGACACGTCTGAGGCCCAAAACCATTAACAAAATGTCTTGAGCGGATCCATAAGCGATGTTCAAGTCCTCTGCCAGCTCTCTAATGGTCAATTTGCGGTTTTCGGCCAACATTTCTTTGATTTTATCGATGTTTTCATCAGTTTTCGACTGCCACTGCGTTCGTCATCCTCGACCGACTCACGACCACTTCTGAAGTGTTCGTGCCACTGAAAAACACTTCTTCAACATTTCCAAGGTCTGCGGACCGTTAAATCCGTTTTTCACACAAAATTTAATGCAAACTCGTTGATGCGCAGTTGATGCCATTTTCAAACTTGTAAAAATCGAAAACACGCACAAAGGTAGATGTACTCAGTACAGCGTAACTTTTACAAATGTCAAGCTATGACGCTGAAATTTGAAGGGAAGTGTCAATGATAGATGTGGTAACCTAACAAAAAAAAAGAATTCCAATCGGGTGACTGACAGCGCCACACGGTGGCCGGTCCTAAAACTTTTTGATCAAGGTAGTATATTTATTATGATATAAACTATAGATAATATTCATTTTATTTTGATATTTACATAGAACAATGTCTGAACCCAGTGCGGTCTCACTTGTATAGTTTTTGCATTGACCTAGCTGACCATTGATTTGGGCGAGAAACTTGTGGTTCACAAGGCAGTAAAACCAATTGTGGTCCTTTCTCCATGAATTCTAACCTTTTAATGTGTTTCCAATCTTAAAATTATCAATTGATTTGTAATTTTAGAAAATACATAAATTTCAAATTTTGAAAATAAACACAATCAAAGCTCTCTGCTGTTGAAAATTATTACGAAAACAGAGAAATACACACAATATATCTAAATAATAACTCTTACACCAATTTTTTTTGTAATTTACATACCTGTATTACTATGTTTTATCTTGATATTTTTATCAAATAATTTCCAGGCATGCCAATTGCGAAATGAATATGGAATCAAAATTGTCGGGCAGGAGGCTCCTAGCCCCGTCAAGGATTTCTTCTCTTTAGTTGATAAGCATGAAATTTCACAAGGATTGGTGGACAACCTAATACAGTGTGGATACATGGAACCCACACCAATTCAAAGACAAGCAATTCCGTGCATGTTGGAGGTTAGTAATTTTTAATTGTTGTTTTGATTTTAAAAAAATATTTGGGCAAAATATTTTCAGCTATTTTACTTTTATTGTTGACTGATTTTAGCGCCCCTCAGATTTGAGGCTAATACTCCAGTTGTCCCCTCTTGTCCCAGTTCTGCATAACAATATGTATTCATTTTCAGAAAATGTTCATAAAAAATAGTGATTTTTTTATAAATGTGCTTTATATGGATTGCAAAAGTGAAAAGGTGTTAGTATTTAATACTTGATATCACTCAAAATGTTAATTACCGCTTTTTGCTACAATCCGCTTACTATTAATCATTATTGTTTACTTATGAATTATCAATATATTTTGTTTCTTCTTTAAAGAATCGACAAGTTTTAGCTTGCGCTCCGACAGGTTCTGGAAAAACAGCAGCATTTTTGCTTCCAGTGCTACATACTCTCAAAGTTCCCCAGCCAGGACCCCGAGCTCTAGTTTTGTGCCCAACAAGGGAATTGGCCAAGCAAATATACAGGGAGGCCCTAAGGCTCAGTGCAGGCACTAACCTTGTGGTCAACTTTGTGCCTAAAATTAATCCGGACAAAATTGACAGCAAAAAGGCTATTCTTCGAAAAACAGGTAATTCTCCCTAGTTAAAATTTTTTTCACCTTAAAAAATGTAGCAAAGACATGAATGTAATAATTTACATAAATTCTTAGAGCTCTCTTGAGAAACAAAATTTTAGTAAAAACATTTGTGAAATTGCTTGTGTCAACTCTTTTTATTCTTGTTGAATGAGTAAAGTTTATTTTACATACATTTTTACGGTTAATAAAATACTAAGTATAACACCCATGAATATTTAAAAAGGTTTCAAATCCAAATATCTAATACTTGACGTAGTTTGACGAAACTAATGAATTAAATTAAGCCTTTTAAGTAGTTGAAGATACTCGATCTCACAAACCGGAAGGGTTTTTCATTGTTATGTACTTATACTCTACAGTTTGCATTTCAATTAAAACTATGTAAATTATAAATGTATTGTGGATAGTAAAAAATGTACTCATTTGAAATTTTGAAACATGTTCACTTTTTTTAAGCTTTTTTATTATTGTAAAATTATTATATCCTAATATACTCAATAGATTGGCATCACTTTGATTATTTCTTTTTCAGATTTATTAATAAGTACACCTAATAGACTTTGCTATCTTCTTGATCATGAAGCATCACCATTAAATTTAGAAAGGTTAGTATTATAGCATATATTGTTTTCCTGTTTAAACAGTAAGTTAAGTTCTTGAAAATACCTGTAGCAGTTTAATACTATAAGTATTTTCAAAGACTAAGAGTAAGACCTGATAGTGCATGATTCGAGTATGAATATAATATTATACATACTAGGCGCGTCCAGAAAGTAAAGAACGATTGCACACCACGCTCTGCGCTGATCCCCCACCACCGCGATCGTATGCGCGCCAGTTAGCTCCTTCCCCCGCTTCAGTGCGAGTCGAGTTTTGTTGCTGAAAGGTCGTGCGCCTTTGTTCTGTAACATTTCAAAATGGCTGCGCCTGTTGAAAATCCCGCCAAATGTGAAGTGCGTAGTGTTATTCGTTTTCTGAATGCAAAAAATGTTCGGCCTATCGAAATTTATAGGCAACTTTAAGCACAGTACATGAATCTTTCCCTTGCTACAAAAAAATGTGTGCTCGGAAAAGAAAAACCGAATCTCAACACCAGAAAAGTGATGGCAACAGTTTTTTTGGATTGAAAGGGTTCGATCCACATGGAGTTTATGCCAAGAGAACACACAATAAACTCAGAGACCTATTATGAAACTCTTCAACGACTTAGATGCGCCATCCAAAACAAGAGACGTGGAATAATGTCAGGAAAGATGGTTTTGATTCATGACAATGTGCGGCCTCATGCATCAGCACGAACACAGCGAGAACTTCAACGTCTTAAGTGGGAAATTTTTGGACATCTTCCTTACAGCCCTGACTTGGCACCAAGTGATTTTCACTTATTCCCGAAGCTAAAGGAATTTTTGGGGCGAAAACAGTTCGCAAACGATGAAAACCTCAAACAAGAAGTGACATCCTGGCTCAAATCTTTGACGGTAGAAGAGTATAACATCGGAATTATAACATCGAAGTATAACATCGAAAAATTGGTTCCACGTTACAATAAGTGACTTGACAGCTATGGCGACTAAATTGAAAAATAGAGTAAGGTACTGTGACTTTGTAAATAAAGTTTTGTGTTGATATCTTTCATTTTTATGGACGACCCACGTATATAGAAAAGATACACAGCTATTGAAGTATTTCTCAAATATTGAGATGCAAATATATTTGATGGATAAGAAAATTAACAAGGATCTGGTCTCTGCTTTGTTACTTGACTCTTATAATGTCTAAAAATAGCATATTTTAAAAATTATCGACATGTGTCAATGACACTTTTATATAAGCAATAAAAAAAACGTAAATACTATGCACCATGGTATCTGGTTTGATTCTCAAGAATACTTTCGGTACGAAAGAACATTATAAATAAAAATCAACTCAGCGACTTTGAAAAATAATAAAAACTTAAAAAACACTATAAATTAGACAAATATTGGTATTGCGTGGTTTTGAAGAAATGTATATTTTTTTAAATAAATTATTGAATCTTTGAGAATCAACCATTTTTTAATTTATTATATAATTGTTCCATATACTATTAATTTTTTTTAATTTATGGCATGGAAATATAACCTTTTTTGCCAGGTTTGTACTTTTCGCCCATTACAGAGAGAGTTTACTTCTTTCTTTGGAATGGTCGTGAGCTCTCTTGGTGGGAAAACACCCTCCCACGACAACTTTACAAATCCTCACTCATCGCTCCAAATGATTTGTTCCTGTTTTAACAATACCATAGTCCAATGAGAAGACACAGACGACACCTCTACAAAACAAAAATCAACCAACCAATACGAAAAAAAAGAATCTTCAAAGCTCTAGTAAAAATGTAAACTTGTCCCACCGATAGACGCCCCGCCACTTACATGTTAATATTGGTTAAGTATTTATCGCCCACAAGGAATTCCACAAATGGGATACCCATTCTTCTCCATACACTGGTGTTAAAATGGACAGATTGGCAGTCTCTGCCTAACGAGGGAGGATACCAGGCTGTGAACCGACTTGGATTGAAGTTTTTTTATGCCATCCTTGTGTTTCTGATGATCATGATTTACTATGGAATACTATTAGGATGTTTTCTGAATACTTCACATTAGTGAAATTAAACTTTTGGTTTGAACATATCTAATATTGATGAAAAAAACAAACAAAAATTGTCAATGTTTCACATGGGTCCAGGTATAAAAGAAAGGTAAAAAATAAATGAAAATTACACTTCGTGATTTAATAAGTTACTATTATTTTCTTTTCAGAGTGAAATGGCTTATTGTAGATGAGGCGGACAAACTTTTTGAAGGATCCGAACGCAATGAATCAGATTTCAGACCACAATTGGAAAAGATCATGAAGGCGTGTAGTATAGACGCTTTGTTATCTTTCTTTAGTGCAACACAAACACCGACTATTGTAGATTGGTGCAGAAGAAACATGGATCAGGTTTTGTGCATCACTGTTGGCCAAAGGTATGTGGTTTCTTTTCCAGTGCAATCATCTATTGATTATGTGGAAGTTAAAAAGAGATGATTAATTTCAATGTTGAATGCAATGCTGAACGACTATAGAACATTTTATATTCCAATTGGAAGAGTGTGAATGGAAAGCACACATTTTCTAATTAGAATTAATATATGTGGATGAATTTATAAGTTTGCAGCCTGACTAAGAAAGCAAACTCAAATCCTATGTTTCCCTCTAGTCTCAACACACTGTTTCTATCTCAATTCCAACACTACAATGCCACTTTTAAAAAATGATTCGTCATGGTCCTAAAATAAATTCAACTTCTTTATTTGTTGAAAATTTCTATCCACACATTTTTTCACGTTTGGGAACAGGTGGAAATCGATGGAGCCAGTTTCGATGAATGTAGAAAATGCAAAAGCTACTGAAAACCAGATTTGTGAATTTCAGCCATTAATTGTGCCGATTTGTGAACTCGGGCATTAATGGAACAACACTGTTTTTGAGAGCATACCCAGCCCTTTAGCATAGGAGGCCGATGTAATGTTCAGGGTTTATTGTTGCGCCTTGTTTTAGGTAATCTGTCTTGATGACCCCCTTTGTATGCCAAAACATAGAGCCCATCACTTTGTTGGCTTACAGAATCACCTAAGACTTCTTTGGAGCTAGAAATCCCGGGTGTTTCAATATTTTTTTTGTTGGATTCTTGAATATACTGGTGAACCCAGCTTTCATCCATAGTTACAAATAAATCCTAAAACTCTTGAGGTTCTGCTTTATAGAGATAAGTACATTTATAATGGACTCTTAAAAACTTTGGTACCCATTTCCCAAACACCTTAGAAAACCCCAATCCATTGACAATAATGTTGTGCTCTTACTCATATGAAATGTGCAGGATCTTGGATATCTCCTGTATTTTCAATATTTGATCACTCATTATCATGTCACATATTTTGACAGTGTTTTCTTAAGTGGTTGATGCTGAAGACTTAGTGTGAATGTCATCTTCAATGGTCTTATAACCAGTTTGAATTCAGCTGCCCACTTTTCAACAGTTGTGTAAGATGGACACGATGATCCCAATTTGTTTTGCATGTCATCATAGATCAGCTTAGGAGTCATCCTTATTTTGTGGAGGTATTTGATAAATGCTCTTTGTTGAATTTTGTCCATTTGGAAAGAAAAATTACACTGAGAGTTTAATTTTGCCACTGCAAGTTGACATTACCTGTAAGCAAAAATGGATTCTACAACTTAAGGCCGCGGGCTTTTCAAAGTTACTTTTGTACTTGCTTTATTTGTTTTTGTTTACTACCAACAAAAATAAACCGAGAGATGAACTTATATGAAAATCATACATTTATCCGTTAGTTATAGAATGTTGTCATTGGTGAATGGGACAACTTACAAATTGTACCAAATCTCAATATATGCTGATTTAGAAGACACCTGACTGCAAAAAGACTATTTTTACATGATTTTATATTTTTACGCTCTTGTTTCAGAAATGCAGCGACAGAACTGGTGAAACAAGAACTTTTATATGTTGGCAATGAACATGGAAAACTCGTTGCATTCAGACAACTTGTACAACAAGGTCTAAAGCCTCCTGTTTTAGGTATTTCATATATGTTTATTTATAAATTAGGCATTCTTACAGCAAATAATTGAAACTCAACTTTTGTGAATTTTAATATATAAGTGACTCACAAGTGCAATTTTCGACTTTCCTTTCTTATTTTTTTTTGCCATTCACCCAACAATGTTAAGCATTTTTCATAAATAAATATAACAAAATTAATATAATAAACATCAATTGATTGTAATTTATTGTAAAGTTAATTTTTATCAACTTTTTTCCAGTTTTTGTTCAAAGTAAGGACAGAGCAAAACAACTTTTTAAAGAACTGCTGTATGATGGAATCAATGTTGATGTTATACATGCAGACAGAACTCAATTGCAGGTAACACACTAATTCATTCATTATATACGTTTCATCAAATTAATGACTTATTTACATCAGATTTGCTCAAACTTACATCAGATTTGCTCAAATTTCCTTGCATACAATTTAAACATTCTTGAATATGAATTGAATTTTTTATCAGCTTATTTCAATGACCTTTTGAAAGATTTAATATTTTCCTACACATTGACAGGATTATAAACTCTTTTTTATATCCTTGGGGGGGACTGTGCTCCGACTTTGGGGGGGGGGGGGGGGTAATGATGTGACTTTATAAGATAAATATTTTAAATAGATAAATACAGGTTAATTCAAAGCAAACAAGACCATGTTTTAGAGAACAAATTTTAATACTGTAGAATGTCGATTATCTGGGATGATAGGTGAAAAAAAACTCCAGATAATCTATAATAAATCAACCACTTTGCATGCATAATTTAAATTTATGATTTGACGTGATGCACCAGCTCGCTTTAATCAAAAGTAAATACTGCATCTAAGCACACTCAAATAATATTGTGCGAACATGTCATTGACTGGGATTACTGGTTGATGATGTGTTCGCAATTTTACCAGTTAAATTTTTTGGAATAATTTTTTTTTACATTAAATAATATCTCAAATTATTAAAAAAAATCAAATTATTGTCCCGATTAATAAGGGAAAGGGAGTAGGTAGGTGTCAAAAGGATGGCTTTTGAACGGAAAACAATAATGTTTCAGTAGTTTAGATAGAAATGCTACATTCGTGTTTTTTCTTATTGGCAATACAATGTACACCACTTATTTTGCTTAGCATAATATGATTAACACGTTCGCTGCTAAAGACGCCCCTGGGGCGTCAACACATTTTTTGTAGAGACGCTGATGACGCCCCGTGCGCGTCATTCGATTCTCTTTGTTTGTATGGTACCGAATATTTTAAGATTTTAAGGTTTCCGTAAGATTTTAAGGTTTCGAAAATATGATTTTTTTCAGTACCTCTACACTATTCTATAAATACTAGGTTAGTCAAAAAGTTTTGAAAGCGGAAATGAAAATACATTTTTTTTGGGGGGAAATCACTTTTATTGCTCAGTATAGTCTCCCATAAGATCAATACACTTGGTCCAACGATCTTCCAACTTTGTTGTCCTATCACGGAAGTGACTTTCTGGAAGGCCTGCAAAATACTCCTCTACAACGGCTATAACCTCTTCGTTTGATGAAAAATGCTTTCCACGAAGGAATTTTTTGAGGTGTGAGAACAGCCAGAAGTGAGAGGGAGCTAAATCTGGCGAATAGGCTGGATGCTGCAACAATTCGTACCCCAATTCACTGATTTTCGCTATGGTTTTTTGAGCTGTGTGAGCAGGTGCATTGTCTTGATGAAAAATGATTTTTTTTCATCCAACTGGTCCAAAAGGTCACAATAATAATCAGAGTTGATTGTCTTACCAGTTTGGAGATAATCTATCAATAAAATTCCTTTTGCATCCCAAAAAACTGACGCTAACACCTTCTTGGCCGATTTCTGGACACGAACTCGCTTCGGAGCCAAAGTGCCTGGTTCACACCACTCCTTAGCCTCTTGTTTTGATTCAGGATCATGGTGGTAGACCCAAGTCTCATCCATAGTGATGAATCGACGCAGAAAATCCTTTTTATCCTTTCGAAATTGCTCCAAATGTTGCTCAGAAAGTCGCATTCGAACGTGTTTTTGTTGCATTGTTAGCAAATGCGGCACCCATTGTGCACACAGTTTTTTGAAACCCAAAACTTCAGCCAAAATATGCCATGTTGTTCCATGTGAGATGCCTATGGTGTCAGCTATCACATCCACAGTCGATCGATGATCTTCCAAAACCATATCCTGTATTTTCGCTATGATTTCTGGTGTTGATGTACTTTTTGGACGTCCTGAGCGTGGATCGTCTTCAACGCTTGTACGGCCACGCTTAAACTCCAAAACCCATCGGTGAACGGTTGGAAATAAAGGATAAGACTCCTTTAATACTTTCACCATCTTTGCATGGATCTCAGTATAAACCTTCCAAAAGGCCGATAAACCTTCCAAAACAAAGAATTTAATCACTGCACGATATTCGGATTTTTCCATTGTTAAAAAATACACTGACACGTCAACTTCAAATGGCTTGTAAACAAAGAATGAATTGACAGATCGAAATGAAATTTTGAGTACGTTCTTATGAAAGATGAAATATTAAAATGGCGTAGAAATTTTGGTTTTCTACTGCTCCATAGATGTCGAATGTCATAGATGTCAAAACTTTTTGACTAACCTAGTACATATCGCAGTGAATGTGTTAAGGATTTATTAAACTCAAAATTATTAATTATTTTCAGAGAGATAATGTTGTTAAATGTTTTCGTATGGGAAAAATATGGGTTTTGATTTGTACAGAACTCATGGGCAGAGGTATTGATTTCCGAGGTGTAAACCTGGTCGTCAATTATGATTTCCCACCAAGCTCCATATCTTACGTTCACAGGTAAATTTTTATATAATATATAAAAAAAATACTAATTTATATAAAAATTGTAAATATATCCAATTGTGGTGTTGATGGTATGGACTATAAATTATAATATATTCTAGATTATTTTGATTTGAAGAGTTTATAGATTACTATAGTTCTGTGACTTTTGATTGACTCTTAAGCCTTTGATCACATAACTATTACAAAAATTGTAAATAAAGAAGCAAGACAAAACTTGTCATTTTAATTTGACAAACTGACTTGCAGTTTTTCAAAATTTTTAAATTATTAAAATATTTTTTTCTCATACAATCTATAAAGGTGCATAGTAAGTATGTGACAGTTACTCTTTTTTTGCATTAAAAAATAATCTACTTTTAACTGATAGTTTATTTACATTCTACATTAACACTTTTAATCCCACAGGCCGGTTATCGGTGTATGCGAAAAATCCCACAGGGCCGATCATCGGCCTTAAAGTTTTCATACAAGTTTTTATGTTGAATAAAAAAAGATAATTTTTTTTTATGAAATTTGAAAATTGCTAAAATTAAAATTGCACTCTACAGGGAGGTAGGTATCTACAAAAAATAAGGTTTTAAAATTAAATATTAACTGAGATAAAAAATAAAATATAAACTAATGTTTTTTTTGTCAAAAAATGTTGGGATTTTTCGCACATTTTATGCAAGTATGCTGGGACTAAAAGGGTTAATATCACAGCAATAGCTTTGTAAAAAGACAAAAAAATGAAACCAAAAAAATTTTTTTTTTTCATTTTATGTAGACTATTTAATGCAACTCAAGTAAAGTTCTAAAATTACAGAATATCAACTTAACACATTGATTGCTTAGTGATTTCTTTTAAAATCACAGTGGCTTTAAAATTTTTGCCCATATTTAAAATTCTTAAAAAATTGTAAAAAGGTAAAATTTAATGTCATACACGTGCATGTTTGTATTCTTACAAAACCTATCAGTGGTGTTTGATTACTCGTTGCTTGTTTTCGAATCCATCCAAAGAGATTCAGAATAGAACGACTTGGACATGGGAGAGCACCCAGCAAAAGTTTATATGAACGCCGGGCCCTATGAAGGTTTTCAGCACTGAATGTGTTAATAAACAAAATCAAAATATTTATTTAACTAAAAAAAAAAGGTGAAGCTTTTTTTACAAAAATGAATTACTTTCCTAGCTAATTATGTTCTGTATCTTAACACATCGATCAATAAGTCCCAGGACTAACTACTAAATAACATTTGTTTGCCAAAATTCTTCTTTATTCATCAACATAGTCTCCTTCAAGAGCAATACATCCATTCCAACACTTTCCTAACTTTTCTATGCCAGCCGTGTAGAACGATTTATCTTTGGTTTCAAAATAGGCGTTAGTTTCCGCAATCACTTTGTCAATCTTCATTGGAGCGAAATCTCTTTCAAACGCTCTTTTTTACATTCTGCGCAATTTCTGCATTCAAACGCTCCAATAACGCTATGTAATATTCGCTCTTGATGGTTTTTCCCTTTTCAAGGTGATCGATGAATATTATACCATGCGCATCCCAAAATATGGAGGCCATAACCTTCCCAGCCGACAGTTGAGCTTTTAGTCGCTTCAGACGATTTTCACCCGCTGCTCTCCACTCAGCTGACTGCCGATTTGATTCCGGAGTATAGTGGTGGATCCAAGTTTCATCCATTGTCACATACCGATGCAAAAACTCCTGTTTATTTAGCGTAAACAGTGCCAAACAGCGTTCTGAATCATCGATGCGTTGTTGTTTCTGTTCCATTGTGAGCAAACGCGGCACCCATTTCGAAAAAAGTCAAAATGAAAAAAGCCAAAATCATTTCATGACCAAATGTTCATGCAAAATAGTGCAAACACTACCAAATAATATCTTCAGGATGTCGGCTATCTCACGCAACTTTACTTTGCGATTTTCCATCACTATTTTGAGGGTTTTTTTTAATGTTTTCTGGTGTAACAACCTCATTTGGACGACCAGAGCGTTCAGCATCATTTGTGTCTGTACGATCGCGTTTGAAATCAGCATACCACTGACAAATGGTTATTTTCGATGGAGCAGAGCCTGGATAACACTTCAAGCCATCGCTGAGTTTGAACGGTATTTTTTCCCATTAAAAAGCAATATTTTATCAACACACGAAATTCGGTTTTTTCCATTGTTTTGAAAATAGCAAAAGTAGCATCACTAAAACCACTGTAACTCAATGACACAATGTCGGAATGTCATGAAAGTTTGACACGTAACTTCTAAAGGTTGGTACTAACTGAGGATGGTATGGATTTGTTATTAGATGCACCATCTGTTGGTTAGTCTCGGGACTTATTGATTGATGTGTTATATGAACGTTTTCAGCACAATGTAAATATTATAAATAAATAAACAAAATCAAAATATTTATTTAACTAAAAAAAAGGGATGAAGCTTTTTTTTACAAAAATCAATTACTTTCCTAGCTAATTATGTTCTGTATCTTATATTTCTGTTAGGGTAGTTTTATTGAGTACAATGTTTTGATTAATGCTATATTTCAGGATCGGTCGAGCAGGTAGAGCTGGACAAACAGGGAGAGCTATTACATTTTTTGCGCAAGACGATGTTCCTAATTTAAAAAGGTTTGTGTTATCCGTATTTTCTTCAGCACTATTTTCCATTCTTTATGTGGAATAGGAATGTATGCAGATTGCTGTATGCTGATGATGATATGGTGGTGTTGGCGAATAGTGAAGATTAATTGCACAATTTGATAAGTAAATTATGTGAGAGATGCGAAGAGCAATATCTGAGAATAAATGTTGCGAAATCCAAAGATATGCTTATAGAAAAGTGTGAAAGGAAAAGTAAATGTAACTAACCAGTTTAAAAACTATCTGGACAAGTTCCTATGCACAAACCCAGAAGTTCTGTTTTTGTGGTGTTTGTTACCTTTGATTTTTCTTTATGAACATATGCCAGTTAAACTTGATATAGTTATGAACAGCACGTATGCTGCCTATCTATAGTGATAATAATAATATTTGGCTGATTATAAACCACAAAAATAAATTTCGTATGTGCATTCGATGATTTTTATTTTCTTACAAAAATATCTCATTTATTTATAAGGAATTATTTTATTTCCGTATGTGGGCCATCATGCCACATGTTTCCAGTAGAAGGCAACATGATCACCCTATCATTTGAATCAATTATGTTTTTCCCCGAGCATGTACTCCCGATATTCGCACAGAAGTGCTGTTTTAGTTATGTTTTGTTTTCTTTTATTTTAATAACTTTTCTTCGCTTATCCTTTGTTTTTATTTTATGAACATAAAACAGTAAAACTTGATATAGACATTAACAGCATATATACTGCCTGTCTATAATGATAATAATAATATGATAAAACTATTTTATATCAATATCGCTTAGAGTAACCGGTCACACCTTTGAAAAAACTTTGAGTGCAAAAAGTTATTATTATCGAAATTAGTTGTGTAACTCTTATTGAAATTTATTTCAGTATCGTAGTAGTTATGAAGCAGTCTGGGTGTGAAGTACCAGAGTATATGCTTACATTAAAACAGACCAGAAAGAATAGAAAACAGCTGCTTAAATATGCTCCCAAAAGAGAGGATATTTCCACTGAGTTGCCAGAAAGAAGAGGCTACAAGTAAGTTTATCCCTTTCAATCCCAATTTTTTTATTACAAAAGTTAAACAATTTTTCTAATGTAGTATGAATTATATGTTTTTTCATTCACTTTAGGAGATATTTTATGTTCTTATAACACATTCACTGCGGACCATGCGATATTGCGTGATGTACGAGGCGTATCCAGAAAGTAAGTGTACTGAGGCTCTCACGACCGGATGGATTTTATTTTCGACATGTTGGCTACACTTCCGTGTAGCCTGACCCTTCCCCTCCACAACGAGACCGGTTCGAGGTCAGTACGTTGAGAAGTGTCGACGCGACAACACGTTTTGTGAAAAATGTCAATCCAATCTCCCGCCAAGTGCGAAATACGCGGCGTCATACGTTATCTCGTTTGGAAGGCAAAACCTCCGGTTGAGGTTTATAATGAGGTGAAAACTGCATATGGTGATAAAGCTATGAATCGTACGAGTGTGTACAAGTGGTGTCGCGAGTTTAAAAACGGTCGTACGTCTGTGCATGATGATCAGAGGAATGGAAGACCTTCAATTGTGACTGACGAAATTGTGGAAAAAATCGAAAATGCGCTCGTGACGATCGCAGATTGACTGTGGATGAACTTTCTGCGATGTTTCCGCAAATCTCCAGATCTCTACTACACGAAACCATCACAGAAACCCTCGGATATCGGAAACTGTCCGTGAGGTGGGTCCCAAAACAGCTGACAGACCAAGACAAGTTGAATCGAGTGGAGGCCGGGCAAGAGTTTTTGAGGCGCTGCAAACTCCATGGAGATGAATTTCTCCGCTCCATCGTTACTAGAGATGAAACTTGGGTTGCACACTACACGCCTGAAACCAAAAGGCAGTCTCAACAGTGGCGTCACACCTCTTCACCCTCCGCCAAAAAGTTCAAAACCACAATTTCAGCCAAGAAAATCATGGCATCCGTGTTTTGGGACTGTCAGGCATAATTTGAATTGAATATATGCCTCAAGGGGAGACCATCAACTCTGCAAGATACTGTGAGACCCTAAAAAAATTGCGGAGGGCGATTTAGAACAAGAGGAGAGGCATGCTGACAAAGGGAGTCTGCCTGCTGCACGACAATGCCAGACCACACACGGCCAACGCCACGAAGGAACTGCTCGCCTTGTTTAAATGGGATGTCCTGAACCATCCCGCGCATTCCCCTGACCTAGCACCTTCAGATTACTATCTCTTTACCTCCCTGAAGCTGCACATGGGTGGAAAAAGGTTTTCAACCGACGAGGAGGTAAAGGAGGAGGTGGAGAAGTGGACGGAGGGGTTGGCGGGAAACTACTTCGAGGAAGGCATCAAAAAGTTGATACCCCGCTTCACCACCTGCATTGAGAGGAATGGCGACTATGTCGAAAAATAGCTTACATATGTACTACAGTAACCACGTAATTTTTTTGTTTAAATAAAAAAAATTGTAACCTACAAAAATTCAGTACACTTACTTTCTGGATATGCCTCGTAATACGTGCACTAGGGTCCAACAATGTGAATACTATGGCAATCTACATTTACTTGTATTAGCCAGTATAGCCATTGTGTGGCCCCGGTCACATCAAGAAGGGTGACTATAACTTGTAACATCTCATGATATTTGATATTGTTCATGTGATTTTGAAAGTTTTCAGTGTAAGGATATAAAATAGGTGATAAAATGATACAAAAATAATATAATGTAGTCACCCTGTAATTTGACACTTTTTTTAGAATGGTGAATTAATGTTTCAATACCACTGAAAAATTATTCTGAAGTTTTTGGAGTGAGTACGTCTGCAATCTCCTATTGTGGAATATGATGGAGAAGATTCTCCATATGCAGCATCTAAATGTCATTAAATTTCTGCTGGACTTGACCCTTCTTTTGAAATAAACTTGATAACCGTGCAATATTCAAATTTTGACATAGAATATAACGAATCGTGTCTTTTATCGGCTCTAGTTGAGAAACTTTAGAGGATAGAGGTATTTAATTTTAACTGTCACATCACCCGACTATGCAATGGACGTAATCGATTTTAGTTCCTGTACTATACACACTAACTTGTTCAGGCAAGAAACTTTTGGACCTTGCTATTTATATTTCTTATGAATTTGGAAATGTTCCGACTTATATATTTTATAAAGAATAAATATTGTGTCCAATGATTGAAAAATATACAATAGTTTTAGCAGTGAGAAATAATCGCATAATAATTTTGTTACTGAAAATGTGCTCTCATAGACACAAACAAATCATTAAGATAATAATCAAACATATATCTATGACTTGATAATAATACTTAGTTTATAAAAAAATAAAAATGAAAAGACAGATCTGTAGGAGAATGAATTTATTCTACCATTAATTATTTTCAATATGTTTTTTTTATAAATTACGTAATTTTGTAACATCAATTTTATTTCTGCAACACCTTTTAGCGATCGATCTCCAAGAGTTTTTGGATATAATGTTGTGATTGTTAGAATTTTGTATGTAATAACATGGGATTCATAAGTATATGTACGGTCAGGAATGCAGTGTTTTAGTAGCTAGGACAAATACATGAAATTTGTGATTAACGAATGAGACCACTTCGTCACAGGCCTTGCCTAGTAAAGTGGTTCTCTATATCTGCAAAATGGAGGATTTTTAGCATTGTTATGTACTTGTTCTCGATGGTTCACCTTTATATTAAAACTATGTTAATTTTAAATGGTGTTATGTGAAAAGTAAAAATAAACAAAAAATATATGAAACCCTTTGAATATTCTCAACCTTCCGGAAATTTTATATCTATTTTACAGGATAAGGCCAACCTCTCTTAAATATGCATCAAAGCAAATTTAATAATTTTTAATTATCAACAATTATAATGTTGATCAAGAAACTTACAAAAAAATTGTGTTGACTATTTTTTTTTTATTTCAGGAGAAAATTTGATGGCAAGCAAGAAAATAAGGATGTTAAAAAAATTAAAACCAATGATTCAATTGTAAATAAAGAAAAGAATAAAATTAAACCTAAGAAAAGTTTCCATCAACAGAAAAACCCACAGTTCATGAAGAAATCTTTGGGTAACAAAAAGAAGAAAATGGGTGATACCAAAGTACATAAAAAGAAATCAAAATCTTTTAAAAAATAAAAAATAGTAGCTATGTGAAAATATTTTTAATAAATTTCTTTTCATTGATAATTTTTTTTTCACGAACCCATTTGTGTTCCCTTTGTCCTCGTTCGTTATATTTTTAAATGTTTCTTATTTTTTTTTCTTTCAAGAATAGAACAATCTGCAAGTGTGACAAATGACAAACTTCATTATTGATGGTGATGAAACAAATCCCCGTCTTCTTTTATTTATATTAATTATATGGTCGAGACATTTATTGTAAGAAAAGCATAAGATGACATAAATTAGCACATCAATAAAATTTCAAAGGTATTTTGTCTAAATAGAATGATACAATAAAATAGTACAGCACATTCACAGAAAAACTATAAGTGAGTATAAAAATATTCCTTAGAACTGAGCTGTATAGGTTTCAGGGAAGCTTAACAAGGGTCTATATATTGTCCATATTGCTTTCCTAACTTCTGACACCTAATTATTGATGCAGTGTCTTTTTACCTTACCTTGCCTCTAACAGCCAATCATGATACCATTTCACTCCCAAGGATCTTGTATCTAGACTCGTTAAATCCATTGTCTCTGTAGTTCAACCATTATTTGCCTGGAGTGATCAAACGATCTGAATTCTTAGGCTTTAGATTCCCAAAAGTTTTTTTATCATTCTTTGGTTGTATGCTCTATGGACATAGTTGATCCAAACTATTTGGCTGGCTCTTGTCATTAGTGATCCTAAGTTGTAAACAAGGAATAGATCAGATCAGAAAGGACAGCGAGTCTGATTAGAGAAGTAGAAAAAGGTACAAAGACTGTTTGTTGATCCAATGACTAAAAATGAATTAGACCTATAGTGAAGTATCCATGTGAAACTTGAGTACAAGAGAGTATGTTGATAGGAAGCTTGATATTTTTGAAAGAAAAGTCCTCTGAAAAGCCCATACTTGGAACCACACACAGGAATGGAGCATACAGAGTAATACTTATAGAGATATAAAACATTTACCATAGCCCTGATCAACACAATAAGTTCTGCAATGTAATGTCTAAGCTAGAAAAGATATGGAAAAGCACAACCATCAAGACTACAATGCATCTAGTTAAATATATTTTCTTCAAAATATTTATGTACAGCGTACTTAGAGAGCATGCAAGAGATGTAGAATAGATGCATTTAAAATGTGATGCTAGAGAAGGATGTTACAAATTCTATTGACGGCAAGGTGAACTAATGCCTCCATTCTCGAAGAAGTGAGAGTCGCCGATAGATTGTCGATAATTTGCTTATGAGTTCTCTGATTTTTTGGACACATTGCCCGTGGCTAAGGAGAAAGTTTAAAGAGGTTTGTGGTCAGTGGAATTATTCAAGGGTAAAAACCCCATTGTATTAAACCGACAAAGTGAGGGACTACCTTTAACCGCTGCTCTTCAACCTTCGGAACGCAGGGATGAATGGAGAGGAGTCATCAAGGACTATCACGGGAGACACAATACTACGTCATGAGCTACACAGCAGGATGATGATGATCAGCGAAGAAAGTATACAATAAAATATCGCAAACCAGGGGAACATTGGACGACTGAGGCTTTGGTGGTGTGATAAGGGACGTAGAAAACCTGGACGTCATTCAATGGAGTGAGTTTGTGGAGGAAAGAGGTGACTGGAGAGGATTGGTTCATTAGGTCAAAGCCTGCATGCTTAAAGATTGTATAGTTAGATAAAAACAATTTTGTTTCATATCACATTTATTCAGACTTTTTACAAGAGTATGTAGAACACTTTGTTACGACATATAAAGCATATAAAAATAGTACTACGTATATACGAGGGTGGTCCGATAAGTACTTAGCCTACAAAAGAATAACAAAAATTTTGGAAAAGTGGCGATTTATTTCTCAACATAATCTCCTTTGAGTTCGATACACTTGACCCAGCGATGCTCCAACTTCTTTAACCCGTCTGAAAAATACATTTTCTGGAGGTCTGCAAAGTAGGCATCCGTGGCGGCGATAACCTCCTCATTCGACTCAAATTTCTGCCCGGCGAGTGACTTTCAAATTTGGAAACAAAAAGAAGTCGCACGGGGCCAAATCCGGAGAATATGGTGGATGGGGCAGCAGTTCGTAGCCTAATTCTACCAATTTGGCCATGGTGACGGCGGAGGTGTGAGCCGGTGTGTTGTCATGATGTAAGAGCACTTTTTTCTTCGCCAAATGGGGCCGTTTTTTCTGCAATTCGGCGTCGAATCGGCCCAATAATTCAGCATAGTAGAGCCATGTGACCGTTTTGCCCTTCTCCAGGAAGTCGATGTAGATCACACCTTTTGAATCCCAGAAAACAGTGGCCATCACCTTTCCGGCCGATAGGACAGTCTTCGCCTTCTTCGGAGCACGTTCGCCGGGTGAAGTCCACTGTTTCGACTGTTCCTTGGACTCGGGTGTGTACCAGTGTATCCATGTTTCGTCGACGGTCACGAAACGATGCAGAAACTCCTTCGGATTGCGCTTAGACATCGTCAAACACTGCTCTGAAGTGGTCTCACGGTTGCGCTTGTTGTCCGGAGTGAGCAAACGCGGCACCCATCGCGCCGACAGCTTTCTCATGCACAATACTTCATGCAGGATATGACCCATGCGGTCTTTTGAGATGCCTACTGTCTCAGCTATCTCGTGCACCTTCAATCGGCGGTCTGCCAATACGAGATCATGGATTTTTGTCACGTTATCCTCCGCGGTAGCCGTTTTCGGGGCACCTGGGCGTGGCTCATCAAAAACCGACGTGTGACCATGTTGAAACTCGTTAAACCAATTTTTGACGATCGCCATCGAAGGAGAAGAGTCACCGTACACAGCATCCAAGCGCTCTTTGATTTCGCTGCGCGATTTCCATTTTTCTCAAATCCGCGGACACGCTCGCTTCCACACGCGGTCAAAACAAAACTACGCGTCCGATTCGGCTGAAATTTTGACAGTAGCTGTCAACGAGAATGTACTACGCGATAAAAAATTGCTTTTGCGATAGTGGTGCCATCGGGCGGTGAGGCTAAGTACTTATCGGACCGCCCTCGTATACATATATATACAGTAAACCCTCCATTTGTGTGAGTAGTTGGTTCCAGGAAAACAGTGCTTAAATAAAAACTCGGTAAATAGAGCCACTGAATGCTTTATAAAATAGATGATGTTTTAAATGTTGCCAGATATTCTATTTTTACTTACTTAATTTTTTTTTTTAAATAAGTCTGGTTACTGATAACTAATAAAACACATTTTGTATCAATATAAACTGACACAGCACAATGTAATAATTCAAGTTAGAGAATAAATTCCCTTGGTCTCGTGGTTTTGATAGCCAAAACCATAATCAAGAAACAATTTTTTTTTATAGCATTGAAATATAATCCTTATTGCTAGGTTCATATTTTTATCCCATTACGGAGAGTTGACCCATGTCTATGGAAAAAACAACCTGTCCACAACAACTTGAAAAAACCTTGCTTATTGCACCAAAAAACTTCTTCCTGCTTTAAAAATAACACCATCAAATGAAGAGACAGATGGCACCTCTATAAAATAGAAAATCAACTAATTTAACACCAAAAAGAATGATCTTCAAAGCTCCAATGAAAACATCAACCCGTCCCACTTTCAAAAAACAAAATATGATGTTGCTAATAGCAAAAAATATAATTATTGATTTTGAAGCCAAATTATTACTTAATAGATATTTATGCATCTGGAATTCTGAACAGAATTGAGCTTGTCAAAGTAAATTTGCGTAAATGGAGGGCTTATTGTTTTTTTAAATCAAATATTTTTTATCATTTATTAAAAATTGATGTATGTATTTCAGTAATATAAAATTGAATTATAGAAAAAGTATACCTATTTTTAACTACATCAAATATTACCAATCACGCCGTAAATCATTTTTACTTCACATTACAAACACACTCCTTACTTAGCTTTAGATGTTCCCTGTATAAATATTTATAATTTTAATCCAGCTGTTTCCTCCGGCCTACCTCTACCAATTTACCTTCTAATTCTCCACCCAACCAATTTTAATATTCCTTTTTTTACTATCAATATCCATTACTATTTGTTTTATTGCCCTTTACTGTGATTTAAAATATAAAAGTAAACTAAATTCAATTTCTACTTACACCAATCAATATCTCGCTATATGGAAGAGTTTCTGGATAATGTTCAGAAATCTAAATACCACAGATCAAATAATATTTTCCCATATAAATACATGGGAAAATACTAGGAACTTATTCATAAATAAATCCATAAAATCATGAAAATATAGACTGATAAAGATGGAAGTTTATAAATATTATAAAGATAATTTGAGACAGGAACTATTTTATAACAAAAAATTCTGTTATGTCATCAAACCCAAGATCATTTCTAAGACACATGATTTAACAAGTCTATTTAATTTGAGACGGGAACTATTTTATAACAAAAGATTTTGTTATGTCATCAAATCCAAGATCATTTCTAAGACACATGATTTAACAAGTCTATTTAATTTGAGACGGGAACTATTTTATAACAAAAGATCCTGTTATGTCATCAAACCCAAGATCATTTCTAAGACATGATTTTTTCATTAAAATTCTGTATGAAGCTCTGGTTGGTAATTAATTTATATAAGCTACCGTAAAGTGTAAAATTGGTATTTTATGTTGAATCTTTCTAGAAATATCTTAAATTAGGCACTTACATATTCAAGTTAACTAAAAAACTATTAAAATAAAAGCAGAGGAAAATTTTGATTAATTGTTTTATTTCCATAATCCAGTGTTATAGAAAAATCTAATTTAATTGAAAAAATTTCAAGTTTAAGGCACATTTTATATTTGACTTATGACTTGACAAATTTTTATGTTTTCCATTTACTGAAACAAAAATACATCTTTCAAAAAAGGGACCACCTTATTGAACAAAGATATAAATATGATGTGAAAAAAGTTACGTTAATTTTTTATTTATGAACCTAGATTTGTAGATTTTTGGAGAGTTGTAAGGCACATTTTATATTTCCCTTCATTGTAAGGCACAAAAAGGCCACAAATAACATTCTTTACCATATTGAAAAAAAAATTGCCTTATAAATCAATTAATGAATAAGTTACAGACTTCGGACAATCCAAGAAGAAAACAATTACTACATACAAATGCATAAATCTTACACGTTTAAATAAAATTTTGATATTCATTCATTGAAATAATATTAAAAAAATTTACACTTAATAAAAATTAGACTAGTTCTCCAATGTAAACATTTTAAAAATTAAATATATTAACAAATTCATATACATATTTTTTTTCAATAATTTCAATGAATCTTGAATTATAAAAATATATGAGCAAAAACAATACTAAAATTTGAGCATAAATTAATAAACAATAATCCACTATGTTTTGATTTACATTTTACAAAACTTTTGAGAACATTTATATAATAAGGAGTAAACTTCTTTCTAAAGAACAAATGTTGTATAGGAACCTTATCTTAAAATAAGATACAAACTATTGGGTGTACAAATTAGTTCGGTCCGTTTTTTTGTGTTCAAAAATGCATTTATTTCTAAACAAAATGAATGAACAGATCAATTAAAGTATTGTCCATCGCTGGCTACTACTTTTTCCCAACTCTCAGGCAATTTTCGAATTCCATCTCGAAAAAATGACTCGTCTTTTGAGGCGATCCAAGTTTGGAGCCAATTTTCGGTTTCTACGAAAGAAGTGAACCGGTGACCTGCCAAATCGTGCTGCATCCTTCGGAACAACCAGTAATCAGAAGGAACAATGTCCGGGGAATACGGCGGGTGCGGTAAAACATCCCATTTGAGCGTTTCCAAATATTTTTTTACCACTTTTGCGACATGAGGCCGAGCGTTTTCATGAAAAAGAATAACTTTATCATGTCTTTGCTCGTATTCCGGCCGTTTTTCTCGCAATGCACGGCTCAAACAAATTAATTGTAGCCGATACCGATCGCCCGTAATGGAATCGCCAGGTTTCAGCACCTCATAGTAAACAACACCCTTTTGGTCCCACCAGATACAGAGCATGATCTTCGAACCATGTATGTTCGGTTTTGGTGTTGATGTTGAGGTCGATGGCAGCGATTGACCGGGCTTATCGTACTATTTTTTCTTCTTGGGGTTGTCGTAGAATATCCACTTCTCATCTCCAGTTACAATCCGATGCAAAAACCTTTTCTTTTTTGCCTTTGAACATTGCCATCGCCTTTCAACGTCTCTCGGTTTCAGTTCATAAGGCACCCAATTTCCTTGTTTTTGAATCATTCCCATGGCTCTCAATCATACGGAAACGGCTTGTTGAGTCACTCCCAATGATTCTGCAAGCTCCTCTTGCGTTTGACTCTGATCTTCTTCGACTAATGCCTCTAATTCTTTGTCCTCGAATTATTTTGGCTGTCCAGAGCGAGGCTTGTCTTCGACGCTGAAATCTCCATCCTTGAAACGTCGAAACCATTCTCTAAATGATTTATCAGTTGGAGCAGCGTCACCATAAACTTCGACAAGCATTCGATGGGCTTCAGCTGCACTTTTCTTCCAATTAAAGCAGAAAATTAAAACCTCCCGCAAATGCTGCTTGGTTAACACAAAATTCGACATTTTCAACACTGTACAAAACAAGGTTTTTGCATGAAACTCAAAGCGATATAAACTGAATATTATTGGCAGATGTCTAACCTCTCTGAAAACGCCAAAATCACTATGAACCATTCATAACAGCCAGAGCCATCTTTTGGAAACGGACTGAACTAATTTGTACTCCCAATATAATATAATTTGTAAATAATAATATGTCATGTTTGAAACATTTGTTTCAGTTCGATTCGAATTAAACTAAAGATATTATATTTAAAAAAAATAACAAGTGCCCTTATGTTTATAATGGCAGAAAAAACTGAAAATAATATATTAAAATTTGGAAGGAAAGGCAGTTTTGATACACTTGAACTTTTAGCATTATATCATTGTATTATCAGTCAAAATTTGAAATGATATAAAAAAAACACATTCAAATACAAATTATATAAAAAAAAACACATTCAAATACATATTGAAGTTCACAGAAATAAAATCCTATTTATTTTTTAATAATCAAAAACATTTCTTAAAGTAAATGAGCTGTATCTTTTCAGCAATGACGACATCCTATTTGATAATCTTAAAGCAAATAATAGTTGCATATAACAACTCAACAAAAAAATCTCATTTTAATTATTTCAAGGCATCCACTGTTTCATATTATAGATGAATCTTTCTTTGAAAATGTGTTAAAAAAGTTTTGTAGTTAGTAGACAATTATATTACAATTTCATAACAAAAATTTCACAGCAAAAAATGTAACAATATTGTCTATAAGAAATAGTTTGTTTTTAAACAAAGGCACAAAAATGATTTATCTTTTGATATATACTGGGAGACTTAACCATTATTTATGTCACCTCTACATATATATTTACTCGCATAACCAGTCACAAGGCAACTTTGGCATTTTGCTAGCAGGCCATGGCAGATATCCTACAGTTTTAAATTTCCAATAATCATAAGAGACCTTGGTCACCAGTCCCAAGAGAAGGACCACCTCCAGTGCTATTATGAAGTAGAGGTAGTCAGCCCAGTCTCGCTGCTGCTGACACATCACCGTCTCGGATAGGTCGATCACTCGTCCTTGTCCTCGAGTATTGTCACAGTAAATTGTGTCAAAGTCAGGGATGTGTTTAGATTTGTCAAACAGCCAAAACTAAAAATATGTAAATGAAAAGTAAAATAATTTTGAAACCAGCATAATTCAAAATTCAAGGGACCAAAATATAAGAATTCTAATTATATAGAATCGTAAACTTTAAAAAATATAGTCAAGTATAAATATGTGCTAAATATAGAACCTAATCCCTAAATTACGTTCCCGATATTTGCAATTTGAAAAAAATTATCACTCTTTATGAAGTATTGTCACAGTAAATTGTGTCAAAGGGGATATGCTGTGGCTTTTGGCTATTTGTCGAATAGCCAGAAATAAAATTTAAATGCAAATTAGTTTAAAAAAAACTGTATAATTTGCAATTTAAGGAACCAAAACCTTAACTTAAATTATAGAGCCTAATTTGAAAAAATGTAAGCCAAGTTAAATACAGGGCATAACCCATAAAATAAATCCCTGTAATCTGCGATTTCACTAAATAATAAATGTTTATTTAATAATGCATCTGCTGGTATACAAATATAGAAAAAAAAAAACTTAAAATACATAGTAAATTGAAACAATTGAAAGAATAGCTTTGGTTTTTTATTCTAGTTTCTATTGTATTTTGGGATATGTATTTTTCTCTATGGTTGAAAAGTTGGATTTTTCAACTGATTATTTTTTAATGAAAAGACTTCTCTAGGAGTGGTGTGGTGCCTATCAGTGGGATGGGATGAAGTTTTCATCGAAACTTGGAAGATCCTTTTTTCCCTGATAATTGATTTTTGGTTTTATATAGGGGCATCTCTGTCTCCTCACTATGGTATTATTTTTAAAGCAGGACAAAGTTATTTGGTATGATGAGCAAGGATTTTTGAAGATGTTCTGGGGAGGTTATTCCCCCTCTCCTTCCAAGAAGGCTTACAACTATTCCAAGAGAAAGAAGTAAACCCTCTTTCTCTGTAATGGGAGAAAAATGCGAACCTGGTAATAAGGATATTTCCGTGCCATGAATATTAAGAAAAAGACTTATTTTTCTTCTAGTAGCTATCCTTCACCATAACCATGCTTCTTTATGTCTCTGTCACAACCCTCTTGATTTATTTCAACAGAAACGATACTTCAATATGGATAGCAATAAAAATTTAATAATTGTTTTAATTACCTTTAATATTTTAGCTGAAGCGCAGTCACAATGTAGATAATTGTTACCTAACTGGAGTGTATTGAATGAATTTCGGTCAAGAGTATCGGACAAAATATATGTTGGAATCTGAAACATTTCAAAATATCAGTATAAAAATCTTTTCGAGATCAAGTGTTCAAAAAAATAACCATACATTGAAAGATAATTTTCATTCCACTTACCGACTTAAGTTTGTTTCCCTTGAGAGATAGCATCACGAAATTGTCAATGAACTTAGTTCCTTCCAATTCGACAATCGATTGAATATTATTATAGTCAGCATACAGCTGTCTCATGTGTTCATAAGATGGGTGCTCTGATATTTGGGATAGGGAAGTAAGCTAAAAGAAAACAAAGGATTACCTTAAATTGAAACATTTTTTTATAGATATTTATGCCAGATGTTAAACAGAAATAAGCAAAAATTCAGAAGAAAGACTAATTTTAAAATTAATTACTTCGATAACAAATGGGAGTTAAGGATCGAATGAATGTTCAGATTAATAAATAAAACGAGGCACAATCTTCAGAAAGGTTGGCAGTGGGGATAGTTTAATAAATATAGGCTTATCGATAACAACATGGTATGTGTTAAGGCAATGAAAAAGAAAATACATTTGAGAGATAAGCTATCTAACAGTCAGGCTCATCTCATAACATCCTTCCAATCGAGATGTGCCCCAACCAGCTCGGCCACGAGGACGTCGGATGTTTTTCAGCCCACATTCTTATGAGAAATTATATTATAGATGCAGCCCATATGATATTCTCACTGTCAAACCTTTTCATGAATAGAATAATACTGTAGTGATTCGGTTACAAGATCCAAGGGACCATAAAAAATGCTTGTAATAACAGAGTTGATATATTTTTTCCAAAATATGTGACATTAAATATTAACAAACTTATTTCAACTTTTCCTTGGTCGACAGCTAACAGGTGAATGATTACTAGATACACGTGTGATAACCTTATCTTAAACTAACCCACAGCTGAAGCTTTCATTAGGCAGTGTAAAAATTAAAACTATATGCTGTAAAGATATAAAAAAAAATCTTATATCGTATGATACGGTGCCAGATAATTCAGGGTTTTAAAAACCATAAGACATAGATAGTGCCAGATAATTCAGACCTATAAAAACATCTTTCTGGTTGGTTGGAAGAGATTACCATATGGCAATAAACTCGCCAGGTAAAAAAAAAAATTGTGATATAATTGGGTTTCAGTATGTGACTGGTATAAGAAAAACTTACATTGTTGTTAGACACATTGAGCTGAATAGTGTTGGGAGGTAGTGTATTAGGGAGCTGCTTGAATTGCCGATTGGAACAGTCCACCCCCACAGAGAAGGTAGCAGGCTTGCCAGGGATCAAGTCCACCCTCACCATGTCGCAGGAACACTTCGGAGGACAGCTATTTTTTAACTAGAACAAATATTAGATTTTTTATTATAATTATAGATACTAGGACAGGTTTAGGGCCAATAGACCAATTATAATTATAAATACTAGGACAGGTTTAGGGTCAATAGACCAATCTAGGATCCCATCACACCGAAACTTGTATTTATGTGTAAAACATTGAAACAGGATGTAATATGGTGCACACACAACTTTCTGATTAATTTAAACATTTGTAAACCCCTTTCAAGATTTTTTAGTAACTTTCACATATCATGTAAATTTATAAATGGGAAACTCTTATGGAACAATTTGCTTACTAATTTGTTTTGCTTTCTACTGGGACAATGGAGGTGGTCCAACAATCTTTCCTATTTTAACTACGTGATTCTCTTTTGTCAATGGCACTAGGGGGTGTGTGAAGAGGATATTTACTATAGTTTACACTTTAATTATAATTAGAGGAGAAATAGTAAATATATGTATCCCTCGTTATACGCTATATCGCTTTGCATGATTTTAATACAGGGTGTGTGAAGAGGATATTTACTATAGCTTACATTTTAATAATTGGGTGTACCAATTAGTTCGGTCCGTTTTTTTTTGTTCAAAAATGCATTTATTTCTAAGGCACCCAATTTCCTTCATAAGGCACCCAATTTCCTTCTTTTTGATCATTCCCATGGCTCTCAATCGTACGGAAACGGCTTGTTGAGTCACTCCCAATGATTCTGCAAGCTCCTCTTGCGTTTGACTCAGTTTCAATCAGTTGGAGCAGCGTCATCATAAACTTCGACAAGCATTCGATGGGCTTCAGCTGCACTTTTCTTCCAATGAAAGCAGAAAATTAAAACCTCCCGCAAATGCTGCTTGGTTAACACAAAATTCGACATTTTCAACACTGTACAAAACAAGGTTTTTGCATGAAACTCAAAGCGATATAAACTGAATATTATTGTCAGATGTCTAACCTCTCTGAAACCGCCAAAATCACTATGAACCATTCATAACAGCCAGAGCCATCTTTTGGGAACGGGGCGAACTAATTTGGACTCGCAATATAATTAGAGGGGAAATAGTAAATACATGTATCCCTTGTTATACGCTATATCGCTTTGCATGATTTTAATAAAATGAATAAAAAGAAATATAAAAAACCAATTTGAATTTTGCAATTACCCTGTGAGCGATGAAGTTGAGTGCGCAGCATAGATTTTTGATAGCAAAACTGAAAATCGTCGACCTACCGATCCAGAGCCTTCAAGATAGCAGGAAAATGAGCAAGGTCTGTGATTTGTTACCCGATTGATAGAACTAAATTATGTAGACCTTCTAATTGAAAAAAATAAGGAATTTTTTTTTGAAACTCAGATTAAATTCACATTTTGTTTTTCAAGTTATTTGATTTTTCCTAGAACCAATTAATTGCGTAAAGAGAGGAATACCTGTTCAATATGATATAATGTAACACATTATACACGGGATAACAATGTATGACAGAATACGGAATGATGTAATAAGGGAAGAATGTGGTCTTAATTAACCCTTTGCGGTTTTATGTCGAGTCTGACTCGACATCGATTTAATTCTCGTGGGTCTTATGTCCAGTTACACTCGACATTAAGAATTTTGTATCAGTCAGTAAAATTTCCAAATATTGTATTTTATTTAAATAAAATTAATGAAACTTAGTTAATCATAATTTTTTATGGAATGGTGTAAATTTTTTATAGACCTGGTAGAATAAAAAAGAATTGTGGACCCCAAAGGGTTAAGGCTGATGGATTGAGTAAGATGAAAAAGAGGATGTTGAGATGGTTTGGGCATTTTGAATGAATGAATGTTGAAAGATTAACAAAACAGATATGTAGTGCAAATGTGAGAAGAAGACCAAGGAAAGTATGGTTAGATTTTAAGTGATATATATTTTGAAAAAAGGAAATATAGAAAGTCATAGAAATCGTAGAAGTTGTATGGATATAGAAGAGGCTAAGGATGTATGTCAAGATGGGAAAGTCTGGCAATCTATCATATCTGCCTACCCCGATAGGGAGATTGCGTGATGGTATGTATGTATTATATTTAATTGAAAAAAAATATTTTGTACAAAGCCGTTTCTGATTGAATAATTTTCTGTATACCATCAAGCCGTTTCTGATTGCTATCACCATCAAGCCGTTTCTGATTGAATAATTTTCTGTATAAATCTTAGATCATTCATCACCTTTTTTTACATCAAAAGCAATAAAGGATAAATACAGTAGAAATGGGAGACTAAAAAGCTTAGAAGAGTATGCATGATGAGGTGAATAGACAAGGGCAGATGTATGCCAGGATAAAATTAAGGTAGATGTTCTCTTACCACAATAGAGACATGGAGTAATTGTGATGATGATGATGAAAAATGTTGCATTGTATCTATTTAGACTTTAGCTGTATACCAGTGTTTCCCAACGTTTTTAGTGCTATGCCCCACCTAAGCCTTTCTAAAATGGTGACGCGACAAAGCGACTAAAATACTAAACTCTTAACGAGTCAATTTTCGAATTGCCCCCCTTAAAAATCAAATTGCCCCCCTGTGGGGCGTGGGGCCCACATTGCGAAACACTGCTGTATACAGTAAAACTTGGTGTGCTAAGTATCAATTTCTTTCAACCAACCAGAAAGGTGTTAAACAAGTCTGAAGTGAAAACCAGAATGCAATCCTTTTTAAAAAAAAACTGAATGCCAATGGGAATTCAACTCGCAAACCTGGGTTAGAAAACAGACATATCAACTAAGCCAAGGATGTCATCGGTAATAGAAAACTAAAAAAAAGTCTTACATCATGTATATCTTCAATCTGTTGAATCGGCACCAGTTCAGTGGAATTAAACCAATGAAATGTTTTAGAAGATGTGCAAAATGTTGTATTGATATCGATGAAGTTCAGGCGCACTTTGTACTGTTCCAAAACTTCAAGAACATTCTTACAAAGCATTTTGTTCCCTGGAAATACAACTTTAATGAGTAAAATAGAGAATCATAACAACATACTAATTAAAACATCTTTTACATCATTTATTTTTAGGATTCTAAAGTTGATGATTGACAAATAAAAATGTGAAATATTTTAAATGTGAAATTAAAATGCAAACATTATTTTCATAAATATTCTTAGAATATTTAATAATAAATTACTTTGTTATTCCACTTATTAGATTAATCCCCGCTACTCGGATTTCTACCTCCTTTCCCGAGGCACTCTGCAGGCTGAATAATCCCGGTTTGTTATGGAGAGCAGATATTTATGCTTATATCACATAGTTTATATTTAGTATGTTATGCTTATATCACACTGGTGTCATGTTACTATGGACTATCTACGAGGCATATCCAGAAAGTAAGTGTACTAAATTTTTATAGGTTACAATTTTTTTTATTTAAACAAAAAAATTACGTGGTTACCATAGTACATATGTAAGCTATTTTTCGACATAGTCGCCATTCCTCTCAATGCAGGTGGTGAGGCGGGGTATCAACTTTTTGATGCCTTCCTCGAAGTAGTTTCCCGCCAACCCCTCCGTCCACTTCTCCACCTCCTCCTTTACCTCCTCGTCGGTTGAAAACCTTTTTCCACCCATGTACAGCTTCAGGCAGGTAAAGAGATAGTAATCTGAAGGTGCTAGCTAGGTCAGGGGAATGCGCGGGATAGTTCAGGACATCCCATTTAAACGAGGCGAGCAGTTCCTTCGTGGCGTTGGCCGTGTGTGGTCTGGCATTGTCGTGCAGCAGGCAGACTCCTTTTGTCAGCATGCCTCTCCTCTTGTTCTGAATCGCCCTCCGCAATTGTTTTAGGGTCTCACAGTATCTTGCAGAGTTGATGGTCTCCCCTTGAGGCATATATTCAATTAAAATTATGCCTTGACAGTCCCAAAACACGGATGCCATGATTTTCTTGGCTGAAATTGTGGTTTTGAACTTTTTGGCGGAGGGTGAAGAGGTGTGACGCCACTGTTTAGACTGCCTTTTGGTTTCAGGCGTGTAGTGTGCAACCCAAGTTTCATCTCCAGTAACGATGGAGCGGAGAAATTCATCTCCATGGAGTTTGCAGCGCCTCAAAAACTCTTGCCCGGCCTCCACTCGATTCAACTTGTGTTGGTCTGTCAGCTGTTTTGGGACCCACCTCGCGGACAGTTTCCGATATCCGAGGGTTTCTATGATGGTTTCGTGCAGAAGAGATCTGGAGATTTGCGGAAACATCGCAGAAAGTTCATCCAGTCAATCTGCGATTGTCACGGAGCGCATTTTCGATTTTTTCCACAATTTCGTCAGTCACAATTGAAGGTCAACTTGTGTTGGTCTGTCAGCTGTTTTGGGACCCACCTCGCGGACAGTTTCCGATATCCGAGGGTTTCTATGATGGTTTCGTGCAGAAGAGATCTGGAGATTTGCGGAAACATCGCAGAAAGTTCATCCAGTCAATCTGCGATTGTCACGGAGCGCATTTTCGATTTTTTCCACAATTTCGTCAGTCACAATTGAAGGTCTTCCGCTCCTCTGATCATCATGCACAGACGTACGACCGTTTTTTAACTCGCGACACCACTTGTACACACTCGTATGATTCATAACTTTATCACCACATGTAGTTTTCACCTCATTATAAACCTCAACCGGAGGTTTTCCCTTCCAAACGACATAACGGATGACGCCGCGTATTTCGCACTTGGCGGGAGATTGAATTGACATTTTTCACGAAACGTGTTGTCGCGTCGACACTTCTCAACGTACTGACCTCGAACCGGTCTCGTTGCGGAGGGGTAGTCAACATGTCGAAAATAAAATCCCTCCGGTCGTGAGAGCCTCAGTACACTTACTTTCTGGATACGCCTCGTACATCAAAAGTGTGTGTGATATATTTTGTTTAATTTTAAATAAGTACATAATATTCGTTAATTTGCATATTTGGTCTCAATTGTTAATTATGCCACATATTTCCAGTAGGAGACAATACAGATCACCCTATCATTTACATCACTAAGGACTTGCCCAGAGCATGTAGCCTCAATGTTCGGACAACTTAGGGTATGTTGAGTGTATAGTCCCATAATCACATTCAATATGCTACTTTCATTCAAGAAACCTCATCTTTGCACATTCACATTGAATCTTACCATCCGACTCCAGAGTCTATTCAGAGCTCTCCAAGTAACCCAAAGTACATAATTATTTTATATTACATAATATGATATTTTATGATATTAGAGTTCATTTAACATTTGAATTGAAGAGAGAGAAAAGTACTGTAATAAATAGTTTAAAACACTAATTTTAAGAATTTTGTTTAAATACTTGGAGGCATATTTAATGATTTTAACAAAAAAATCTTCAGATCATTTCTTAATAAGAATAAGTGATGAATACAAAAATGATCTAGTGTGTTTGTTTGTCTGTCCTCTATACATTTCCACACTATTAGAAATTAATAGATTTAAATTTTATTTATCCAATCCTCTTGAAATCAAATTTAAATCCATCGGGACACCCAGAGAATCAGACAGTGTATGAGGGTTGCTACTTAAGTTTTGAGGCAGACAAGTAAAAACAAATATTTATCATCGAAAATGACTTTATTGTTTTTCAAAAAACTCTCCATGAAGATCAATACACTTTTGCATGCATTTGAACCAATTTTTGAAGCATTTTTTCCACTCCGAATGAGGTAACTATAAAACATGCGTTTTGAACGCATCAACCTCTTCTTCAGGCGTCGAAAAACGTTGACTTCGCAATTTATTTTTGATGTTCGGGAATAAAAATAAGTCATTGGGTGCCGAATCAGGGCTGTACGACGGATGACCCATCAATTCGATGTTTTGAGTGCTCAAAAAGTCCGTCTTCGGCGGTTGGTTTTCCTCATTTCTCCGAACACTTCTGGCAAACAAATGGTGGTGTACCATTCAGAATTGATTGTACGACGTTCCACTAAAGGCACTGTTGCGACATGACCATTTATACTGAAGAAACAAGTCACCATTTGTTTCGAAGTGCTTCGTGCGCGAACAACTTTTGTTGGATTTGGCTCGTCTTGAAAGACCCATACAGTCGACTGCTGTTTAGTTTCTGACTCATATGCATAGATCCATGATTCGTCGCCTGTCACGATCTTATAGACGTCTTTTGAAGCACCGCGATCGAATTTTTTCACCATTTCTTTGGACCAATCGACACGCTTTTTTTGAGCGATTATCAAATTATGCAATATCCAACGCGAACAAATCTTTTTGACGGCCAAATGTTCATGCAATATTGAATGTATGCGAGTGGAACTAATGCCCAAACATGCCTCAATCTTACGACAAGTCACATGACGATCTTGCAATGTCAGTTCACACACAGCATCGATGTTTTCTGGCACAACAACCGATTTTGGACGACCTTCACGAAATTCGTCCTGGAGCGAACTAAGACCACGATTGAATTAGGAAAACCAGCGAAACACAGTGGCCCGGGATGGTGCTTCATCACCAAAAGTCAAAGCGAGTTGATCAGCACACTGTTGTTGAGTTAGTCCACGTCGAAAATCACAAAAAATCATCGCACGAAAATGTTCACGATTTAATTCCATTTTTGGCCGAGATGAATTTTTCAAGTCACTGTAAACAATACAAATAGCACTCGTATGACAAAACTGTCTCAGCACGTATACCATTAAAAAAGTCAAACTTTACGATGCTGATGTCAGATTTGACGTATCTATACTGGTGTTGCCATATCTCAAAACTTAAGTAGCAACCCTCGTATCTGTTGAAATGTATGAAAAGTGTGTAAGACCAACGCTTATTAATTCCAAAGTTTCACAAGGCTCATTTAGAGCACCGGAGCACATATTACATGAGGGTCTCAAGAATACACTGGTGGATTCAAAGATCTGAAAGCTTGTTGAGATTTTGAAACCAAATACAATATCGCATAAAAATGATACACCGCAAAGATTCACAGACCAAAGCATTAGCTATAGTCTAGGGTGCACTGATGGATGCATCTCCTATTTACAAAAGCTTGAGTAATAATAGGTAATCTAGTAAGTTTAGCATAAATCAAATTAATATAATTTTCACACGGGATAAATTTATATCATGGTTGTAAAATCTGAGGCTATAGATAGTAGAGGAAGTAACAGGGAACTCCAAACACTAACTAAGCGTGATGCTAAGTTGGTTTGCCTTTTTCGATGACGTAGGATTCATAAGTATGGTATGTCTAAAGATGTGAATGTACAATGTGTTTTAAGCATTTAGAAGAGATATGAAATTTGTTATTTAATTTGACCATTTTGTCGCAGATGAAATGGTTCTCTATTACCATCCACAAATTGGTAAGTACACTAATTTATAATGACCTTGGCCTCTTAATTTGCCTTTACATTGAAACAATTTAATTGCAAATAGATAATAAAATTTAAAAATAAATATCATGAAAGCAAAATAAATATTGTATTTACCTTTGATATTGAGAGCAAATCCTGGGTGATGACCATTAAAATTTGGCATTCCTTTGAGTTTGTTATCTGATATGTCTAATGTGGTCAAATTAAACAGATTTGCAAATGCTCTATTTGTTATATTAGTAAGGCCATTCTTAGATATGTTCAGACATGAAGCGGGCGAATTCTTTTTAAATTCCCCCACAACACTTTTGATATTCCCATCTGTGACTGATATGGACAGGAGACGCCTCCACATGATATGACTAACATCGAGGGAATCCAGAGTGGCATTAATGATATGTAAATTAATAATTTTTGGATTAACTGAAAAAAATAATAATGGTTGAGATATAAAAACTATATATTTGACATACTTTTACTTTAGTTATTTTATTTAATTATCATTTACTTCAGAAATGAATTGACACATTGGAATCATACAATAAAATAAATAGTATACATAAAAAAACATGGTCAGTTAGTGAAAAAATCAATTTATTTAGAAACATGCAGAATAAACAAACCAAAAAAAAACAACATTAATTGTATCCAAGTAAAAAAACGCAAGAGATCTTGCTTTTAAAGAAGATATTGATTTTATTTTACATGACAAGCAGATAATTGAAAAAGATATTGAAAAACATGACAGACAAAAACAAGTAATTTTCAAGTGGACACTCTCAAATTATATGAATCTGGGTTTAATGTGTTATTTGTCATAGCCCCCAGAAAACTAGGTTTTTGCTGAGAACACATGTACATGAAAAAATAAGTTAATACTTTTAACTGATTGTTGATTATTATTTCATTCATGATGATGAACTACATTTCGAAAACGTTGTAGCCTCCTCAAGGCGATGTATTATAAATAAACATTACTAAATACGAGGCATATCCATAAAGTAAGTGTACTGAATTTTTGAAGGCCACAATTTTTTTTATTTAAACAAAAAAATTACGTGGTTACCGTAGTACATATATAAGCTATTTTTCGACAAAGTCGCCATTCCTCTCAATGCAGGTGGTGAAGCGGGGTATCAACTTTTTGATGCCTTCCTCGAAGTAGTTTCCCGCCAACCCCTCCGTCCACTTCTCCACCTCCCCCTTTAGCTCCTCGTCGGTTGAAAACCTTTTTCCACCCATGTACAGCTTCAGGGAGGTAAAGAGATAATAATCTGAAGGTGCTAGGTCAGGAGAATGCGCGGGATGGTTCAGGACATCCCATTTAAACGAGGCGAGCAGTTCCTTCGTGGCGTTGGCCGTGTGTGGTCTGGCATTGTCATGCAGCAGGCAGACTCCCTTTGTCAGTATGCCTCTCCTCTTGTTCTGAATCGCCCTCCGCAATTTTTTTAGGGTCTCACAGTATCTTGCAGAGTTGATGGTCTCCCTTTGAGGCATATATTCAATTAAAATTATGCCTTGACAGTCCCAAAACACGGATGCCATGATTTTCTTGGCTGAAATTGTGGTTTTGAACTTTTTGGCGGAGGGTGAAGAGGTGTGACGTCACTGTTGAGACTGCCTTTTGGTTTCAGGCGTGTAGTGTGCAACCCAAGTTTCATCTCCAGTAACGATGGAGCGGAGAAATTCATCTCCATGGAGTTTGCAGCGCCTCAAAAACTCTTGCCCGGCATTATTTATTTCGCACTTGGCGGGAGATTGGGTTGACATTTTTCACTAAACGTGTTGTCGCGTCGACACTTCTCAACGTACTGACCTCGAACCGGTATCGTTGCGGAGGGGAAGGGTCAGGCTACACGGAAATGTAGCCAACATGTCGAAAATAAAATCCATCCGGTCATGAGAGTCTCAGTACACTTACTTTGTGGATACGCCTCGTATATTAAATACAACTCAAATATCTTCTATTGACATAACGTATTATGACGCAAATTGATGTTAACAAATAAACAAATCATGCTAATTGAAAACAAAATACATCCAGAAATGTAGCTGCATGGATCAGATTTTCTCTTTACATATGTTTGTAGAAAAATGTATGGCAAAAAATAAGAAACTGTATTGTGTGTTTATGGTCTGAAAAAAAAGCATATGACCGAATGATAAGAGAAAATCTAAAATTACCGAATGAATATGGTATTGATTATAAATTGATACGTGGTATTTCGTCACTATATGCTGGAAGTAGAGCATGAAATCTCATCACTCTTTAGGAAGTCACTGTCTGTATTTGCTTGTCATTGATGATATGCAGGATAGAATTTCTGGGTTTATTGCCTATGATTTTTAAAACAATAAAAAATAATGGATTTAAAAAGTTTTATTTAGTTTCTATTTTTTCATTGCCAATTACTAAAAATAATAATGGACAAAGTGGTACCCAAGATGGGTATTTTTTGCAATTTCAACATCACAGTTAGTAAATTCTCAATTACTTAGTGAATGTTGTCCTTGAACTATTCCAGAGACTGTACCTTGTCAATGAATTAATAAATTTAAATACCCCCTTAAAAAGAAATCTGGGGCTATTAGTCTGTCAAAATTTGTTTTTATTCAACAAAAATAGTCACAATTTCTTGTGATATATACAAACCATCACGACATTTGCTTGTCTAGATAGGCAGCGTGGACAGAGCGCCAGACTTTCTTATATCAACACACATTCTTCGACTCTTCTACATCCATACACCTTCTCATACAACTCCTACGATTTCTTTGATTTTCTACATTTTCTTTCAAAAAATATCATTCCGTTGATCCCGCCATACTTTCCTTTGTCTCCCTATACCCTGCCTTCCACTCACATTTGCATTATATATCTGTTTTGTTAGTCTTTCTAAATTAATTTGTTCCACATGCCCAAACCAACTCAACATACAATACCCGGCGGTAAGTAATACACATTGGGTTTAAGAAAGAGACTGTCGGCCATAATTGGCTTTGTAGGGTGTCGTCTCTGTCATTCATACACGTGTTCCGTCGTGATTTGTCGGTCATTACAGGACCGGACTGTTAGCGCATCGTGCGATAGAGACGACGCTCTACAAAGCTGAAGTTAGCCGATTATGGCCGACAGTCTCTTTCTTAACCCAGATGTGTATTACTTACCGCCGGGTACTGTACTCTTTTTCATCTTCATCAACACACCAGCCTTAAGTTCTCATTCATCCCATATCGCTTCATTCCGTATTGTCATACATTGTCACCCCATACATTCTTCTAAGTGTACAACATTTAAATGGCTCCTTTCAGTCTTTTTTCACATCCATGTTTCACTCCCATACATTAAACTCGGTAGTAAAATACTATTGTGGACTATCATCTTAGTAGTCCATGGTACATAACTTACTCATAATGAATTTTGTACTATTATGCACCTTTGTAGCTGATTTTTTTAGCACAACAAAGAAAATTATAGTGACTTTGTGGAAAAACAACACAGTGTCTATTAATGACTGAATGTGAAAGCCATAGTTCTAGAAATTAAATTTTCTGTAAAATAAATAAAGATTCTGGCAGGCATTATCTTTCCTTGGTCTTCCTCTCATACGCCTTTCACTCAAGGCAAACTAGAAAGCAAAGTAGAAAGTCAGACAAATCGTTGAGGTTTTATGAGAAGGTGTATGGATGTGGAAGAGGCTAAGGATGTGTGTTGAGTTAGGAAAGTATGGCACTCTGTACTCTTTGCCCACCGCAACAGGGAAATAGAGTGATGTTATGTATGTATTTGCGTGTAAACAGTTAAATAAATAATAGCAAAAAAAATTATTAAAGTGAAATAATACATAATAAATTCCCGATTCCTGCGAAAGTAGAAGCATTAACATCGCAGCAAAGAAGAGAATTCTCTTCGATTACGGCACAGGGCTCGGTTTCTCCAGGGCACTTGTCTCTGTTTCCACTGAAGCATGTGCTGACGGGTGTAGCAGGGTAGTTGGACAGCTGCACAGCACTGGGCTCTGGTGGAGTAGTCGGCGGCGGAAAAGAAGGTGATGGTGGAATCAGCGGCGGGGGAGGAGGGAGAGCTGGTGGAGGGGCAGGAGCAGGACGATCCTCTTTGGCTAACAGTTCTTCTGCTATGCGACAGTGAGAACATTGCAGAAGCATCAGCAAATTCAAGCAGAGGAACAGGCTGTGCATCTGGAAAACAATAGACTTCATTTTTCAAACATCCTTTTGTATGAATGTGGACACTATAAGTTGACCGGAAAATAGTTTTGTTTTTCCTCAAATAGATGTCGTTAAGAGAAAATTTTCATTGCTTTCTTCATTCCAAATGTGCTGAATATGTATTTTTATGAAAGGTAAGAGTACAGCGCATTTTTTTTTGCTGTTGTTTATCCAAATTACTTGAGAAGTATTTTTTGACGTAATTTTGAAAACAAATAAAAAAAACGTTTTTTCGGTACTTGATGCTTTATTACCACAAAAAAAATGCGACACAATAAAAAAAAATATATGTCCAGTGTATAGCAACGAAGCAGTAAGGAATCATGTGTGTCAAATTTGGTTTTAAAAAATCCCTAATGGTTTTCAAATTTGGTTTTAAAAAATTCCTAATGGTTTTCAAATTTGGTTTTAAAAAATCTCTAATGGTTAAAAAATCCATAAGTTTCACTCTGAACCACTGATGATGACCCAAATCAAGGCTTTGATCGAGAGTAACCAGTATATTATGACAAGAGCAATTACTGAGATACTGAAAATATCAAAAATCACTGTCCACGAACAAGTTACATCAAAATATAAAAAAATTGTATTTGACCTAAAATTATAAAATGACTTCTCAGAAAACCCAATAAAAAACTTTTAGACTACAGCCACTATCCAGAGGAAGTTATTAAAAATTGTCAAGCGGTTTTTAATAACCAGCTTAATGAATTTATCATTCTGGTCATTATTATATCGTAATAATCTGGTGAATCTTAATAGTACACTTGTTATTTATTATTTGTACCTTTTTTTAAACACATCATTTCACCTGAATTTATTTAGTGGGGGTTATGAACTGCCTGTTATAAATTCAAAATCAAAGTGCTCTTGGACATATTATGATACAGCGCTATAAAGTTTATCTATTTATAGTTGTTATAATTCCAAATTTAAGCTTCTTCTTTTGGCTATGGAATTGAAAATTCTCTATTGAATCTCATTTAATCTGAATTAACATAGGGTAAGAAACTGATTTATGCATTTCTTAAATCTTAAAAACTTGATTATCATAAAATACTTCAGTAAAATTTTATTTGGGATTGTGTAAATAAAAACTCCTAAAATTTCAGATGACAAACAAAAATTGACGAGTTCTTATAAAAATTAACCAAAATACGAAAAAACTCAACAACACTTTTAAAAGAATTCAAATAGTATAAAAAGGGAAAATTCCACCAAATAACTCCTAGTTTTAATGTTAGATGTCACTGGTAAAATACATAAAGTATCTTTTTATTCCAAAAAAAAACATGACATTTTTCAATTGGTAATTTTTATTGATTTCCTGGCAAATTACTTTGCCCTGTTTGTCAACAAGTCCGTCTGCCTTAGTCTAATATCTAAATTTAGCTTCCCTACCCAGGCCACACCTTCCAAATCAATAAAGTTTCAGAAACCGGTCCAATACTGACATGGTGGCATTTTAGTAACCCATCAAATGCTGGTGTATTATTTTGTACGCAATTTTTTTAAATACAAATGAATTTTTAATAAAATAAAATTGCCAGTCTATGGACGTGGAATAAAAGATATCCTTGATTAGGTTACGGTAAAATCAATTTTTTTTTATTTACTATAAAAAAATTAATTCAAAATACACATCAATGGTTTAACAAGATTAATTGCACAGAGCTCAGAATTAAAAATATATGGTAATAACATACGAGTATATTCGTCTCATTTTTTAGCGTTTTTAAAAAATCATTTACTTGTAAATTCAGAAAGTTGAATCAATTATGTATGTGCCATTTTGATCGATAACTTTCATCCGTCTTTTTAGTAGCTGAAGGATTTCTCTGTTGTAGAATTCCTGAGACTTTTAAACAAAAAACTTATCCAAGTGGTTTTGACAGGAGTTCAAATTTGGTTAATTTGCATCATTAATTAAGTTCTGCAAAGATCACCACAAATAATAGTCAGAAGGTGGTAAGGTCCGCATTATAAGATGCATGCACTTAAACATCTCAGCCAAGTCGAAACAATTTTTGCCGAGTGACCATAGAAAAATATGGTGTTATCATACTGGAACACAACACCTTTTCCATTGCCCAATCCTGGCCTCTTATCGATTGCTTGCTTCAATTTGGCTAATTGCTAACAGTACTTAATGAAATCAATAGTTTGGTTTGGTGTCAACAGCTCATAGTTCACGATACCCTTTCAATTCCACGTATGACATTCTTTAGGCGCATTCCAACCTTTCCGATTGTCTGCTGGGTCACCCCATAGTGGGCATAACCTTTTTTGACAAATGTTATAAATTATCCATAAGTTTTCATTGCTAGTTATAACTCGTTTTCATTACATTTAAGCAAGCACAAAAGCAGCCTATTTTTTTTTCCGCTAAATTGATAGTAGTGACAGTAATGTTTAGTGTACTATCAATCATTGCCTTGATTTTATCCATGTCTGTGGTGACAGAAATACATTTTTGACATCTTTTAATCTGGCATGAAATGCATCTTTGACTTTAATTTTCCTCTCTAAATCTCCAAAACTACTTTCTGCACGTTAAATCATCTACAACATTGTCTCCGTATACAGTAGATTTTTTTTCCACAAGTTTACAGTGTTTTTTTCTTTTCGAATGTAAAAAAAATATGACGAACATGTTCTTTATTTTTAGACATGTTTAAAATTTTACAAAAAATACTAGGGCAACAGCAAAATTTTAATAAAATAACAGCTGAAGTGTTACCTTTCAAATGAAGTTGATAGCAGATTGAAAAACCACGATACGTACGTTACCAAGTAGAAAAAAGGAGCAAATATATATGTTGCAACCCAATATTTTAATATCCACTCTAGACTTTCAGCATTTCTCAGTGCAGAAAAGATTATGATTAGTGTTGAGCCACTACCAATGCAGATCACTCTCAATATATACAGCCTGGCCCTACCAACACAATACGATTTAGAGTTGTTAAGCTATAATATATCCAAAAAAAATATTAACACCACTGAAGCTTTTTCTTATTATTAAGGTTAAAAAAGATTCTAAAATGATATTTTTGCTTTGTCTTTTATTATCAACTTTTTTAAATGTTTCTCTTTCTATGAGAATTTTTTTTTCATGATAATGAGAATTGAGTCTTAAATCAGTTTAAATTTAAATTACTTTCTTAAAATCATCAAAAAACATACGAAGAAAATGTAAATTTTTTTAAACCTTAGATTACATCACAATGACTTGAATACTTCAATTGTAACTGGGCAAGATATTTTGAAATTAAAATATTTTATTGTAATGGAGTATACCCAAAGATAAGAATAAAAAAAAGTAAAAATTTCTCATCTTATGGGTCAACTGCCACACCTTATCTCATGTTTATGAAGAAAATGTTTTATGAAATGTATCAACAAGTCTTATTGATTTTACGATTGAATTTGAGGATTACGTCATTTACAGGGATAGTTGAAACAAGAGAACGTAGACATAATAAACTACGAGGCATATCCAGAAAGTAAGTGTACTGAATTTTTGTAGGTTACAATTTTTTTTATTTAAACAAAAAAATTACGTGGTTACCGTAGTACATATGTAAGCTATTTTTCGACATAGTCGCCATTCCTCTCAATGCAGGTGGTGAAGCGGGGTATCAACTTTTTGATGCCTTCCTCGAAGTAGTTTCCCGCCAACCCCTCCGTCCACTTCTCCACCTCCTCCTTTACCTCCTCGTCAGTTGAAAACCTTTTTCCACCCATGTGCAGCTTCAGGGAGGTAAAGAGATAGTAATTCAGATGAAGGTGCTAGGTCAGGGGAATGCTTGGATGGTTCAGGTCATCCCATTTAAACGAGGCGAGCAGTTCCTTCGTGGCGTTGGCCGTGTGTGGTCTGGCATTGTCGTGCAGCAGGCAGACTCCCTTTGTCAGCATGCCTCTCCTGTTGTTCTGAATCGCCCTCCGCAATTTTTTTAGGGTCTCACAGTATCTTGCAGAGTTGATGGTCTCCCCTTGAGGCATATATTCAATTAAAATTATGCCTTGACAGTCCCAAAACACGGATGCCATGATTTTCTTGGCTGAAATTGTGGTTTTGAACTTTTTGGCGGAGGGTGAAGAGGTGTGACGTGACCGTTTTTAAACTCGCGACACCACTTGTACACACTCGTACGATTCATAGCTTTATCAACATATGCAGTTTTCACCTCATTATAAACCTCAACCGGAGGTTTTCCCTTCCAAACGAGATAACGGATGACACCGCGTATTTCGCACTTGGCGGGAGATTGGATTGACATTTTTCACGAAACGTGTTGTCGCGTCGACACTTCTCAACGTACTGACCTCGAACCGGTCTCGTTGTGGAGGGGAAGGGTCAGGCTACACGGAAGTGTAGCCAACATGTCGAAAATAAAATCCATCCGGTCGTGAGAGCCTCAGTACACTTACTTTCTGGATACGCATAGTATTATATAAATATATTTTATTGACAAATTATAATCTTTCTTTAAAGGTTTTGGTGAATTAACCTGATGACTTCGAGGCTTGGGAGAAACTTTAAAGAATGGCTCATTCCAGAATCATGTTTGCATTTGTCTGTCTCTTACAGATTACTAAAATAGATTATTTGAAAAAGGTAGAGGTCGTAAACTCCTTTCCCCGTGACTCTGCAACGTTATAAAAAGATTTCCAGTTTTGATCTATGGAGTACAAGATTGAAGATCATCATGAATAGAGGCATTTTTTGGCATTCCTGTGTTTCTTATGGAATGAAAAGAATGCTGAACAGTGTTATTAATATTGGTTTAATTAGACTGTTTTAAAAAATCTATTCATTTGCATAAATAACAAATTATACACGAAAAACTAAGATAAACTTTTATAAAAGAACACAATAGTATACTCATATAAGCATGGAACATAATTTTTTTTAAATTACACTATTTATTTAGATCATAATTTTTGAAAAAAAAAGGGGTTCACACACATTCGATAGCTGTTAAAAATTTGTTGAAAATCGTTAAAATATTATTATCAATCAGAAATCAATATTTTCACTAATGAAACATTTCTTATTGTATTGCATTTCATTGGGGAAAAAAACGACGTTAATTAGGGGTACCCATAAGTAACATCGTTTTTTTTTCAATGAAATTCAAAACAATTTTTCTTAACCTTTATTTAACTTTTCTTATACAAAATAATTCCCCATATTATCTATAACCTTCTGCCACCTTTCTTTCAAATCATCCATGCCCTTCTTGTAAAATTCAGCGGGTTTTGATTGAAAATACTAGGTTAGTCAAAAAGTTTTGAAAACGGAAATGAAAATACATTTTTTTTGGGGGGAAATCCCTTTTATTGCTCAGTATAGTCTCCCATAAGATCAATACACTTGGTCCAACGATCTTCCAACTTTATTGTCCCATGACGGAAGTGACTTTCTGGAAGGCCTGCAAAATACTCCTCTACGACGGCTATAACCTCTTCGTTTGATGAAAAATGCTTTCCACGAAGGAATTTTTTGAGGTGTGAGAACAGCCAGAAGTCAGAGGGAGCTAAATCTGGCGAATAGGGTGGATGCTGCAACAATTCGTACCCCAATTCACTGATTTTCGCAATGGTTTTTTGAGCTGTGTGAGCAGGTGCATTGTCTTGATGAAAAATGATTTTTTTCTTCTGCAAACCGGGTCTTTTTTCACAAATTTTTTCATCCAACTGGTCCAAAAGGTCACAATAATAATCAGAGTTGATTGTCTTACCAGTTTGGAGATAATCTATCAATAAAATTCCTTTTGCATCCCAAAAAACTGACGCTAACACCTTCTTGGCCGATTTCTGGACACGAACTCGCTTCGGAGCCAAAGTGCCTGGTTCACACCACTCCTTAGCTTCTTGTTTTGATTCAGGATCATGGTGGTAGACCCAAGTCTCATCCATAGTGATGAATCGACGCAGAAAATCCTTTTTATCCTTTCGAAATTGCTCCAAATGTTGCTCAGAAAGTCGCATTCGAACGTGTTTTTGTTGCATTGTTAGCAAATGCGGCACCCATTGTGCACACAGTTTTTTGAAACCCAAAACTTCAGTCAAAATATGCCATGTTGTTCCATGTGAGATGCCTATGGTGTCAGCTATCACATCCACAGTCGATCGATGATCTTCCAAAACCATATCCTGTATTTTCGCTATGATTTCTGGTGTTGATGCACTTTTTGGACGTCCTGAGCGTGGATCGTCTTCAACGCTTGTACGGCCACGCTTAAACTCCAAAACCCATCGGTGAACGGTTGGAAATGAAGGAGAAGACTCCTTTAATACTTTCACCATCTTTGCATGGATCTCAGTAGCCGATAAACCTTCCAAAACAAAGAATTTAATCACTGCACGATATTCGGATTTTTCCATTGTTAAAAAATACACTGACACGTCAACTTCAAATGGCTTGTAAACAATGAATGAATTGACAGATCGAAATGAAATGTTGAGTACGTTCTTATGAAAGATGAAATATGAAAATGGCGTAGAAATTTTGGTTTTTCTACTGCTCCATAGATGTCGCTTTCAAAACTTATTGACTAACCTATTAGTCTAACAGGTCTGTATTCACCTCTTCTAAGGAATTAAAATTTTGATCTTTTAGAAAATGTTCCATAGAACGAAATAAGTGAATATCAGATGGTGCGAGATCCGGCAAGTATGGAGGATGCAACAGGGTGACCTAACCAAGATCCTGAAGTTTTTCACGCGTCAATTTCGCAACGTGCGTTATCGTGCTGAAGAGTAATGGTGTGTCTATTCACCAAAGCTGGCCTCTTTTGGTGCAATGCTTCATTCAATCTATCCAACTGTTGACAGAATAACTCTGCCGACACTGTCCGACCTTGTGGCAATAGTTCCAAGTAAATTATTCCTTTAGAATCCCACCATACACACAATAAAACTTTTTTAGAATGCAATGACCGTTTAGGGATTGAAACAGCCTTTTGTCTGCGTTTTCTCCATTGTTTTTTTTTTGTAACGTTTGAATAGAAAACCCATTTCTCATCACTAGTCACTAAGTCACACTTCTTCTTTTGCAATAATCTGCTGATGCTGAGCCGTTGAGCCATGTTGCGGTCGGTCAAAGCGTGTGGGACCCAAACACCTTTTTTAATCTTGCCCAACTTCTTTAGGATCCTCTGAGTACTGGACCAGGATATGCCGACCTTTTCCGATAATTTTTCAATGGTCTTCGATTGCAGACTTCAGGGCTGCTTCATTCGCCTGGACGGGTCGTCCACTTCGAGGCTCGTTTTCCGAACACAAATCACCAGATTTAAATTTTTTGAACCATCATTGGCATTTCCTGACATTCAATATGTCACCGTAAATCTCGCAGATAAAAGAACCCGTTTTCTTTTTGTCTCAAGGCCACGAGCAGGTAGCCGCTACACAAGAGAAACTTATAACACGTCCTTACTGTCTAACAGACTGAAGGAGACTATTTTAAAGATGGCGCATCAACAAAAACGACATTACTTATGGGTACCCCGATAATTACGTTTTAGTTTTATACAGTAAAACCTGGTGGGTTTATTGGCATGAGGCAATCTCTTCCAAACAACCAGAAAGATGTTAAACAATCCTTAAGTGAAAACCAAATTGGAACATTTTTATAAATACCAATGGAAATCAAACCTGTAACCTCCAGACTGAAAGACACGTGTCAACTAGGCCACGGTTGTCTTGTCTTATCTTGAGACTATACTAACAAAATCTTAAATTTTTACTATTGCTTGAGGATGAAGACATATATCGCTAAAACATTTAATGAATTGTGCATGTATAAAAATTGATTTTATATGTTTATTTTAATAATTTTATTTTTAAAATGTAACTTTTTTAAGTTTTTTAGCCCTGATATGTCCACACAAAATTCATTACTCTTTACCGTCCTCCTCACGCGTGAGATTATTACACCAGTTCCAATATTTGCTATTATCTTTAGCCATAAATTAGTTCTATTAGCGCTCTCCATGTGGCCGATATATTATTGTTATACACACAGAGTTACATAAAGGCTTCTCTAAACATACATTGAGCACGCTTTGTAAATAATGCATACAGAAAAAAAAATGCAGATTCCAAAACCATTATTAATCCTGTATAACACGTTATAATTCAAATAAGGTTCCATCCATCCATCCATGGCTCTACAACCCAGGTCGGGTCTTGGCCTCCCACAGAGCTTGCCCCCATGACTGACTGTCCTGTGCAGCGTTACGCCAGTTCCGGATACCGATGTTGTTTGCATCCCTCACCACTCCATCCAGCCATCGGAGTTTCGGCCTTCCCACTGCTCTCCGCCCCCCGGGCGGAGAGCAGTGGGAAGGCCGAAATAAGGTTCAGATTACGTAAATGCTAAGCTTTTATATTCAAAATAGTTTAAAAAAACTCTTAGAAATATTCATACCGCCAATGGAGAAAATAACCAAGACAGTAGAAATAAATAATATATTGGCCAGAAAGTAGTTTCGTGCTTCTAAGATAGGTGTCTGGGAAAAAAATTTCATTGCCAAACGTGCTGAATGTATATTATTATGACAGGTAATAGTTTATTGCATTTTTTCAGCCATTGTCTACCCAAATTGCTTAAGTGTGTGCCAAATGTGGTTTAAAATTCTGTAATGATGATACGACACCTAAAGATGGTGTCCGCTATGTAAGATCTATTACAACTAATCATGACCAAATCAAGGCTTCATTGAGAATAACCAACATTTACAACAACATTACAATACAAAAGATTGTTAAGATACCATTTGGTGCAATTTTGCATTTGAATTTGACCTTTATTTAAATATATGAAATTACTTTCTATACAACTCAATAAAAGATTATTTCTTATTTAAGAAAATTAACTTTCCAAACAATTGTTTATTCTTAAAGATGGATCAACTGTCACATAAAAGAAAAGTAGAATGTAAAATTTTGCTGTAGCACAAAGTTTGTCTTCAGTTTATTATTTATTTATTCCTATAGTACTCTTTGTGCATATCCGCATTAGTAATGCAAATGTCTTATAATGCAAGAATGGAGACAACAGGAGCCATCAGGTTTTTTATAAATTTTAGAGTATCACATTTTGTCACTATATGTTTGCAACACTTCCGCTTACAGATGGCATCAATTATGTTTTTAATTAACTAAAGCAGACTGAGACCCTTTCATTTTATTTTATGGTACCATATTTCTACTTTGGAGAATGCAAGAAAGACAAAGTAAAGATGCCACACTTTTAATGTTTGACCGATTTACTGGCTGTAGCCGGGACGTACGGATGTACCATCTCTGTGGATCCTGATTCTGGTCATTATATTATATCCTTAAGGTTTCATGCATCAAAAGACTTATTCGATTGTGTTGCATCTTATTTAGAAGTCTGCAGTTAATCAAATAAGGTAATTTTGTTTTAAAAAAATAACCCCAGTTCTGGAGCATTATCATACTTGAAAAGGAAAATACCAGATATTAAGAAAAATATCTATGTGAACAATATTTGTAAGGTGAACAAGTCAATTATTTGAAACTAAACATCACTGTGAAAATGTGTAATTGGTTAATGGATTGTTTGTTATTAGAAGCAAAAAGTTAAATTTTATAAGCTTACTACATTCCTTATATAAAACCTTGGATGTGTTTGATATACATAATATCTAGGACTTGATATAAACAAAGGCTAGCTTTACATTCAAAATATAAACAGATACAATGCAGCATTAACATATTCCTACACGAAACAAATTAAAAAAACATAAATTATTGTTATATGCAAATAATAGTTTCATACAATAATAATTCATATTGTTTATTACAAACACTTTTTGTGTTGAATGTTTTAGTTAGAATTGAGAAAATGATCTTGATGTGATTTAGTTACAATGAGAGAATAAGGCTTATGACATATCTGAAATGAATGGATAGTGAGGGAGAGGTTGACCAAGGAGATAGTTGAAGAAATTTTAACTGAGGAAAGGTAAGAAGTATGAGATACAAGAGAGCATATACTATGAAATGTATGGATGTGAATGAAGCAAGAGCTGTGTGCATGGATAGAAAGGTGTGGAGATCTGTCCTCTCTACAGTCCCCAAAAGGGACATGGTATGATGGTATGTATGTAAAATAAGAGTTCAATACATAAAACACCATCACTTGATTTGCAGAGGTAATATCGTATTGGGTTGACTAAAGGGCAACTCTGATTATGAGGGGACTCCCATTTTTTTTTTTTTTTTTAAACAAAAAAAAATATAAGGCGAGTACCATTTTAAACTGCTTTTTCAAAAAAATGTGCATGTTTAATGAAAAAAATATTATAAGGCGATACCTATATTGCCATGTTAGTTTTTTTTAATATAAACCTAGCCTTATAATCGGGGATCCGTCCATTTCAAGTGATCCAATGGGTGTTGCTTGACCATTTTATAGTTAAATGATTTGACAGAGAGAACAGATCTCTATACTTTTCTATTCAAGAAGACAACTCTTGACATCTCATCATGTACAATATTCTATTATTCACTCTTCTCACTTTACCTTTACCCTAGAGCTAAAGGGGCTATAGCCCAGGACCCCTAAATTCGTAGGGGATTCGGATCCCAAAAAATAAATTGAAAATATCCATGAAAAAACTTTAGGCCTCCCAGTATGGATTAGCTCAGGGACTCTGTCAGGGTAAATCTGGCCCGGCTAACAACTAATGGTTGAATAACTGAACATAACCCATATTTACATAATTACCAAAAAAAAAAAAACTAGTGTGTCTGTGTCATTTTATTCTACCCAAGTAATCGAGGGACATAGCATCAGGCGAATCAAATGCTAAAATATTAAAAACCCAATCATTAGATTCATCATTGGCCAACATCTGTTAATAGATGACCTTGAATACATTTTCTTGAGTTGAAAAATATTATTTGGTTTTAACTCGTATATATTTAACACATTGATGCAAGCCAAAACAATACAATGTTGTGGTTTAAAATTTGTAAATATGTCATCAATTCGAAGACAGAAATCATAAATTTTCAGCATTTCAGATACATTCGAAAATTTCAGATACAACTCACCTTGTCGAAAAACGGAAATTGATCCATAATTATTAACTACAAATTGACACAATTATCACATTTCAATTCTAGTTGGGTGCTCGGAAAGGGCATTAACATTAGAATTACTCGAAATCAAATATGATTTGCAGCCTTTTAATATTTTTTTCCATAGAAACAACACAAAATTCACATTTTATTTACTGAATTGAAATATTTCCCTACGAAAATATTGAAATAAATAACAAAAAAGATGTATAAGTAACTTATATTCTACACGCACGTATTTAAAACTGCTCCAAACACTTGTTGATAAACAACTAATATAGATCAGTCACTAACTATAACTCGACTAAAACTAATATGTAACAAGAACTAGCGAACTAAGGTAGAATATTTAAAAAAAAGTGTTTATGAAACATTTTAAAATAACAAATGTAAAGTACAAGATTTAATGTGATGTCTAAAAATTTTTTTTAATTAAATATCACATTTTTAGAAGCTGGATAGTAAAAAATTAAATATTAAAAGCAAGTAATATTTTAAACAATAGATTTTTTGCTGGCAGACCAATAACAAAAAATAATTTGAGTTATCTCTAAAACCATAAACATGCCACCTAAATTTAAAATAATCGATTTTATAAAGGAAAACATACATTATAATAAATCTTCTTGCTTATATTTGTGAAGAAACGTAAATAAGTTTCATGTCATTAGTTACATGTCAATAATTTGTTAAATCATGTAACTAAATAAGTTACATGATTTGACAAATTATTGTTTTATTGGAGTTTTTTTTAATAAAAGGTCTTAAATATTATCGTCTAATAAATATCTATCCAATTAAGATCATTCAGTAAAAAAAAATCACGCTGTATACGAAGTTTTGCGTGATAAATATTAATTATAATTTAAAATGCTAGATTAAAACGAAAACTAGTAATAACAGTTTTATTCTAAATATAATGTGGTCTCGAAATTACCGCAACCCATTATTTTTTTCATTGAGGAATATTGGGAAAAAGTGAACATAGTTAATATTGAATATGCGCATTTAAAAAACTATTTATATTAAAAATAATGATTAAGTTCTTTAAAAAATTTACTGTTTTTTTCAGAATTGATTGACTTCCATTGCTTTATGACGTTTCCTCATTTTAAATGTTTAGTTTGGCAAATTATGTCATTCCTCATCGTCCCATCGAAATCGTTGGAAACAACATTTGATGTCACTGATGATCAATTCGGGTTCAGTTTTATTTCACTCTCACCATATATTCGCTTATGAGGGAAACTGAGAGTTTCTTTATTTTTACTGATAGTGCCAAGGAGTTTCCTTTTGATATTCCTATTACAGTAAATAGTTATATTATTTTCTTGAGTTGTCTTTGAATGTTTTGTTAACAACAATATCTTAAACCTACTAATGTGATGTTATTACTAAATCGCAGTTTCAATCTCATTATTTTTTTCTTAATATCTGGTGTGATATCCCCTCAACAAAATGCATCAAGTTTGAGCATCGTGCAAGAGTTTCTACGGGATACCGGTTATTGTACCCATATTACATATATACATCTTCGAATTTAAGGCGCGTCATTATAAAAAAAGAAAATAGTCTAAAAACATCGCATTATATTCCGGATAATACGGCATGTAATTAATTAAATTGGTTCTAAAAAATATTGATTCAACTTTCCCATCTCTATAAACCACTAAACAAATGTCAGAATTGACAACATATAGTACAACACTCCCATAATTTATTATTCTAAATTAATTTGTAACTATCTTCATTTAAAAATTATTAATTTCTTCTCGCGTCAAAAGGCTTCGTGTTTGTGAAATAATTGCTTGTTCTCTTACTTTTATATTTTCTTATGGAACGGAAAAATAGAATGCACTTATTAAAAAAAGTTATAAATACTCGTATCTTCTAACTCGAAATGATGCGAACTTCATTTCGAATTGAATTAACTGAATTAAAGATTTTTCCATTCAAGTACGTCAATTTAGGGTTAAGGAAGGGTAGGATTCCTTTCCCTTATTTGGTCCTAAGGTTTGATGGTTTTAAAAAAAGTATTTTGAATAAACTTGTAAAACTCGAAAAGTTGTTTTTTAATTTTTTTAAATAGTTGGAGATTTTCCTAAAGAAAGTTCTTAAATGATAAGCCGTTGATTAGGTTTTTAAGGAACATGAGTTGAAATGGTTACCGTAGAAATTTGTTGAAAATTGGCACGACTTAAATTGGCAACTCTTTGTTGTCATGTTTACAAAATCCACAAAACATTTCATCAAATAAATCTAGTATATTTCCATCAGTTTCAAAATTGAATTTTAATAAAATAAAAGCTTTTCAATGGAATTGGAATTCTTTTAAAAAGTATTTAAGGTATATCTAATATTAAAAGTCAAAATTAAAGAAGGGAGTCGAAGATTTTTTAAATTATTGTAAGTACTCAAATTGATGGCCGTTCTGATACATGCACTGCTAATAACTTGTAATCCCAAACATCACGAATAATTCGTTTAGGTATTTGAGAGCATTCTCTTATAATGGTCTCATAAACTTCTTTAATGAGTCCCCATAAAAAAATTGCTTGAAATTTGGGGAGCGCGGGAGGTATTCAATGCTATCTCCACATCCAATATATATGTTGGGCATTTTTTTACTAAAATAAGTACTCACATCACGATGGTAGTGGGGAAGTGTACCATTGCCTTGGAAATACACATCCCTAAACTCCTCACGAATGCTTTGCCTGAAAAATAACTGCAGTATATTCAAACAAAAGGCACGGTGTAAAACTGTGTATGTATTTTTTGGGACACCCTATATATAAAAAAGGAATCGAAACACTTTTGGTTTATTTAAAATATCGAATAAGCATAACTTTTTTGGTTTAGGCTATTCACCCTACTGAGAGAGCTTGGTTTAGTAAACTTTCATCCCTGTGTACGTTCTGTAGAAATGCGTGCATTGAGAGGAGAATACACGGAGTGACAATGTATGAAATAATACCGAATGAACTGATTAGGGAATGTAACATATGTGAACTTAAGGCTGATGTGTTTAAATAACATTAAGAAATTGTGAGATGGTTTGGGCATGTGTAACGAATGAATTAAGAATGACTAAAAAAACAGATATGTGTGTATAGTTTCAATATGACTGGAATGCGTGTGAAAGGAAGACCAAGGAAAGTATGGTTGGAGCAAGTGAATATGTATGTAATGTTTAAGAAAAAAATATTAAGCCAGTTAAATTTGTTCCATGTAAAGCGACGTGATGTGTCTGAATGTCATCAATGGTATTAAAAAAATGTAAAAAAATAAGCATTGCCAACTGTGAGGAACGAAACCGCTGTGTGCAACATGGTATGGACGTCGGTAAACGCATTGAAAATTTAAACGTTTTAGAAGAAAGATATTTACGTAAGTATTTTTAGAAATACACCTGAAATTTATATATCGCGCTACAGGGGCGGCTCGTGACTTAAAAACAGGTGGGGCATGATGAGGCTGAAGTTCCCCCCGCCCTTTTTTTTTTTTTAAAAATGAACTATATATTTTTAGTACAGTGAGGTCGAACCAAGAAAATACTAAGAATTATCAATTTTTTTATTGCGAAATTAAACAAAAATAATTTTTACTTATACATAAACATTAACAAAACTATCATTATAAAAAACATGTATTTTTCACGAAATCAAATGGAAAATATTTTTTATTAACGTATATAAATTAGATAAACAAAACTCTTATTATAAAAATATGATTTTTTTACAAAATCAAATGGAAATCGTTTTTATTTATATAATACTTGAACATGAAAAACAAAAAAATAAACGTTGCTCATTACAGCAGGGCAGGCGTGCTCCTGCCCCAAACAGACCTTTACGCAGCAAACGAAAAGCGACCTTCTGTATACGGTAATACAGAACTTTTCTCTTTACCTCCACTGACTGACAAAACACTATCAGATATCGCATCAGAGCACAGCCAAACTGAAGCTAGCGACCAGGGCAGAGACAAGACCGTCTCGCCGCAACTCGTTTAGTTGTATGCGTGCATCGTATTTCGTACTTCGTGCACGTTTATATTTCACACCTACTTACTAGTAATAAGTTATCGTTTATTTTTTCAAATATTTATAAACCATTACGTGCAAATAATATTCCGAAAAACTAAGAATAATTACGATTATACCAATAATAAAAACACGTTTCAAAAACATTTCAGCTAATTATTATTTTTTTATTAGGAGAAATGTGTGTGGGGCAGTTCCCCGGTTGCCCTTAAAGATGAGCCGCCCCTGTCGCGCTATATTGATAAGCATTATCAGTCGAGTTTTTATTTACAAAATATTTCTTATTTTGGATTTAATAGTGACATCTATGAATAAAAAAGCGAGCTATTTAACAAATATGTTCTTTAGTCAAAACATTTACAAAATAACGTTCAATAGCAACGGTAAGATGATACTTATGTTTCTCGATAATGTTGAACACCACTAATAATGATTCAATAAATACATTTAAATATTCAACATAATCGTATGTTATTATAAAAAAATATGTAAGTCTGCTGAAGACATTTTATTTTAAATTCTCACCATATTCTCCTATTCCATTTTGTTTTGATACCAGTTTACAAAATAAATATTAGTATTTTGAACCTATTGTCATATTCCTCGGTAGTATAGTGGTCAGTATCCCCGCCTGTCACGCGGGAGACCGGGGTTCGATTCCCCGCCGGGGAGGCTTTTTTGTTGCAAAACTTAATTTTTTTTAATGTAGAAATATATATATTTTTAATGCAGAAATACATATTTTTTAATGGAAAAAAAACTATAATTTGCAATTAATTTGATTCAATTTTACATTCCATATAATCATCACATTTTTAGTTGGTTTGGGTAATTCACCCTGGTGAGAGTGCTTTGTGCCCCTTTGTATGATTATTTCATGAATGCAGGATTCTCATTTTTTGTTAAATTTATTATTAAGGGACAAAATATATGCGATATAGATGGGGAAACAGTGAGTAATTTTGACAAGGAGATTGCACGTGGTGCTCGAGGAGTAAGTGATACAGTTAGTTACAGGATCAATAAAAAAATACGTGATCGAGTATTTCCTCCTTCTAGACCACTTCGTTTCCATCCGGTTTAGCACGTCTAAAACCTTGATATCCATGGTCCTGGAATGGGTAAGGCGTTTTTAACAACATCTCAGAGACGGCCGTTAGTGAGATGGCAACGAGATAAAATCAATTTGACTATAGACTTTTTTTGAACTGAGAAGCCCTTGCAAAGAATCAAGTCAGCAGCATTGTTCGGTAAACAATTGTTTTTAGTTAAAACGGAAGTTAAATTATCATTAGAGCTTAGACGAAATATGGTTTATTGTCATTTATTATTTTAGTAAATACACCTGAAGGATAAACGCAGATTTGATCGTTTGAAAAGCGCATACGTTTTTAGTTTTGGATATATAAAATCCACTCGGATAAAATAATGGCGATTGAAGTTGCATTTTATCATACAATAAGATAATGGTTATTGATTTAATTAATGTTTTTTTTGTACGATGATGCTTATGTATGATCTGAAGTGAGAGTAGAGGAAGGTTAATATTTGAAGTAATTTTGCTGAAGAAAAAAGCCTCAAGGTCTGGAAATAAAAAAATATATATATACACGGTGGTCATCAGTAGCGGCGGCTGGTCTGAAGGTGCGTTGGTGCGCTGAACCGGAGAAAGAATTCGCATTAATTAAATTATATATTCGCAAACATGACTTACAAAAATGTTAAATATTTGTATGGAATAAATATGTATAAGAATACTGACAAATATCACGAGTATTTTTATTTAAGTGAAAATTCAAAACAATTCAGTAAAATTTAAAAAAACATTCCTTTCAAATTGACCGGACAAGTTTGTCAATACTACCGGAGCGATCTCCAATACGCACCGGACGGAAACGCAAATTCATATAGGGCAGACAGAGATATACAGTAAACCGTGAGACAGCGATATTTTATATTCGTTCAGCGTCTTGAGATGCGTTAGTGCTCACCACACCAGCGCACCTCGGGACCATCCGCCGATGCTCCTTAATATTTCTCTTTCTTGTGAGCTCTGGACAGGATAAATTAGTGATTACCTGCACAGTTTATGCACATTGGGGGTTTTCCGTGTTATGATTGTCTGAAGAATGATCCTTCAATTGTCTGAAGGATGATCTTCTCCACAGTGAGAACATTGTGGAGAAGAGCGACACGATGGTTTAGAATGCCCGTATGTTAACAATTGAAACATTGGATGGTTCGAAATTTATATGATACTATATATCTCCACAGGTAAAGTTGTAGCAGATAAAAATATGGTTATGTAGCGGTCATATCATTCAGCCGATTCGCACCGGATTTTGCGAACTGGTTGGCAATCAGCTCTTCAAATAGTCAAACAATGAAAAGTCGAGACCAGAATGGTCATTAGTTTGAAAACAGGTGCTTAGTATAAAAAATACATTTAGGTAGTTTATGATATAGTGAACGTTGAAAGGGAACCGTATGCTAATAACTACATACGTAATAATAATTTAAATTGTGTATACATTTTTTTGCGACACCCTGTATTTGAATCCTAATTGTGCAAAAATATAAAGTCAGCAAATCGTATATTCATGCTTGAATTCCATTTAAAAAAAAAACGACGATCTCCGTAGCTTAGCTAGCCTGACGTTTGACTTCCATCCGGAGGTTTCAGGATCGATTCCCGATGGCACCAGATTTTAAAAAAAATACGATCCTAGCTTGATAAATTAGTTCTGTTGACAATACTCGCGCGCTAGACGTGCACGAGCATTGTCATATCTTTTTCTAAGTGGAATGACGAATTGCGAGTTCCGGGCCCACTCCAGTGGCTCTTAATCCGAAGTCTTAATCACCAGGGTCGAAGACAATGTTGTCTACCGGCCGTGCTCTTCAATATTTCCACATCACTTCGGACATTTCGAATTTATGATACCTTAAAAAAATATCCAACATAAAACGACGTCATGTTTCCTCAAATATTTTAAATACATGTTTGTTGCATATTTAAGCCTGATTTGTGTTTATTATTTTAGTAGGAAATGATTGCACTGGATAAACAAACATCTGTTTTATCGATCAAGTTTTGAAATAATGAGGATAATTCATTCAGAGTAACTCAGTCATCTAGCGAGTGAATCATATATTTAATAATGGATATGATGATATTTTATACATGTGATGGATTAATTGCCTGATTTAAAGAGGAAAAGAAGATTGTATATCCCTCGTTTGCTCGAGGACGGGGCTTCAAAAAACATATCTTACACCAAACTCATCCAAAAGTTATTTTTTAAATTTTATTATCCGTAACTTAAATATAAAATTTAAATCGTTTTAATGAAAAAGCATTCTAAATTAGCAAAACTATCCTTCATAATCGTCGTTGCAGGGCCTCGTAGTCGAGGATCCCCTCGCCACTCCAACGGCAACCTTGAGCTGCTCCACGTCGATCATGTGATCTTCTGTGAGAAAACAGCTTATCACCAGCTAGACTTTCTGATTTTTTTATTGTACGCGTTGTCCAAGTAAACTCTTACTTGTCGGCCATATAGTAAAATGAGTAAGTAGAGGATTAAAGGGGAGGAAATTAGGAAAGTCCGTCCTCGTTTATCCGGGCATAGGACCGGCTACGTCGTTCGATTAACGGTGTTCATCTCCATACGGAGGTGGAGTTACCGTTCGAAATAATTTACATTCAGCACGTTTGGCTTGAAGTTACCAACGAAAATATTGCCCTAACGATATACATTCAAGAAATATGAAACTTCTTTTCGGACAACTAATATATTCCGTATTCTGTCATGCATCGTTATATGTATGTAATTATAGAAAAATAATGATTATGGATTGGTTCGTAAATGTAAGGAACCGTCTCCAGAAGCAAATTTATTATCATTCTATCAAATGCTTTTAGGCCAGGTTCCCACATGATCTCGGTCATAATATGAACATGCTTGCGCAAACTTCATAACGACCGATCAATCGTCAAAAAGCTGCAGCCGGGTAATCGAGCAATTTTATTTCATAATACACATATGATAGTCATAAAAATATATATTCAAGCCATCTCATACCATACACTGTTGATGGTTTGTGTTCGGAGTATTGGTTTGACTTTTGGACACCTTACTCTTTAATCGGACTTATGAGACGGGCGTGGGATATTTTATGGATATTTCATTAGGGTTGTTAGAAGAAAAGACATGCTCTAGTCACCTCACGTTTGACCCAGATGCAGCTCATGATCAGCTCGCTGTCAAGTTGGAATCTAATGTCATACTGTAAGTTTGCTAGCTAGAGCTTCACAACGATCAACCATTACCACAACTCAATTTTGCTACTGGCGCAGGCAAAGATAACAGACGTCCACTTCATTATATTCTGACACACATATTTCGCTTCTGTCACGTCCAAACAGCTCGTCATGCATACTATCCTATTACAAAGGCTGCTCACTCGATTCTTTCAGAATTTATTCGCTTTTATAGGTCTTCCAAAATTTCCCCTACTTTCTTTTCTTCTTTTATAGATGTTTTTTTTTATATATTCCACCATTCATTTTATATACAAGACTGAACGATATCAATTCTACGAGCCATCTCAAAGATCCATAGTAATGTTAAAAATAGTTTTAGTCAGAAAATCTAACTATGCCCATCTTATGGTCAACCCAAAGGAGTTTATGAGCAGCTCGCGGTATGTCATGATTAAGTGGAAATCGAGCCTTGTGTCTTAGGTATCTGCATCCAGGGTCATTTTAATCGTTGGGCAAATAGGGCAGCAGCCCTAGGGCGACATGCGCCGGAAGGCACCGGTCGCCACCGCCTCACAAATATGTTTTTTTTTAATTTACTGATTACAATTGTCATTTAAATTTTGAAAATTAATCCACTTTTTAATTTTATTTTAATTTATACATTTATTGTTTTATGAGGGTACGTATATACAAGTAAAATTTACAGCCATACTTTGTTTTATTTACGTTTAAACTATACGAAATATCGAGAATTTAATAAAAAATATCAATTGGAATACAGCAAAAAAAAGCAACCCACACCCTAAAAATGTCATCATATAAAATTTACAAAATACTAGCATAACAATAATTCAGAACTAAAGAAATATTCTTAATAACTATGTAAAATAAAAAAAATAAAAACAATACAGTTAACAGAAATTGTTCATAATGCATAATTATCCATATAATAATGCATTGTTCACAAAATAAAATTAAACTTCAAAATAGTTAAATAAATAATATGAAAACAGTCTTCGTCAATAAACAAATCAAAAAAATAAAGACCCTTTTCTGTTTTGAAGAGGACAAAAATATATCATCATTATTTGAATTGAATAACTTAAGAATTTTAGGGATAAAATCAGATATTTTGGAATCGATTTATCTAACTAAACGCTAAAATTAATAAGTTTGCAAGAAAAACGTAGAAAAAAGATTATTCAGTTTGTTAGTTTAGTTCAGATTAATATTAAAATGACTTCTCAGATGATGGAAGAGATAAGAGGGATATCGAATGGAGATAAGTGATAGGAAAGTCAATTGTGGCACTAAAACATAAATATAATCGATCCGGACAGTATCAACATCTGCTAAGATGATAGTCCACAATAGTATTTTGTGGAGAGGAGCCGAATAAATGCTGTAAAAATGCGTGCATGGAGTGGCAATGTATTGTACAATATGATAGAATAAGGAATGAAGTGATTAGGGATGAATGTAAACTTAAGGATCATGTGTTAAGTAAGATGACGAAGAGCATGCTGAGATGACTTGGGCATGTGAATGAAGAAAGACTAACAAAACAGATATGTACTGCCAATGTGAGAGGAAGATCAAGGAAAGTATAGACTAAGTGAATGATATTCTGAAAGAAGGGAACATAGAAAGTCAGAGAACTCGTACTTATATGAGAAGGTGTATGTATGTAGAAGAGGCTAAGGATGTGTGTCAAGATATGAAAGTATGTCACTCTGTCCTCTCTGCCTACCTCACTAGGGAAATAGCGTTATGGTATGTACGTATATCTATTAAAATAACATTTTATTGTAAACATGTTTTGATAACATTTCTTTTTTTAATTAAGTAAAACAATTGAATGATAGATATTGTAAAACAATGTATTGTACAAAATAATTCATAAGTTCTAATACGATAAAAAATAATAATAATAAAACCAGTATTTTGATATATATATTTTTTTAATTATGAAAAAGGGCGCTAAAATTTAATAGGAAACCCTGTTTGCACCACTCTAGAATATGGAAACCAGGACTTGAAACTTGTACCAATGGAACTTCCTTTATTGAAATAGTGTTTGATGAAGCTCTTTGGAAACATGAATAGCATTTGTTCTGGTTTCTTCTATAGTCCTAACGGCGCGGCGCAGCGCGGCGGTGTGATCTGTCGACCCTTTTCCTTTACTTCCCGACACATCTGGCTTCGCACATACTCGTATAGTTCTCAACACCAACACAACCCTCCATTTGTCACATCTCGTTTCTCCCAATTTATCGGCACCTTTCATTTAGGTGATTTTATTTTGTTTTTTAGGTAATTGCTCCTCAGGGAGACGCTAATTTGAATAATAAATCACAAGAGGCCTTGAAAATGAAACCATGAATAGGACTAAAGACTGCTAGCACGGTCCAAAATCGTATATAATTTGCTATTTTATTTAAATTTTTTCAGAGCATACTCAGATTTATTTATTTCATCCACAATCGATATCGACATCTAACTTAATTTAAAGCAGCCCGAATTAAAATTTAGTAAGGACTACTGTAATATTACGTTATATACACTACAACCTGTACGACATCTGTTACCTATCTTCCTTTCCTCTTCAGCATCCCTTCATTTTTCATTTATTTTGATACCTGTATTTCATTACATATCTTCCTTTCCTCTTCAGCATCCCTTCATTTTTCATTTATTTTGATACCTGTATTTCATTACATATCTTCCTTTCCTCTTCAGCATCCCTTCATTTTTCATTTATTTTGATACCTGTATTTCATTACATATCTTCCTTTCCTCTTCAGCATCCCTTCATTTTTCCTTTATTTCGATACCTGCATTTCATTACCTATCTTCCTTTTCTCTCCAGCATCCTTTCATTTTTCCTTTATTTCATGCTAACTCTTATTATTTTATTTATATTAGGTATTCATGATTTTTTTACAAATTAATAAGAATTCGAATAATTTTTGCGACTATTTAATTTCTTTCATTTACTTTTGTCTGGTTGGATGGAATAGATTGCTGCCTTGCAATAAGCCTTTCAGATTTTTATAAAATGAAGTGTTACATAAATAAACCTGGCAGTCTTATTGCCATGGCAAATTTTTATAAATCGACTCAGCCAATGTTATGGACATATTATATATATACATACTCGTAAACACAAAAATAATCCAACCCACAAAAAATATCATATTATTTTGTTTATTTCAAGTATCGAATAAGTTTACCTTAATGCTGTGTAAATGCAAAAACATCTGTCATATAACATTTGTATTTCATGGATTTATCCGTTCTGAAAAATTATATGATACATTTATTTTCTCAAATATCTCATAACAAGTAGTTTTTTTTACAAAGAAGCGTTCATTTCATGTAAAATATATGATATAAATTATAATCGAATTTTCGAAATTTTCCCCTATTTGTCAACGGTGCAAAGTTCTTCAGTATTTATCTATACTGGTAAGTACAAATTTTATCGACAACTTCGTTTGATCTCTGCGGGCTCTCCCTAAAAATATAGAATACGTATGAAAAAAAACCTGCCTATAACATTGATTCTGAATCAGTAGTTCCTGGTCCATTGCTATGTCACAGCCGATTTTCGCAAAACAAACTTCTGTCACACTGGCTATAAATTCAACACTTACCATTGAAGCTTTGAGGTGCTAACTTTCTTTACCGCTTAGATTTTTTTTCCATTCGTATGGTACCCTTGAACATACTCCTTTCCTTGAAAATATTACACACAGTCTTGACAGATCAAACCCAAAGTTCCGATGGCAAGGAAATTAAACTTCTAAGACGACCCGTTAAGTTTTATGTGGCGAAATTTTTATATTACTTAGTAGTACTAAAATAATTTATGATAATCAGCATAAAGTTTGGAAATTCCTGGCCTAGAACCTATCAAACGCATCATCTTCCATTTGAAAATATGTTAGCAATACAAGCCCACACCCCTATTTCTATCTACAACAACTTAGAAGTAATTTATAGCTCAGTGTTATTGGAACCGCCACTACTCCGAGTGGTGGTGATTCAGGTCTCAGTTCAAAGTTCCCAGGGTAGTTAAAGCTTAATGATTACAAATTAATTAGAACCCTTCATATCGATATAGGGAAATAAAACAAGTGTCATAAAGGATATGCTTGTAAAACAAGTGTTTGGAATTTAATAATGTGAGTAGATTCAAAAGACAGAGGCGTGCTTGGTAAAAATAATTTAATCCCTCACTTTTCGAAGACGTAATAATTCAGTTCAGTTCGATCCCACCTCCACCCACGTTATTGTTTGTTTGATATTTAAAGATGTTTTGTTTGATGTACTTGCTGTGTACCGATTGACATGAAATGTTCGTTATGCGTGGCCTTCGCGAGAGCTACTATCAAAAGTCGGTCGACCCATGCAAGCAAAAACGTGCGAGATACGTAGTATCTCGTAAGCCATGACGGCATACACTGGCAAAAATAGGAGCTTACGATGAGAGATTGGCCGCACATAAGAAGCGCAAAACACCAAAAATATATTCTTAGTTTCTTGAACTTCTGCTGTGTTTTACTTATGACCAACTTCTACCTGCTAAAGAGGAATCTCTTCACCCTGCTACTTTTCATCGGAAAAGCATAAAGTGAGCCGAAATCTCAGAGTGTCGAGCGGCAGCCATCCACCTATTTTACAGTCTTTATACGGTGCTGTACAAAGTGGTCCTTCGAGCCGGATCTACTGCATTACTGTGCCGTACAAGTGGATTTAGGCCTAGAGTTCAAACAGTTCGACGATGCACCGATGTAAGGCTGAATGGAGTCCACTTCGTTAATTATTGACTCGATTATCATCGTAGTATTACAGAATATGCTCTGCGGATTGATCCAGATGGCCACCAAAATTGCAACAACGCGAAATTACAAGATTGAAGCTAAAAAAATTGCCATTAAAGCTCCCATGGCCAGAGAGAAATTGGGTTATCCAATAGTTTGGGTGCATCCACGGAGAGCCAAGGTGCACCCTGATGCAAGGAAAAAAATTGAATGTCTGTCTTCCCACGGAGGACGATCAACAATGGGCTAAGTTGACAACTGGGCTTCTAGACGAGCTTTAATAATCGTGTGAGAGGTCATTACAGGCAAGTGGTAAAAGCTGTCGTCACCTATACTTGTGGGTTGGCCCTTAACCGAGAAGGACAACAGAATACCTAATAAACAACTTATTAAAAATAATATGTATTAATCATTTTCATCTTGACTCGCCATCCAGTGTTGCGCGAACGTTGTGCATATCTTTGAATGTCAATTCAAATCGTCAGGCTGCATGCCTGAATCAATTTTTATCAATCGTTGAGAATTCGTCTAGACATATCATATAATATTCGAAAAACTAAAATCATCGACAAGTGAAATGTCAGCTGACCGCAGCAATTGATCGCTCTGGTATCGGAGAATTTATTAAAGATACTTGGCTGGTCAAACTGTCTAAAACATTTTTTGGAAAATAAATTAATTTTTACAATATATTTCAAGCCAAATCGTCAGGGTGCATATCTGAATCAATTTTTATCAATTGTTGAGAATTCGTCCAGACATATATTTGAAAAACAACCAGCCTATTTTAAATAGGCGGCTTGTTCTTTGTTAATTTTGAAATACTTAATTGTTTTTGGTTGTCATTAAATTGCGATTTGTGATACGCCAGAAAAGTGGCGGAGCTCGTCTTTATAACCAATCTTACATTCTTTCTGACAATATTTTGTGAAATAAATAAATACACTTTAAATAGATCTTTTATGGGTGGAAATATTTGGGCAATACTTGGCCTGTTTTTTCTTTTTTACATTTATAGTATGGGTGGAAATATTTGGGCAATACTTGGCCTGTTTTTCTTCCTTACATTTGAGGTATCCCAAAAAAATATATATATTACACACTTTTACACCACATCGTTTACTATAATGTGTCATACCACGCATTCGTGAAAAGTTTTGGAATGAGGAAGACTTTTATTTTCAGCTAGGTGCACCCGCTCACTGCCATCGTGATGTCAGGACCTGTCTTGATGAAAGTTTGCCGAAGAGATTGATTGGACAAAACGTAGCATTGAAACTCCCCGCGTCCCCCACGCCTCACATCAATGGATTTTATGGCACAAACCGGCTACAGCTAATTAATTGAGAGCAGCTATTGAAAGAATGCGCCCAAATACCAAAACGAATTATTCGTGATGTTTGCGATTCCACGTTATCAGCAGTGCGTGTATCAGAAAAGTTATCAATTTGAGAACTTGGGATATTAAAAAAAATCTACGTCTGTGTTATTTTATTCAAAGTTGTAATCTTAGACACATTCTTACCTTAATAAATATTGACTTTATAAGAATTTAAGGCGTGTTTATTTTTTTAGATACCCTTTAGATATATGTATAAATAATTAAATAAATAAGACGGATCTTAAGGCGCTCAAACTATGCTCCCATCCTCGCAATTTTCCAGGCCGGCCCCATTTGGTTTGAATGTATTAATTAGTGTCGAGTATTCTTCTCAAATATGATGTAATGAGAGGATAATGGATTTACACATATTTGTAAGGAATGCGAGAAGATAAAAATACCATATTATTATTATTTCCACAAATAATTACCGAGATAACTACTCTTTCCAGTGCCCAGAATCCATCACACATACCAGAATGGGCAGTGGATCCAGTAAGGGGCATTGGGCGCACCACAAAGCGCCTCCTTGTTTTCGTATTACTTCAACTCGATGACAAATGAATCGTACGCGTGTACAAGGGCCTGACTTGGTCAAATAATTGTTAGAAAATATTTTTATTTATTTATTGAATAAATATACAGTAACAACTTAAGAAAATCAGCACAATTCATAACACATAAAAATCCCAATACTGGGTAATATGATAGAACTTTTGCCGTTGCTGGTCCTGTGGCGTGGAGTGGTTTGTTTCCTAGAGTTAGATATATGGGTGGCGTGTGCAGCTTTAGGAATCACTTAAAGACAATCCTTTTTGAGAGGTCTTATCAAAATTTATGATATTGCACGAACACTAAACTAACCCTAAAGTCGAATGTATTATTATCCCATATCGGAAGATTTACAATGGTTTCTAAGTATTTCGTCTTCCCTTGGCAAGTTTTCTTCAGTTTTCTTACTCAATATTTTTTTCTTAACATACGCATATACAGGTTACCTTACCAAATATGTTCTTCTGAACCTAATATACAATAATTACCACAACCACTAATTGGTTTTTTAGTAGTTCGTCTTCCCTTGGCAAGTTTTCTACAGATTTCTTACTCAATATTTTTATCTTAACATACGCATATGCAGGTTACCTTACCAAATATGTTCTTCAGAACCTAATATAATTACCACAACCCCTAATTTCCTATCATTACCACATATTGGAAAATCTACAATGGTTTCTTAGTAGTTCGTCTTCCCTTGGCAAGTTTTCTACAGTTTTCTTACTCAATATTTTTTTAAGTGAGAAGATTTTTAAGAAAAAGAAATTAAGAAAAAGACGCCGAAAATTTTCAGCGTCTTTCCAATCATGGATTAGCGCTACGCTCAAACAGAGATTGTTTATTGGCCTTTCCAGTTCATCGCTCCTCTTTCTTTACGTCGTCCTTTACTGTCCATGCAGTGAGACTCTGGAATCAGTTACAAACCAATATAAGACTCGCTCCGTCCTTGGCATGCTTTAAGAAGCGACTGAAAAATCTCTTAATGTCTAGTCAGTAAAATAACGTGTTTCATTCCTGATTTTTCTTTTCCTTTCCTCTCCACCATCCTTTCCTTTCCTTTTGATTGATGATATCTCACTTTATATGAAAAATAATGTTCGGGTGATTGTCCGTCTTTGTGGGGTTCGTGGGCATGTTCTCGCGTATATGTTTATGGATTTCGTGGGGATGGATAGTCATTTGAATGATTTATGCGACCACGTCACTTGCTTCATTTACTTTTGTCTGGTTGGTTGGAAGAGATTGCCACCTGGCAATAAGCCCGCCAGATTGTATTTCAATAAAAGTGTTAAATAAATTATAAATAAATAAGAATGAATTATTATTCATCGAATTGAATACTGTGTAAGACAAAATGTATGAATGTGGAGGAGGCGAAAGTGTGTGCTTTGATAGAAAAGTTAGGATTTCTGCTCTCTCTGCCTATTCCCCAAGGGACATGGCGGGATGATATGTATGTATACTCGTATACATATTTTTAGGAAAGAGGCAGAAAAATAGCTAATAATGAAAAAAATACATAAGCGTCTGGGTTCACATTAATCAAATTTATTTTGAAACAGTTTAGATTTTCAAATCAAAATATGTGGAGTTTTAAAATTCCACTTTTTATGTATACATGTTGAAAGGCGAACCAAAGAGTACAAGTATGTTTATTTTGAAAACATTGGGAACCATTTCACTAGGTAAGGCCTGTGACGAAGTGGTCTCATTACTTAATTACAAATTTCATATAATTGTTGTCCTAAATACCAAAACAGTCAGCTAAAACATTTACACTCTGCACGTGAATCCTTACACAATCACAAGCTATCATATACATAATACTAACCGGATCATAATCTCAACAATCAAATCAAAATCATCCACACTCTGCATGTGAATCCTTACACATACTGAAATCGTAAGCTATAATATACACAATTCCAACCGGATCATAATCTCAACAAACAAATCATCCATATTATGCATGTGAATCCTTAGACATAATGAAATCGTAAGCTATCATATACATAATTTCAATCGGATCATAATCTCCACAATCAAATCAAAATCATCCACACTACATGTGAATCTTTACACAATCACAAGCTATCATATACATTATTTCAACCGAATCACAATCTCCACAATCAAATCAAAATCACCCACTCTGCATGTGAATTCTTACACAATCACAAGTTATCATAAACATAATTTGAATTGGATCATAATCTCAACAATCAAATCAAAATCAAATCAAAATCACATCTAACAATTCTGCATCACAAACTTTATATTTGCTTCAATCATTCACTTACATACATACGAGTAGATATATGTATACGATAAAATCGTTTCTCTGGGAATCCCATACATAATTCTAACCATACCATAATCTCTATAACTACATCAAAATCATGTCCAACAACTCCTTACCACACATTCTAAATACCTCCTTAGCCTATAATAAATCATTCACTCACCAAACTTTTCATTTATTTCTCTTTTGTTAAAATTCAGTTAATCACAATGGAGATGTTAAAGAAACTATGGATGATTTTTAAAATCGGGAATGGTTTCCCAATTCAGCCCTGGCCTCCGTAATAAGAGGCTAAAAATCATCACCCCGTTTATGGTGGATACAGAGATCCATATACCATATACGAGTATATCTCTAGATGTGGATCACTGCAGATCATTTTCTTAAGTCGTACTGGTAACATGTACTATACTCAAGTTTTTCTTGTTGATTAATAGTGAAATTTTGTGAAAAGTGTTAAAATTCTCAATTTAAATATAAGGGTATCTTTTTTATATATGATGTACTATGCGTATTATTTTCTAATATTTTACAGTGTTCGATTTTTTTATCAGAAATGCGTAATTAAAATAAATATTTTTTTAGGATTTTTTAATTTATAAAGACGTAATGATTTTTGTTAGTGTCGTAATGTCCAACAAATGATTTTGTTTAAATTTAAAAATAATCTAGGTGTACTTTTATGCACTAGTTTACAACGTTTAAAGACTTTTCGGCGAGTTTATCAAATATTGCGAAATATCTATTATTAATTAGCTGTAATAATCATCACGTTATATTTTTATTAGGGTAGGAAAAGAAAAAAAGATCGCTAAACGTTATTTTTATCCGGGAAAATTTCTGTGGTTTCATTTACATTTATACATTCTCTAATACATAGTCTGGTTTTTCGAATTCCTCATTTCCCTTTTTTGCAGCCCTCATCTCTTGATATCAGATATAATAACACATTCCATAAATTGATTTTTAACACATTAAATTTTAGTGGTTGGTTGTATAGGAAAAAATTAGTACGGCATCGATCTTACAGTAGCTTAATAAGGTCTGTCAAAATATATACATATTATATATTTAGAAAATAGTATGTGAAGTTTTTATCGTGTTAAGCAACTCTAAGTTTTATAGAATTCATTCATCGATCGACATGGAATTATTTCTTTGCTATTAGAACTTTTGGGTTTGATGTGTCAATACTTCGTTTTTACTGAAGGATGATATCTTGCGCATAAGAAACTAATCCATTCATATTATAGTTGAAATCATCGCCAGAGATTACCTTTTATGTCATGAATAGCGAGCGTAGCGAGAGTTTTCTGTACCCAGGGACAAAGCACAAAATATGTACCCATTTGAACAGTGTTATTTAAGAAAACTACGGAAGCCCAAATGCCCAGATAAACCTGTCCATACATTTCAGAGTAGAATATATTTTTTTGCATACATCATGATATATTTTTTTAAATTTTTACGTATGTTACATAATATATGTATATTATACACACGCTAGCTGAAAAATTATGGGATCTAAATTAACTTGCTAAGCTGAATATTAAAAAAATAACTGTTGAAAAAGTTTAAAGAATGTTTATTTTCAAATTTTGGTAGCCCGGAAAATCTGGATTGTTAAAAAAATTTAAAAAAAGAACCTCCATCAAAAGTTGAGGGAACTTCATAAGTAGGAAGGGTTCATTTTCATCATCAAGAAGTTCTTTTATGGCATCAATATTTGAATGTTTTGTCAGGAGGTCTTCGGTTGCGAAATTGAGAGAATTGCAAGATTAGCATTCAGTATTCAACGAGTTACGGTTATTAATTTCACCTCTTTTGTCGTTCAAATTATCAAGTTTTTAACTTAAATCTTCTCTCAGGAAATTGACGTAAGTCACGCAATAGCTGTGCTTCTTCAGCACGACGCTCATTGAATTCAGTTTAAGTCACTTGTTGTTTGTCGAAAATTTCGTATGTGCAGCGTGACGGTCATTGTCTTCTTCCGCTTTTTGCCTCTCACGCCGTTACATCCCAATGAAATGAAATGTCCCAAATATATAAAACAAAATTAGTTTATATTCTTAATTTGTTTCTGTTGGTCAATATTCACACTGATTAACTGGTGTCCCAATTAATCGGAATCTACTGTATGTTAGTTTACTGAATGAACACTCAAATCATTATTCCCCTTGATCAGTAAATTCAGCAAACTAAGCACGCGCACCAAACTCCATCTCTACACAGCGATCGTCAGACCGCAATTGACATACGCCCTTCCTGTCTGGGGTCACACGAAAAAATCAACGTTAAATCACATTCAAAACAGAGCCCTCCGCACGATCTTAAAAGCACCCTACATAGTCCGCAACTCAAGACTCCACGCAGATACCAAACTGCCAACTATCCCCGAACACATGCGCGATCTGGCCGAAAGGTTTTACAGCTCCATATCCAGACATCCAAACCCAATCATAAAAGCCTTAGGTAACTACAACGTGAACACTAGATATAGACACACTCGCCCGAAATCAATTTTGAAAGACATCCCTCCGAACCCTCCCTTAACATTAACAGTAAATGTCCCCTCAAATGACCGTCTGATCGTCACTCTGACCCCCCATCAGCGACAGCTCCTCCGGCTGACAGCTTACCCCCATAGGCAATCACGTATCTCTCAATTAACATCTACTCTCAATAAACATTTACATATCAATATAATTATAAAAGTCACACACGTCTCCCCTATTATTTACCTATATATAATATATTCATTTTTATATTTTACTCATCACCATTATTTTTCACACACACCCGTTCAATATATTACCGTGTGTGACGACTAAAATTTATGTATATTCGCATGTAATTTTTATGTATATACCATCACATTTATATATGTATTTAATCGTTTTTATAATTTCTCATAATCATTCATAAAAAAAAAAAACATTTCTCACAAACCTATCCTTTCCCGACTCCTAAAACGATCCAAAAAATATCCAATAAATATCGTAACAGTCAGACCTTATCCGATGAAGGAGTAAGGCGTCCTACCATTGGACCGAGACTCCGAAAAAGTTATTCATCACTAGAGAAATTTAAGTTGAGGTGACATTGCTTCGCATTAAATCTGGTCTGCTTTCTATCAGTTCCAATTTTATTTTAATTTTATATATTTGATAAACTCAAGAAAGATCTTTTAATTTTGTAGTACATTATAACATAATATATATAAAGAGGTATTTTTATTAAAAAATAAGTGATTTTTAGGAAATAACTTTAGTAAAACAGAAATGGATTATTACCAGCCCTTTTCTTTATTGGACAACATGCCAGACATGATGAACAATAACGTGTATCTGGATAAATGTCACCACAATGCGATGTTGGCTGCGATGGAGGCGGATTCTGGAGGGGTGGAGTGCCATTTCGGGGAGGTAGAGCCTTCAGGAAAACAGAGGTACCATGCGAACGCCAGGGAGCGGGATCGAACGCAAAAGTTCGTATTTCTAAGATTAATCAGGTGGACCAGATTATGAAAGAATGTAATTTGAAAAGTATGAATACCAAAAGGTTGTGCATGACATGTATGTATGAGGAGGAAGAGAAAGCTGTTTGCTTGGATATAAAAGTATCAAGATCTGTTCTCTCTGCCTACCCTGCAAGGGACAGGGCGTAATAATATGTATCTATAAAAACATTGTAATTTGTTTTATCAAACATTTAAATAATATATATCTATGAAAATCAAAACAAATAGTTCATTTAATTTCTAAGCAAAACTGGTTAGATATACATACTTGCATTAATGTTTTCATACATTGACGTCACGGGAGAACCTGGTGGGCTTATTACCATCTACCAATCTCTTCAAACCAACTAGAAAGTGTTAAAAGAGCCTTAAGTGAAAACATTTAAAAAAAAAATCAGGTACCAACAGGAATCAAACTCGCTACTTCGAGGTTGTAAGATGTCTTATTAAATTATGCCAGGGAGGTTTTCATAAAATAAATAAACAAATAGTAGTGCGTACTCTACAAAAATGTATATATATAACATTTTTATGCAATTTTTTAGTTGTGGAAATTAAAAATCTCATCAAAAACTTATTTTTTAGAAGTAGGTTGAGTTACAATAGATTTAACCTCTTGAATGAGGTTTCTCGTGCAGATTTTTATTTCTCAGAAAAAGGATTATTTGTATTAGGAGATTTTCTTTTCTGAAAACATAAAGTTGATTATACTTATCTCAAAAATTCTAAATCAGATATCCCTCGCTTTATACGAGTTGGTTCTAGGAAAAATCATACAACTATAAAAATGTGTGGAGGGAATTGATTTTAAGTGGGTGAAATTGGTTCCAAACGAAAAAAAGTAACCCAACAATGGTAAAAACAATCATTATTTTTATTTCAATTAGAATACCTACTTTGCTTATTTCTTTAAATTGAATAAATTTAAATAAATTAAAAAAAAATACTTATTTTTATTTAAATTGCGCTATAGCTAACTAAGTAGTGTAAAATAGGATCATACAATATATGTTTTATATAACAAGGAACACCTGTATCTTAATTTATGCAAAAAAATCCTACCTGTAGAAAAAAAAATAGCTATGGCCAGATTCGTGATGCAAGCTTGCTTGTGTGAACTTCACAATGACGATCAATCCATAGCTTAAAAATCTGCATTTACAATCCAACAAGTCAATGAATCAACTCTAAAAGTTATATACAAACCCTGTTGTACTATGGGCAGGTCAATCCAAATGGACCGCGGTCAAGTAGGACTCAACTTTATGAATTTAGAAATCCTCATTGTGAAAAACAACTCTCATATACTCTAAATTCACATCAGTAATATATTATTCTAGTAATATTTACAATGATAATTGTATTTTTGTAACATAAAATTTATGGTATAAATTCAAAGATGAGCAACAAAAATTCTTAGATTTCTTGCTAATCTGACTTACTAAGATAAACTGCATTTATTGAAATTGCCTACACTCCAACAAAGACAAAATTATGGAGACTTGACAGAATGTTGTTGGATTTTGAGCTGTCATTGTAATTGCTCAGAACTCTTTCAATAATTTTCTTTTAATTGAAGCACACATTCAATAGAACATTAGTTAAAACATAATTCTACAATAATCCAAGAAATATTTTTTTGCTAACGAAGTTATGGAATCTTTGAATAAAATGTAGTGAGTGCTGTGACATAGAACTAGTTTAAAAATTACCTAGTAAGTTCCTACACACAAACTCATAAGTGCTATTTTTTTTCTGTAGCTTTTTCTTTATGACAGGTTAAGTTTAGATAGATATAAAAAACATTCATACTGCCTATTTATAATATAATAATAAAATATTGAATTTTCAGTGTCAACACAGCTTTCACAACGCTCAGGTCTTTGATTCCTACAGAGCCGCAGAATCGAAAATTGAGCAAAATAGAAATATTGAGGCTTGCAGGCAGCTACATAAACCATTTGGCAAATCAATTGTTGACAGGTAAGATTTTAAATTCTCTTACACAATAAAAAAATACCAGATTCCTATCAAGATACCTTTACTTCTCCGCCATATCCATAGCTCATCTCATATATTTCCTTTTCTTACTATTTACCTTTCGTTCTTTTGAAATTTCATTCACATGGTCCAACCATACATTTTCTCAGTCATCTTCTACCATGACTTCATTAGCATTCACACTAAGCAAGCTGGTGTCTTAGGTTTAATTCCTTGCATATTTACTTCTTGACTGTTTTACATTTGAATTTATGTTTTTCTGTAGCTTATATACTGCTTATCATAAATTTTTTCAATGTTATTAAGGAGCACAATTATAAACCGATACACACTCTAGTGTCTTCCATCCACAAGATGACTGACAATCATACTCGATAATGAGGAATAGTCCTATTTAGTTGCTTATCAAGAGATGCGGAGTTTAGTTGCCGAATCAGATATCTATCTTATCTCACCAATTGATGTTATAAGTAATTTTGGAGTCTTTGCCTAACGGGGAAAGATATGGAGTGCCAGACTACATACTGAACTGATTAGAGGTGTTTATGGTATTTTGGTGTACCTGACGGAACAAAGAGATTATTAGATTTAATTATATTAAATTTCATGACAAAATATTTTAGATATCAGTGACCAGCCTTGTATGGAATTGCAGTTGAGGACATTGAGGGATGGAAATACCAGGAATCAGGTCTGCACATTTTGCTGGTCTTCTGTAAAGAAAGAGGTAATTAAAAAAAAAAACTTTTATCAAATAAGCTTTACCAAGTGATGTACCATATATTGTTATGAGACAATAACATTAATGTACATTAATCCTTACATTTATACGGATAATTGGTTCCTGCATATGAGTGAAACCATTGAAATTTTCTAAAATAGGTGATTTTTTATATATTTTAAAATATTGTATTCTTACTTAGTAAAAAAGCTTTATAAATGTACAATATTTAAGTGGTTACCGATAACTAATAAAACACACATTTTGAGATTGAGAGCTAAAGAGTTTATTTATATAAAAAAGAACAGTAATTTAATAATATATTCATTTATTTATTTCATTTTACATGAAAAGTGTATATGATATCTGAAGAAACTAGAAGCGAACTTTTAAGTGAATACTCGCAAATTATATATATCTGGTTTCGTTGCTTGTCATTTGTTGTGATCCTAGTAAACTAGGCATTTGCCCGTATCTTACTGAGAATATATGAATAAGTTAAAAAATAAGTTGATACTTTTTACTGATTGTTATTTATTATTTAATGCCTTTGTCAAAAATTATTATTAACTGAGATCTATTGTAATTACGAGTATATACCATGTGAGTCAACTCTTGGTGTACTGCATCAATTTGCAGAAATTTATAGTATGTGCCACATTCCTCCTCTATACATTATTAAAAATATATTAAAGAAACACGGAATGTTGAGAAAATGTTTAAGAGTAGACGTCTCATGTGTAGGTTACACAACACCAATTACTGTATCGATTTCCGACAAGTTTTATTAAATTGAAAGTATTTTATTAAATTATTTTCCTATCTCAACAGTACCATCAGTAAAGCCATGTTTACACGAGCTTAGTACGTATCATTAGTACTTATAGTTTGTATTAAGCTGCTTAGTGACAAGGGAGCAGAAATCGTTTACACATTGGTGTTAGTAGCACGACATCCGTCCGGAATGGACAACTGTCGCCGCCTTGTTTTGAGAAATGTGTTCAAATATCAAAAAAAGAATAAAGACGTGTGCTCACTTGCCATTTCAATTTGTTACTAAACACTTGCCGTGGCTCTTTAGACGACTCTGCAAGCAACAAGTGCTTAGTTGTATTATGGTGGGGGTAGCTGCTTGTCACTTAGTAAATAAGTCGGCCTCCTATTCACTTGCACTTGCCAGATTTACTAATGCTCAGTACTAATATGCTTGTTTACACGTGGATACAAGAGCGAGTGAGAAGCACTAATGACAAGTACTAAGCTCGTGTAAACACGACATAAGAGTTAACACTAATATATTCACTACAATTTATTTTTCCTTTTGTTATTTTACATTTATACTAATAAACTTATAGACATTAAAGCAAATTGATACTTATTGGAGAGTGCTATCAATTGAAATTAAATACAAAATATTTTAGAAAATACAAATATAATACATATAAATTCAGGTTATGTTTCAAACATTTTTGTACGAGTGAGGGAGAAGTCTTTTTGATACCATTCAAGCTTGGAGGCCCAAATCTGACTCTTGACTAAAAAAAATTTTTTATTTATTTTCAGAAATCTGTCTCTACAAATTTGACAATAAATCCAGTTTTGCTACAATAAAAAAATCTAGAAATTATTTGTTGTGTTTTTAAAAATGTATACATTTTTTTTTTAATAGAATATTCTTATTTCGAAAGTGTTATTCAAATGTTTTACGAGAACGAGGTTATAAAATAAAAAGTGTCTTCCAATTATTTTTCTTTCCTTCTTTCTCCTTGCCTGAGAAATGCATTCTTCGGCTTTACCACACGCTGTAAAAATTATAAATAATACATTTTTTGTTCTATATGTATGCTATCCATATACTGTAGTCTCTTCTTATCCATCAAGGATTTTCCCCAAGATATACAGTGAATAACCATTAATGGGGATACATAGTACTGAATCCTATATTTTTTCTTGTATATACTCGTACATACCAACAATAAAGTTTAATTTACCAATGTTGCCACAGAACTAATAATAAAACATAACAATATATTGTAATATAAAAGTTAGGTGAATGTGGTCTCCCTCTTTCTTTATCTCTCTAAATATCTTATTGTACTGTATTCACCCTTGTTCTTGTGATAGCTGAAGTGAGGTGAATGTGGTCACTCTCTCTCTGTATTTATCTAAATATCTTATTGTACTGTACTCACCCTTGTTCTTGTGATAGCTGAAGTGAGGGGAACGTGGTGTCTCTCTTTCTCTGTATTTATCTAAATATCTTATTGTACTGTACTCACCCTTGTTCTTGTGATAGCCGAAGTGAGGTGAATTTGGTGTCTCTCTCTCTCTATATTTATCTAAATATCTTATTGTACTGTACTCACCCTTGTTCTTGTGATAGATGAAGTGAGGTGAACGTGGTGTCTCTCTCTCTCTGTATTTTTCTAAATATCTTATTGTACTGTACTCACCCTTGTTCTTGTGATAGCTGAAGTGAGGTGAATGTGGTGTCTCTCTCTCTCTGTATTTATCTAAATATCTTATTGTACTGTACTCACCCTTGTTCTTGTGATAGATGAAGTGAGGTGAATGGTGTGGGTATTGTGTTGTAGTATTAGGCTATAATTATAATTCTGGCTTTAGTTTAATGACTTCACCAGTAAATTTTTTGAAGGAATAAGAAATAATTTAAAGAATGAGTATTATTTCATTTATTCCTTTTTATTTTGTACACTTAATGAATAATATGATATAATTAATGATTTAATAAATATTTGATAGAGATCAGGTACCTCAAATTCTTTGAAAAGTGCTTCCGTTGAATGTAACAGATGAATTTTTTGACATAATTTTAATGAAGCCTCTTTGAACTCTGCACTAAGAATACATGGTAGATTGATTCGCACCACCCCAGCTAACAACTCCTTAATACAAAACAGACTCAACTAATAAGTACTAAATTATTTTTAGTTGTTTTATATTCAGTACATCTAATCTATCTAAATATGTATACAAGGAATCATAAACTTTTGTACGTTTCGACTCACGATATACACCTGCATGCTGCGATACCACCCTGATGTTACAAATATTAATCACAGCATGTTTAATCTTGCATTAGAGCATGTGTTATTAGTTTGTTTTACCAGTGTGAATACAATATTCAACCTAGAAGATACTTAAAAGTTCAAGTTTATCTACTGAGGTGTATTTCTCCCTTATAAATTCATAAAGACGAGGGAAAAATTAGAAAATCACAGTATTAATTTGGGCAAAATTGAAGCCTTTTAAACTTCATATGATGAATACAAAGATGGACATAATTAGATATTCAGGCATTTATATCACTTATACTTGAAAATCTTGAAGAACAGAATTAAATTAAGGAATATATGTATAAAGTTTGGATATATTTCTTCAAAGATTGTTTCAAAAAGGCGTGTCATAGTGATGGGTGAAATGAAGAGATCTTTGACATTATGGATGGTCATCATCAAAAAAATATCTTTCAGTCTTTTAATTATTCAAGTTTGCATAAAAATTGGAAGAATCAATTAAAAGATCCTGCAGATGCTATGGTGTTTCAGGTCAGTAAAGGCTAGTTCCATAAATTTAAAATGAAGGCATCTCTGCATAGTATTAAATTGATTAGAAAAGTCTAGTAGCTTATTAGCAACTAGCATTAAGAAAAAGACGCAGCTGGATAATTAATGTCCACGTTGTCTTAAATCATTGAAGATGGAAGTTATTGTTCTTGTCAAATCTTCAATGTAGACAAAACGGGATTATTTTGGAAAAAAATGTCTACACATACATACTTGGTGAAGGAACAATCAGTTGACCCCGTACATAAAAATAGATTAACATTGCATCTTGGTGATGATCAATCAAATGAATGAATTAAATGTCAACAAGCTGTTAATGATAAATGAATCTCCTGTACGTATGTATGTCGATGACAGCCTCCATTAATTTCCAAATTTTTTCATAAAATTTTCAATTTAAGTTTTCCAATTAGGTTTATTATCAGTAGTGATTCTCAAATATTTCATATTATTTACTCTCAAGGGGTAGAGTGCTTTTACAGTCAGAATCAATATATGATATCCCTGAAGGAAAATTCCTAAGTCCGGTGCTGGATGGTTATGTTCAGCTATAGAAAAAAATAGTATTATATTTAGAGTCAATAAATTATCACTGTGCCATTTGATCTATATCATGCTCAGCTTTCACAAATACTTTCTTCCACGGGCTGTTCCTGAATAAAAAAATTCTCACTGAATTCACAAGATTGCAAAAAAACCCAAATATTGGGTTGTCTGAAAATTTGTTTCGTATTTCTCGTATATACACATATGTCGTTCATAGAACATTTTCATTGCTAACTTATTTCCAAGTGTGCTGAATGTATATTACGAAAGGTAATAATGCTTGATGCCTTTTTACTTCTAAAAGAAATGTATGGTGACGGCGACGACTTATGAAGGCTGATTACCACTGATGATGGCCGAATCAAGGCTTTGATCAAGAATAACCAGCTTTCTAACTACACGAGATATAACTGATATACAGAAAATATTGAAAATCATCAACTATGTGCATTTGGAGCAGTTTTATGTTTGAATTTGACCTATCACGAAATTACTTTCTGGACCATCCATTAGTAAAGTTTTCAGATAGGTGGTAGGCTGACTATCAGTTGACTTTTTTATTAGAGCTTTGGAAATTCTTCTTTGTTCCTCATCTTAGATTATTGTTTTTATAATATCGCCTGTGTCTCACTAGATGGTGTCATTATCAAAACAGGAAGAAGCTATTTGGTGCGATGAGTGAGAATTTTCAAAGTTATTGTGAAGAATTTTCCCTTCGAGAAGGCTCTCCGACATTCAAAATAAAAAAGTTAACTCTTTCGACAATGAGGAAAAGTACCCTACTAACAACAAGGATTATATTTATATGTTACAATTTCTTATTAAAAAATCAAATAATTGAGTTTGATTTTTGTCTATCTGTTACCACCAACTTGACTATCAATTAAGTTAACATTACCGCCAAAAATAATAAGGAACTTGCTTATAGTTATCACGGATTTAGACAAAATTTAAGTTGGCAACCCTACTAAATGTGTCACACGAGCATAATGTATCCCAATATGAATTTTGTAAACAGGACATGATCTAATAATAAACAGGACATGAGTAATTGATCAATATCAAAATGGAAAGGATACAATCAAAACACAGTTAGAATTACGTGATATAATGAATAAAATATATATACAAAGCGTGTATAAAACATGGACAATAATTATTAAATTTATCAAAAAAAAATATTCTATATTACAGTATATAAATAAAATTCTATATTACAGTATGGAAATATTAGATAAAGGTTTACAGTTTTTACAAATCAAATGCCCTCTTTTGTTAACAAATTTAAAAATGTTATAATACAAAGATACAAGCACTTATTTAATAGTAATTAACAATTTACCATAATTCATAACTACGAGTATGTCAATTTACTAGATGAAATTACCATCAGCTGTTGCAGGAGAACCATTAAAGTTTAAGTTAAAGTATCTATATGTCAGTTTTTGTATGCATAATTATGATTAATTGTTAATTACTATTAAATAAGTACTTGTATTTACATCTTCATATTACAATTTTTTTTAATTTGTTAAAAGAATGAATTTGATTTGCAAAATGTTAAATTTGATTCGCAAAAGGTTGAATTTTATTCGCAAAAGGTTGAATTTTATTTGCAAAAGAGTGATTTTGATTTACAAACGGGTGAATTTTAAACTTAAAAGGTCGAATTTGAAGTGCAAAACTTAAAATAATAATTAAAGAATTAGTAATAAAAACATAATAACAAAAAATAACATTACAGAACAAATAATACGAATTATGCAATTGTAAATATAACCATAAAAAAAGGAATACAATTACTAAATCTTTAAAACAAGTTTATAATTGATAAGAATTATTCAAACACTGAATAATGTTCGTGAGATAAATAAACTTAGTCATTCTTCAACAAATCTAAACTGGGTCTACTGAAAATAATATAACAACAAAAAGCCTTTTTTAAATAGTTTTACTATCATAATATATAAAATTATGAAATTTTAGGTGATATCTCATAGTAGTCCAGTAAAAAATTGTATATATGGTAGATCTGCACTGGTCCAAAGACCTGTAGTTTGATTTATACTGTTTACTAAATGAAATTACCAAAGGAATTAATAAAGGAACAATTGCATAAATCAATGTTTTTTTAAAATTAATTTATACTTTTACATTTTTACAATTAAATATGCAAAGCACTCTCCTGCCTAACTAGGCCGTCCTAAGGCAGGTAGTTACATAAAACAAATAATGAATAAACAAAACAAAATAAAAAATTAAAGAAACATATACAAAGTATAAAAATCATAAGTATAAAATAAAGTAGTATAAAAAATCGCACCACAATCCCATTATATAAAAGAGAAAAAAAAACCCCATTGCACAGCTTCTTGTTCCAATTAAATTGACGTTGAATGGCGAGGGAATCCTCGACTAGAGGCCTAGCAACGATCCACAATATAAAAGAGTATTTAAATTCTAAATATTTCTTTTTCAAAGGATCATTCACTTATTGGTATTAATACGTGAAGAATCCTTTGAAATTATTTGGTAATTTGTCACGCAGAATTGATCGTACGTCAAACTGTGAGTGGAAGAAGAAATACTATCTATGAAATATAATTGAAACTTTTCTATTGTCAAATTTATTAAAGTACTATTTTCAACACTTGAGAAAATGTATGAATTGTACTAATTTTACTAAGACGTATAAGGATATTTAGTTTTGAAAAAAAGTTCAATTCCTGACAAACTTTTGTATTTTTGACGTTTAATTTCGACATTGACAGTGAAGTTTGACATTTAACAAAAATCCAAATTTCGTGACAATTTTATCGATTTTATGTAGTGTTTAATATTATCGGAACATCATTTGAGATACAAAGAAAAAAATCAAGAGGTCAGTTAGTTGATATCATTCTAAAAATGTTTTCTTGCTTTGAGAATGGATTCATTCTCGTTGAGTAAAAGTGAGAAAATGATGGTGGAAAAATAAAATAAACCCTTTGATTTATTTCTGTATATTATAGTTACACTAAAATTTGTCAAAGTTCATCTCGAAGCTCATTCGACAAATTTTAAAATACAAGCGTGTCACCTTGTTGTCCTGGTAAATGATAAAACAGGGCTGCAAAATTAAGGTTCAAAAATTTTTTTTAGAAATTTTTACTAATTCATATTTTTTTAGAGGGCTGAATCCAAAACAGAGTTTAATTTAATTTTCTCTATTACATTTTCCCACAACCTATTTTACATTTTTAACTAAAATAAATTAAGCATTATTCAATTTCATAAGGAAAAGTGATCAAATAAAACATGTTCCGTGGCAAATACCAATTATATATTTTCTATAAAAACGACTACATTACTATTATTGCCACTATGAGTGCTGATTTGTGAATGCTGTAAACCATCATTACCCTACTTTGTATATTATACAATAGTACTACATGAAAACTTATTTTAATGTTGTGAAAAAACGGTACATGATATGATTATTTAAATGTCATTTTTTATTTCAGCGCACATAAAAAAAGTAGAGCTAAAATTTTTTTAAAAGTATTTTCATTACGGATCTGCATAGTTATTTTTATCGCGTTGTTCAAGTCTCTTATTAACCAAAGTCGCCCAATAAATCTGCGGGTGCTTGATGAGATTTTTTAGTACAGCCCATGGCTGGATCTTGATGAAGAGTTGAGACTTGCTGAGGTCAGAACGGCAATTCAAGATCAAACAAATCATAAAGCAGCCGGTACGGATGGGGTCCCCTCTGAAATCTTCAAGACGACCTGATGCTACATATCTGGCAATCAAGAACCATCCCTGATGCCTACAGAATCCCTGATGAAAGGGAGACAGATCAGACTGTGGTATCTATGTTACAGAGGGATCACACTGCTTTCAGTTGTGGGTAAGATATTCAGCAGAATTGTCATGGACAGGCTTATCAGAGTCTTCGACAGGGTCACTCCAGGGTCACAGACTGGGTTTTGTGCATTCTATAGCACAGTGGACATGATATTTACCATCTGCAGGAGAAATGTCGAGAGCAGGGCAGGAGTTTTTATGCCGCTTTTGTCAATTTGGCCAAGGCTTTTGACTAAATTAATAGAGATTTGTTATGGAGGATCCTTGCGAAGCTTGGTGTCCCGCCGCTTCTAACGGAGCTTCTGACTCAGCTGCACAACTGCAACAGGTGTTTTGTTTCACTTGGTGGATTGGAGACGGACACATTTAATACCAACACTACCGACTCAGCAGAATTCACATGTCTGTGATTTCAGCTGGAGGAAGCGCATCTAGGATCGGGCTATTTTCTCACAGAAGAGCACATGATCGATGTGGAAGAGCAGCTCAAGATTGACGAGGGGATCCTCGACTACGAAGCCCAGCAACGACGATGACTTAGTATGATGCTCACTATTTATAAAAATAAAAATTCCCCTTTTTTGTATATAAGTGTTTATGGATATTAGGTTTTAAATTAATAACACCCATGATATTATTCGAGTATGTACAAATGAAAAAGGGGCATCTTCCAAAATTTTTGTATAGACAACTGTGTAAGACAATGTAAATTATCGCTGATGTTTACTTGAGTTCATAATTCTTATCCTAAATTGACATTTATTAAATAAAATTGTATGTACATAATTTTTTTAAATTGCCACTGATAAAAATCCCTGGCAAAATACTGCCAAAAAAAAGGAAATTATAAGCAATTAAAGCTCAGTAAAAAATAATAGCATTAAGTGAATTCCCAGATAAATGCAATATTTATAAGTACACAGATTTATAGAAGCGTACATTACTATAAAAACATACATGTTAATACAAATAAGTATAAAACTAGTTTATTCTGCACATTTAAAAAAAAATCATAAGTCAATTAAAGCTAAAATCTAGGTTAAGTCAACTAAAGAACTTAAAATGTTTTCTTAGTTTAAATTCAATCTATTTTCAAAATATAAATAATTTTCGATATTTCTATCAATATGATAGAAATATGGGATATTTGGAACTCAGATTTAAAAAAAAGGGGCCAGTATGATATTCACTTAAGGCCTCTTTAATATTCTGGTTGAGTGGAAGAGATTGTCACATGGCAATAAGCCCGGCAGCTTGTACTGTATACAACAAAAGTGTAATACAATACAATAGATCTTATCTTCCTTTTGAATCTTTTTTATATAAGCCTATAATAATTTGGGGACAAAAAATATTGGATATCATAATTTCTATTTATTGTTTATAAACAACTGATATATTACTTTTTATCTGAAATTATTATTTTTTCAAAATGCTCATTATTAACACAAAGAAAATTATGTGATCCTTTGATAAGTTCACATAAGATCGTTATTAGTAATTTCCATACCAGTGATCCATTGTCGTTTCCTACTGAGAGTCCTTCAATCTACTTAATTGCTAGTAAGACACCACGGCCAACCGTCACTATGATATTTTTATATGATTATTTTATTATAAATAGTGGTTCAACCATTGGATAAAAGTAGGTTTATTCAAAATTGGATCAATATTATCGGATATTCTCATACTTTGAAATATGATACCTTGCAGCACAAATGCTTCACTTAAAACATTGTATAATATTAAGTTTAATTTGAATAGTCTGCAAAAATAATGTGATACTTTACTACAAGAACTGTGTTGAATTTTGAAACTTGATGGTGATGGCTTTATGTATACAACTAATAGATGAATCTACATTTTCACTATTCTAGCCAGAACGAACCAAGCGGATCATAAATAATCAGTAAATCATTAAAATCTTTATAAAAAAAATGTTACGCGTTGGTGCAGTTTTATTTATTTCAAAATGCTATGGCTGTAGTATGTTTTAAGATTATTGATACTCAACTGAATGATTATGTTTCTGAATAGTATTTATTCTTGAAAATCCTAAAAAAAATGTTTTTTTTCAATTTATTTTAATGTTTCGAGAGTACAGTGGTACCTTGGTTATAATTCTTTCCGGAAACAAAGCCCTCGTATATCAAAGCAAATTACACCATAAGAAATAATGGGAACTCAGATGATTCATTCCCAAACCCAAAAATATTCATATAAAAATGATTATTACAAAATGCCTTTTTATATTTTTAATTAAATACAAAGAAATCAAATTTATTAATTATTGTTTAGGACACGTTTCACTGTCACTAACGGAATCACTGCTATCTGTTGGCTCACTGGAATCTTTTTCTTTTTGTGCGACTTTAATAAGGAACCTATCCAACGACACTTGCTTTGCCTCTTTTTGATTTTGCAGAAATGTGACATTGCATTGTCGTTAAACAGATTCAACACTCACAGTGCTACAGCCTTACTCGGGTGGTGCTTTTCTACAAATTTTTGCACTGTTTCCCACATTTTACACATCTTCCTAATCTCATTTGAAGTGAGGGATTTCTCCGTCTTTTTCTCCTCCTCATCAGACGAGATTACCCACAACCCAGCAGCGAGAAAGAGAAGAACCATCAGCTCAGTTGTGATCACGTGACGCTCGGCAGACAAAACGTATACGTACTACTTGTATTGCAAGATCACGCTCGTTAATCAAGTTAAAATTTATTAAATCTTTTTGCTCGACTTGCAAAACACTCGCAGACCATGTTACTCGCAATCCAAGGTTTTATACTGTATATCTATAGGTATAAGCAATTATTTTTCTTTTATTTTAAAAAGCATACTGTCCACTTGATAATACTTTTTATTCGAACGATTCATCTCTTACGAATCAAACGATATTCAAATTTTCATTTCGACATGCATGAAAGAACTTGTCTTTACAAAAATAGCCAATAGTTAGGGATTTCTATTGTGCCAAGTGCAGTGATTTAAGTGTTAAAATGGCTTCTTGATACATATAAAATTTTCATAAAATTTGGACTCCTTTGGGGCTTTTTTTTTTTTTTTTTTCGTTCTTGCTGACAGTTGACCTGAGGTGGTATACGAGATGTGGGTTTACTTTTTATTTTGTTTTCTGCCATACGTTTTTTTTTTTGTTTTTTAATCTAGATATGCGGGGGTGTGGGCTGGAAGCCCTCCGATGCCCTTGCGGTCGGGCTCGCCCTACATTGGTGGGGTGTATTTCGGCCGGGGGAATGTTTGTGGGATGAGTCCGGACCTTTTAATGTCTTCTCTCTTGAATGTATTTTTTTTGTCATCTATTTATTTTCTATGTTTTTTTCTCTTCTTATTCTACATGTTCAAGGGTGTGGCCTGAAAAACATCTGGTGTCCCCGTAGCTGGACTCGCCCTATATTGGTGGGGTGTATCTTGGCCGGGGGGATGTTATTAGATGAGCCCAGACCTTTTGATAGTTTCTGTTTTTTTAATGTATTCTCTTTTTAATGTGTTCTTGAAATATATCTAAATGTATTATGTACATATTATGTTGCTATCAATAAATCTGTATTTATTTATATGCAGTAGAGCATCTATTTTCCGAATACCGATCAACCGAAACATCAGTTAACTGAAAGTTCAAATTTGCGGCCGCTAGTATAGAAATTCAATTTTATGAAAACTTATCGTGTGAACCTTCACTTGTGACGATCAGTTATCCGAAAGTTCAAATTTGCGGCCGCTAGTATAGAAATTCAATTTTATGAAAACTTATCGTGTGAACCTTCACTTGTGACGATCAGTTATCCGAAAGTTCAAATTTGCGGCCGCTAGTATAGAAATTCAATTTTATGAAAACTTATCGTGTGAACCTTCACTTGTGACGATCAGTTATCCGAAAGTTCAAATTTGCGGCCGCTAGTATAGAAATTCAATTTTATGAAAACTTATCGTGTGAACCTTCACTTGTGACGATCAGTTATCCGAAAGTTCAAATTTGCGGCCGCTAGTATAGAAATTCAATTTTATGAAAACTTATCGTGTGAACCTTCACTTGTGACGATCAGTTATCCGAAAAATCAGTTATTGAACCTCCCCAGTCCCGAATTGTTTCGGATAATGTATTTATAAAAACTAGACAAATTACTTTTATCTATTAAAATGCTGAAAAAAAGTCAAAAGATTCAGAAATAAACATTTTATCATATTGTTTTATACTTTCATTATATATATAACCTGGCGGACTTATTACCATGTGGCAATACCTTCCAACAAACCAGAAATATGTTAAAGAAGCCTTAAGTGTAAATCAGACTGATATCCTTTTTAAAAAATTCTTGGTTCCAGCGGGATTCGAACCCGCAACCTTCGGGTAGATAGGCCACGAAGGTCATCCAAATACGGTACATTCTTATCTATGTTATGACCTCTTGTGAAACATTTTGTTTGTTGAATTTTATAATATAATATAATACATTTAACTTACTATAGTAGAATTCGAACAGACATTATACAAAATTAAGTTAAGATTATTTTAATTAAAATATTTTGGATACTAAAGTCTTGCAACTTTATACAGATTTATTTTTATTAACATTTTTTAAGTCATTTCTGCCAAATTTAGTGAAGAAACAATACATTTAAAAAAAAATTATGTAGACTTAAGTATAAAATTGCAATTCTAAATAGTTCATTGGGATGTAAAGATATGTTAAACGGTAGTACCTTGCGGACAAAGATTATCCTCTTAAATCTTCCATCATCTGAGAAAATACTACTCAAATAGCAGAATTCCTCAACTTGCTCCAATTAGTTTATCCCAAAGTATTTATACAACTCTCCTGTTCCCATTTAACATCCACAAGTGCACATTTCATCTGAGACCTAGTACTACATCCCAAAATACTACCCAAATAGCAGAATTCCTCAACTTGCTCCAATTAGTTTATCCCAAAGTATTTATACAACTCTCCTGTTCCCATTTAACATCCACAAGTGCACATTTCATCTGAGACCTAGTACTACATCCCAAAATACTACCCAAATAGCAGAATTCCTCAACTTGCTCCAATTAGTTTATCCCAAAGTATTTATACAACTCTCCTGTTCCCACTTAACATCCACAAGTGCACATTTCATCTGAGACCTAGTACTACATCCCAAAATACTACCCAAATAGCAGAATTCCTCAACTTGCTCCAATTAGTTTATCCCAAAGTATTTATACAACTCTCCTGTTCCCACTTAACATCCACAAGTGCACATTTCATCTGAGACCTAGTACTACATCCCAAAATACTACCCAAATAGCAGAATTCCTCAACTTGCTCCAATTAGTATATCCCAAAACATTTCTATGATCCTCCTGCTCTCACTTAACATCTACAAGTGCACATTTCATCTGGGACCTAGTACTAACATACACCCCAAAATAATGTGTGTTGGCAGTAGGGTTCAAAAAAAATTATACAACATTTATTAAATTCACTAAAATATTTTTTAGAAAAATTATCACAAAAATCCATTGAGGCACAAAAATTTCACAATACAATGTCTACTATTTATTTGATAATTTTCACAGTTCCTCTACCACAACAATAAAAACAGTTTTATTTCTAGCCAAGGAAAGGGCTACCTTCGTGATTTTTTCCCAAATTTCCAGAAAGTGTTAGGTCAAGTCTTCTTCTTTTGAAAAATCCAAGTTTCCATAAGACAAGGATGAAACATATGAGCACCAATATACCCGCAATGACTGATATGATGTATACCCAAATAGGGATCCCACCAATTTCTACAGATACTAGGTCCGGGAGTGCTTTTGTTTCCACCTAAAAAAAAAATAAAAAGCCTAAATATAGCAAAACAATAATAACACAGGTCTGTAAAATTAAGGTTCATAGTTGTTTTTCAAAATTTATTTTTAATTCATATTTTTTTATGGGTTCTGAATTCAAAACTGAATTCAGTGTTTCTCTATCACGTAGCATTTATGCACAACCAGCATTTGTAGCTTAAATAATGTAGCATTATTTAATAGGGTAAAGTGATCATATTCTGTGACATACTGGATATATTTATCACAAAAACTATTAGATTACTGTTATTGCCACTAAAAATTGCTCCTAAGAGTACTGGTTTATGAATGCCTTAACCACCAGTACTATATTACACTAAAAGTTCGTCAATCAGAATAACAATAATTTGTAATTAGTTTTTTCGTCATTTTTTTGGTCCTGAAATCGACATTTTATAATAAATTCTACTGCTCATTTGAAAAACTGCATATTTCATCATTCGTAATGTTTTTTACTAAACATTATTTATGAATTCTAATAATTCAAAATATTCCACACAAATCATAGATTCATGTAATTTGTGTGGAATATTTGGAATAGCTGGCCCTGGTGGCAGGACAATAGGTGTAATACACACTGGCGAGCAGTTCAATTCTTGTTCCCCTATAACCAAATATTTAATGTCGAAACATCTCAAGATTATTATCCTATGTATGGGGATTTGAGTGTTCTTTTCGTATTTATTACGTATTTTTAAGTTTATTTTTATTTTACCTTTCATAATTTTATAACTATGAAAGTTAATTTGTCAAAAACTTTGAACCATAGATTTTAATATTGTAATCAAGTGCGCGACCAAATAAAACGAGTGACATTATATTTATATTATGTGTGCAAACAAACAAGTGAGAAATATAGTGTTTTTTTTATTTATTTTACCATTAAATATGTTATTATGACTCGACATTGCGGAAGTATGTCGATAAAAATTTACTTGACTAACATTATTTTTAAAGCAATATTCTCAGTTATTGGGAAGTGGCAGTGGCGTGCAAGTTCAAATTGTTTTATTAGTGATCGTGAAATTCGTAATATTATGTTTTTTTTATGAAGTTTGGTCCTCTGAATTTCGAATTAACGGGCTTTTACTATATAAAAATAATAAATGATATGTGATATGACGTGTAAAGTGTCATTTTTTTATTTCAGCACACAGTGACACATAAAGGAGAGATAAAATTTCCAAAAAATCTTTTTGAATGGAAACTTAGAACTAAAAAGAGGATATATTATAAGATAATAAATAAAAAGTTGGCACAAATCAATCAATCTAGCTTGGGTGGATTTCCTATTAAAAAAAAATATACAAATAGTATTACATTTGTATCTACAAGGGCTTATTATTATTATTAAGACAAAATTGGAAATAAAGAACTGATCCTAAAATATAACATTTATAGTTTTGAATCTTTGTAATATAATAAAGACAATTACCACAGCAGTGTCATCATCTAAGTTCTGTTGCTTTATGTTGTGGTTTGAGGGTAACTTGAGGGTGGCTCTGCTGGAAATTAGCACCTTTTCCACGCGTGGGTAGTCCTCCACAAGCGAGCTGTTCCACAGACGCGCCCTAATGCTAATTGTAGCTGCCTGGTTTCTCTCCAGTCTGAAGATTGAGCAGTATATTTTGATGCACTTTACCATGCCGTCTAAAGAGCAACTCTGAAAATATATGGGACTTACATCAGAAACATTGTTTTTTATACAGATATTGTTTATCATATTTATGAGTTAATTAATTCCTCATCTTGTCTCAGAAGAGGAAAATAATTTCTTACAGAAATAATGTTGTAAGCAGAACTAACATTCCTAAAAATCAGTTTTGACATTATTGGATAAAATAAATGATTTTAATTAAAATTTTTACTATGAAATTTAGAAAAAATAATAATATTGTTTTATTCATTGCAACCTCAATGCTGAGTATCGCGGTTCTTTGCTGTGTCTGGAACTTGGTGCACCACCTGTCTCCATCCCTCCCGGTTCTGACCATGTTGAATGCAGCATTTAAAAAAGATCTTATTAATTCCTTTATTTGGACCGCCTCATCTTTCTCTAGCTTGTTTTCCCTCAACTGTCCCTGTGATCACCAGCTTCTCTAGAATTTCATTATTCTTTCTGGTAACATGCACAAAGTATGTTAGGATTCTTTTCCTGCATGTTGTTGAAAATCTTTAGGTAATCTCTAATTCTAGGATGATAGAGGCGTTGGTGCATCTTGTAGTTCATGGAATATGGAGCATTCATTTCCAGCACCACAATAATACATATTTTAAGGTAACTTTATTTAAAGGTGCAGCATTCTTTGTACTCATGCTGGATGCTAAAAGAGGCTTTTATCTATAAATAATAATTATGCTGGCAGTAAAATTTTGTAAATCTTATGAACACTTTAGTGCCCTCGATAATGAGAGCAACCTCAGAACCGATCAGACAATAAAATAAGCCACAAAGGCAAAATAAGTATTAAAGTTATCGTATTTTATCAATTACTAACTAAAAATTATATTTAGGCGCTAGTTTGCATGAATCTTTCTGTTTTCAATGTTGAAAATGTATTGCAAATTTATATTTAAATAAATAATACTCAAGTGTGTAATGAAAGAAAAATCAAATTTACCATATTAACAAAATGATGTCCTTTTCCATCTTTGTCAGTATAAGCCTCCGATTTGACAATCATCTCGCTGTCCCTCTTCCCCCTTCTAGTCATGGAATTGAGCTCTGATTGATTATTGGTGCTGGATCTCATGGGCCACAAAATATTGGCCGTGTTGAGCTGAGAGTCAAACTTGTAAAGATTTTCCAACGGTGTCTCGTCTACTCCTGGTCTCATTACAAGTTTCAATGGGTTAATGGCATTAGGATCCGATTTGCAAAGGCCACCACCTTGAGCTGAAATTTTAAAATTGTTTCGTTTAGTTATTAAATGATAAGCTATTTAGTGTGTCATTGCTTGGTCATGCAATTAATGCTACTGTACTGCCATACTGTTGCTGATTGGAAAATTGTAAAGACTACTTAAATAAGGACTAACTATATTCTCAATTTATTTCTAGTGTAAAAGGATACCAATGACTTTGGTCTTATTAATTATTAAAAAAATTATAGATATTGAGAAAATAAACTCTAGTGATCTCTTCTTATCCCTTTTGAACCTAAGTGGTATGTTATTTTCATTGCTTTTTACCACATCAAAGATTCACTTGCAGGATTTCATTATGAGCTTTGCTTCTCTTGAAATGCTTGGTCAGTAAATATATTGTATAATCATATGTACAAATAAAGTATTGTATGACTGATCATGTGTATTTAAAAAAAAATAGATATTGAAAAAAATTAACATTATTCCTGTTACAAGAAGTACTACTGTCTTTTATGTGAGAATTCCAAATGAGAGAATTGCTTCATGGTTTCGATTATTGACTATGTCCTGCCTATGAAGATACCAAAGATAAATCAATTAATCAGATAAATCGATGTATCAAACATGATTACAGTTGCTTGATGCCCCGCATCACGTATGACAATCTGCAATCCAACTCAAAGTCCCATATGTTGCCCTATCTGTCTCGAGGTAATTAGTCAGTCACAGTGTGTTAGTGCGTACAGAGTACTATGGTGAGTGAGTGAACAAAAACTATCATTGTTATATTTATCATTTCTAAAGTGTGAGAAAATTCTTGAAAGTAAATAACTTTTCGACATATTAGGGGTATTAAAGAAAATTGTTATTTTTTTAACTGAAAACAAAATATTTTTATTTAAAATTAATTTATTGCTTTAATGATAAATATGATTTTCATTATTAATTTGGACCACCGGCCCTTTCTGACAATTTTTCAAAGCATAAAATTCTTTAAGTGTTGACGAAAAAAAGCCTTGATGGACCCGTTTTACTTTCAATACATTTTTAAAGCCTGTTGGATAGCCATTGTTTTTTTGCATTAAGGATTACAGTAAGTAACTCATTTTTCATCCCTCGTTACTAATGTTTTAAAAATGGTGTATTTTTCATCACATTAACTAAATCTTTGCATATTTTGAACCGCACTACTTTGTTTTCTGCGGTGAAAAACATGCGGAATCCATTTTCCTTATTTCCAAATTTTGCCAAAAAATTTAAGAGACCTTTTCAAGTTTAAATAAGAGTTCCATAGTTTCTTCAATAAATAATTAATTAATTGATAGAATTGGATAAAACTGCTTCAACTTCATTAATTATTTTTAGATTATCTACTTTTCATGGTCTTCCACTTCCAGGGATCTATCCGATATTAAATTATTTTTAAATAGTCTTTCGACACTAACGAAAGTCTGTGACATCACCATACACGTCACATAATATAACAGTATATTTTCTTTTTAAATTGATTTAAATTGATGCCTCCATTTTTAAATTCTTAATTAAAATAATTTTTTTTTATTCTATTTAATAAAGGAATGTTCACATAACAAAACCACTTGCATCAACGGACCCAATGTCTATGGAAGGATCAAACACAATGTATCTAAAAAAACACAATTTTTGTAGGTACTCCTAATATTTTGTGAAGGTATTTTAATTGGATGTGATTGTGACAACTGAGATTAAAAGAATGTTGTTTACAAATAAGCAATGATATTTAATTTCATTAATATGTTAGATTTTTTTGTTTTTGTGATGAAATTGCACCCCTACCTTATTTGTTTTGTATTTCAAGGGTATTTTAATAATACTTCAAGGACATTTTAATTATATTTCAAGGGCATTTTAATTATATTTCGAGGACATTTTAATTTAACAGTTCTATAACGTTGTACATAATTCATGAGAAATAGTCATTGTTATGACAGTAGTTCGTAAACCGATTAAAAAATTGTACGGAACGAGCTAGTTACCTTCGACAGTGGGCATGGCCTCAAGGTAGAGCAGCCACTTGCCCTGGGGCTTGTTGTTGGCCACCTGATGGGGCCAATCCAATACCACTTCTACAGAGTTTACTCGTGATGGTCCTGAGTTGAATATCTGTAAGAGTTTTAACTATTTTTATTTCTTTTCAAACAAACAGTTAAGAATCAACATTCTTGAAGATGACTTCATGGCTCTGGAAGGATATCGAAAACATCTGAGTACTTTAGTAAGAAGTTGAAAGAGAAATAAAAAATACTTTCTAAATTGTCTTAATCTTATTCTAATTATGATGTGTTTGATAAAATAAGATTGAGGTCTAATAGAATGTCTAGAAAATTGTACTTATATCATATTAAGAAAATGGAAAGTAACATGACTTCTGATTCAAATCTTTTCTCAGAATAATTGTCTCAGAGCTATTACTCTGATGGTGTAGATTCAGTCCACCTCTTTGATGAAGTCTTCAATTCAATCTGTACGAATAACCCAATAATTTTGTCCCGATATCATATAGAACAATTTTGTTGATCTGGCCTCTGAGATTCTCTACAGAGGAGATTCAAAATTCTTTAGAAAGTCTTTAAATTTGCTTTTTACAGCCAACCGGATCAGACAAAGTTATATATTGAGAGAATATTCTACTATTTTAACATATCCTGTAATGGTTATATTTAACATTTATGGATATATATGCAGATATATGGAAGAAGAGCTACATCACTCCAATACTTAAATCTGGCAACAGTTAAGATGTGAAAAATCATGGACCAATTGCCAATATGTAAATATTAGCCATTTAGAGAAACATTTTGAATATTATTAATTCCCTAGTGTGGTTTCATATGTGAAAAAGTAGCCCATTTCATTCCAAGAGTAGCTGTAACAACTTTTTACTTAGAATATTTTAGTAGCTTGCTATTTTAGATAGCACATTTTATCCAAAAAGTAGAGCTATTATAGCTTTTTACTTAGACTATTAGAGTAGCTTAATATTTTATATTGAAAAAGATTTTATTAAAAAGTAGAGCTGTTACAACTTTTTACTTAAACTATTACAGGAAGCTTACTATTTAAGATTGAAAAATTACATTTTATCCTCACTGAGAGAGAAAGACGGGCTGTAAAATACGAGTAACATCGTTACAACTTTTTACTTAGAATACTTGACTAGCATGTTGTTTTAGATTGAAAAGTAGCTAAAACAGCATTTATTTTTCAAAGCTATTAATAACACTCATCTTTACACCAATATTTTTCAATTTAGATTTAAAAGAAGCTAAAATATTTTTTAAATGTTTGAAGGATATTCTGTTTGAAATTTTACTTGTATATTTTCATGCATTTTATTGAATTAATTAGCTTATGTTTTATTTTGTGAAGAGTTTGTTTTATATGTTCAATATATTATATTACGAGTATATGTAAAAGACCATGGCCATTAAGAATGATTAAAAGTAAATAGCAACCCATTTAATATATTTATGCCAGCTTGAAAAAAAATATCAAGTGGCAACAAGATGTTGTCTCCTCACAAGGACTTTATAATGTATATTATTTTAAATAACCTGATATGTGTGTATGACTCTGGAGCCAATATCATCCAAATACTCCGTGGCGGACTCTCCCTTCACAACACCTCCATATAATACTTGCTCTGGTCTGGCTGATCTGGAATATAATGAAACAATTTTGGATGATTTACAGTGAAAATATACAACTAAGGTCCAATAGTTTCTGACCTGCACAAGTTAGTGTGTGTGTGTATGGACAGGTAGACAGACGCTGGCAATACCCATAGCATAATCAGGTGATGGTGCAGTTAAAATTAGAAACCTTCAGTAGTATGTCAACCCTAGCCAATAAAAGATGTGCTGTGTTTTTATATTCTAAAATCTAAAAATATTTATATTTCACAGTTGCCAAGTTTTTTCAAATGAAGGAAAAAGTATGGCAGAAATTAAACGATATTTAAATTATGTCTACACAGAATCTTCTACATTATATTGCACGGTGAAAGATTGGGTTAAACAATTTCACTTAAGTAAAGAATCAAATGAAGATGACCCTCGTCAAGACAAATGTGCTGAATGTTGCAATGAATTTTTAATGCTCTGCGATGGAAAAGAACAAGAAATAATTGAGTTAATTGTTAAGGGGGATGGAACAATGGTTTTGTACTATGTACCTTTATGGAAAAGAGACTATGGTGTGATGCCATCCAGGATAACCACAGATCTTAGGTGAGAAATGCCAAAAAATTTTTTTGGGATGTCATGGAATTCTACTAATTGATTTCAATGAGAGAAACACAAGGCTAGTGGTGAGCATGTAGAAATTAAATGATGCCATAAAAACAAAATGCCAAGAAAAGCTGTCACGAGTTGTGGGATTATTGCATAACAATGCACCAGTACACACTTCTATTGCTGCGAAAAGGAACAATGAAGCAAGGACAAGGAGTGTATTTTGAATAAAAAGTAATGTAAACTAAAAATAAACAATGTCTTGTATTTCATTTCCCGTTAGTTACCTTTCGCAGATTTGGACAGATAGTTTATTCTGAAATATGTAGAATAGAGAAAACTAAATGTTTAATATAAATGTATAAAGAATTACAGCATTTATAGAAGAGAAACTTTTTCGAAAAACTTTTGAGTTTCTCTCTTCGTCAGAATCATTTTCAAATAGAATTTGAATTCCCTTTATAAAATTTGAAAAAGCATCGACTCATTTTTCAGTGTAAATTCTTGAGAAATCTTTGTTTTGTGTTCCAAGTCGCTTTAGAGTGGATCTTGGTTCATTTTGCATCAAACTTATTTGAATTCCAATTTAAAATTATTCCATTTTTTTCCATAAAGTGAATTTGTTGATAGTTTTCCCAATTTCATTATAGTAAAATTCTGTTAAAAGAGGGTCCATGAAGCAAAGTATGAGTGTATTGATATGCTGATTCTGTTACATGCAGATCTCATTTCAACTGACACTTTACATGACATTTTATAACCAAACAGTGTTATAAAATATATTTATTTTTAACAAGTTGAAATAAAATAAAAATACCCTCTAATGCTGACTTCTGCATTCTTCACAATGATGGCCTCAATGTAAATAGGTGTTTTAGTTGGCCGGGTATCGTTAGAGCTGGAGTTGGTCCATATAGAGAACTTGATGGCCAATTCGTGATCCTCAATGTGTTTGGGGTTAAACCTAATTGTTATCGGATGCGGCTCTGGGACTTGTCTCTTAAAGGGATTGCCTAGTGTGCATATCAGAAAGGTTTCGTTGGATACACTGCAAGTGATGTGCTTATCCTGAAAATTTAAAATAAATCTTACTATCACATTAATATAACACTTAAAGAATACTAAAGAGGGGCCTCAATAATAATCTTAAAATAAATATAATTTTTCACTGCTCGGTTCTTCGTATGGTATTCCTCAACAAGAAGCAGATATATTGAAAAATGTGGCCAGAAGACAACATTGTCTCTTTGGTTCCACTGACCAATGGCTAGATGGTATGGCCATACGGTGTATGGTGAGCAAAATTTTCCTCAAGAGTATGGCAATACACAGTATGTCTATAGCCCTTCATGGTAAGTTCCATACAGCAAAACAGCCTAAACAATGAAGGGACACTAAATGTATGCGCATGATTTGTAATGTGATGCCTTTTTTATTATCGTGTTTCGAAGACTATCACACAAATAATAAAATTTGATGAAATAGTGAACATTAATTAGTTTGTAATGTTTTAGTGTAATTATATGTTTAAGTGTAATTATATTATTCATAGTTAAGGCATTAACGTTGTGGAGGTTTAAATATATTATAATTTGTTTTATCAAAAACTGTTTATTCTACTTTTTGATACACATAAATGCTTATGATGCCGATGCTTTGAACATGTTGCAGTTTTCATCTTAAGGGCAACATTTTCGAAACATCTGCATCATAAGCCAAACCACGTGGTACAACACACTGAAAGACCTTATACAACTGATACAAAGAACTACGTAAGCCATTCATTATCCTTGACAAAAACTTTGAAGTAAGAAAAATCAAATTATTAATTTTTTTATTATCCCGAGCTTGCTCAATTTGTTTATTTGTGTATGTCGTTGAGGCCCACATGTCAGCATCAACTATCCCATTGCAGTTATTAAGCCACAAACTATTCGTATAATTCGCCAATAACCACAGTTGCGCAAGTTTTTAGGTACAAACCCTTATCAGCTCACTCTGAACATGTCCAAAGCATTTTGAGTGAATTAATTTAGTAGAATAATATTTTCATGAATGTAAATTAATAGTTTATTGTTTGTGTATGAACTATTTTAATAATTGAGAATATAAAAATTATACTGAATAATTTTATATGTGCGAAAAATATCATTCATTGAATCACAGGTATCTTTCATATAAGCTATTCTATTTTACACAATTTTGCTATAGCAGGATTAAAACCAAATTAAGATTTTTTTTCAAAAAGCTGATTTGAATGTGAGCGGGATTTTAAGATGTAAACCAAGAAGTTGTTAAGAGTTGCTACAATCGCACACTGGAATTTGTAAACGACGAACAAAATAAATTACAAAAGCTCAATAAAATATGACTTTTTACTCTTACAAGCGAAAAGCCATGTGTTATTGAGCTTGTCAAATAACTTGCAACAAAATATAAGAGTTGTTTCAACATATTTAGTTATTTCAGCTCATTTAGTTGACAGTACAATTAAGACCATTGAAGAAAATTATCCTAATAAGGATAGAGTACCAAAGTAACCAGAATTTTTATTTTTATTTTAAACTCCCTATATACGAGTACCTCAAATTTTGATCTTTATATATTTTTCTACATATGCGATTTTTAATAGAACCTATTAATCGCGTAAAGTGAGAGATACCTGTGAAATAGAATATTAATTTATAATTTTCACCATATTAAGAGAGAAATAAAATTAATTGAAAACTAAGTTGAAATTAAAATTTTCACCAAACACAAAATTATAAAATTGTGTTGAGAACACTATATCTATATGTTTTCTAGCCCAGAAAGATGCAATTGCAATGGCGTTAGGACTTCTTTTCTGCAGGACTTCTTCCGATGCAGCTAACGAGGAACAGTGGGCAAATCAATTTAAAATAGTTACCGTAACATTGGTGGCGACATAGCTTAACTTAGGATGATGAGACACAAAGAGTTGGGCATCGTACGCAGGCTCTCTCAAATTATCCGCCTTGATAATCAGGTGTACTTCTTTCTGTTCTCCGAGTGTCAGAACATATTGATCCCTTTTATCATCTGAAAGGAAAATAATAAATCAAATGAGTTTCTTAGATGCAAATATAAAAAGCAAATAAATATGGAAATATAAGATGTTATTTCTATAAATATTAAAACACGTTTCATACAATTTGCAATAAAAAATATATAATAAACTAGATTATTTGGGGTGATAGAGAAAAACATTGACCCCGATAACCTAATATGAAATAAACTTTAATTTAGAAAAGAATATTAAAAAAGGATTTTAAATTTATTTATAAAACTCAGTATGCACATTATTTGTATTAAAGATCAAATCTATATTTGCATTAAAAATCTCATCCATATTTACATTAAAGATCTAATCAATGACTGTCTCATACAATTAATAAAAAATACAAGACATTTTTCAGTTGAATTAATTCTGAAGGTAATAGATCTGTAATGAACATAAACTTCTACTTCAGAATAGGTTATGTGATGTTAGATTGGTTGAAAGCTCTTACTAAACAACTAATTACCAAAAATAATAATGTGGTAGTGAACACAATCTCTATAACTAAATTAAATATACACATAAAGTAGAACCTCGATTAAATGACTCGAATGAAGGTGGTCCAGATAATAAAGAAACTGGATAATCTAAAGGAGGAAAAAGCATTACATAATATTATCTAGTATCTTTTTAGTTGACACTTTTAAAAGAATTCCTACTTTCTGCTATTATATAGCAAAAGTTTTTTGAAAGATTGATTCCTCATTATTTTCGTTTTATAACAATAGTCATTGAAGGAGCTATTTTCGATATAGGTATTTTAATGTTTCCAATAGTTGTATTATAAACGTGACTGGCACAAAAATAAATATTTAAATTGCAATCGATAATATGCATTCTGATGACAATAACTGACAACTACCCTGCCCTGTATCTAAACGGCTACTGACTGATGTCATAGGTATAAGTCTGCCCTCATAAGCAAAAACGCAGCTAATGGCAAAAGTTAAGTTTTGAGAAAACTGCACTTTTATGTTTTTCATTGCTGCTTAAAATTGTCGTGATTCATAAACAAAAAGGCAGTAAAATGTAAGCAAAAACGCAGAAAAATCATAGGCACCTGCTGTCTTTTTGCTTATGAATCACATTTTATTGTTTTTTTGCTTAGAAAAACCTAGTATTTTGTAAAATTAAAAAATACATTATGTCGATTTTTGTGTTGAAATAAATGGTTTTCTGTATTTTTTTATGGATTATGGTTCAGAATTTGATATGGAATATTGCCTCATACTTAGTTAAATTTAATATTTTTTCCCATAAGCTGCGTTTTTGCTTATGACGGCAGAAGTAGTTACAATTGCATACTTAAATCCACAAAAAATATGCTACAGTTGAAGCTCTTCTTCCCAGAACTTACTGTAACTTTTTTGTAAAAGTGCTTTTTTAAACCAGCTTCAAAAACACATAATTTATCATATTGCACCAAAGGTTGACTCATTTAAGGCATTGATTCAATCAACACCTGAATATATTTTCACATTTAGTTTATCTTATAAATCAATAGTTGTTCTTACCACGAGGCAGAGCAAGAGTAGCACTGATTTCAATATTACTGTGACAGATATCATCTTCTCCGCAGTCACGAAGTAGACGTGCCTCGAACTCCCTGGTGGCTTGGGTGGCATTAAGGATAGGCAAACCTTCCACTGAATACAGTTGCCGGGAACCGACAGACCAATGTGGCTCTACAAGATCCAGAGTGTAGTTCACATGAAACTAAAAAATAATAATAATTAATTATTTCCTAAGACATTGCATATACCTGTAAATTATTTGTAGAGAAAATCAAGTTTTTATTTTACAAGATTTGTAAAATCTAATAATGATTCACCATTTTAAATTATGGTAAATATATGCAGTACAAATTACGGTTTCAGTTACCGTGGTCAAACATAGTTTGAAAATATTGAATAGAAATTCCAACTCACCGTCAGATGGTCAATAGTAGAATATCTACAAAAAGGAAGACCTGAGAATGAATTTTCCAAAATCCAAAGTAATGGTGATAAAAAGTGTGAAAGGAAAAATAAATGCGACGTGTGGGTGATAAATTAAAGACTGGAGCAAGTTGAGAAATTTTGATATTTGGGTAGTATTTTCTTAGATATGGAAAAGTTAAGAGGGATATCGAACGGCATGTAGCGTTAGGAAACAAAGTCAATGGGGCACTAAAACATTTATACTCGAACCGGACAGTATCAAAATCTGGTAAGATGACAGTCCAGAATAGTATTTTTGTCCCAACTTTGATGTATGGGAGAGAAATGTGGACCTGGAAAAAAGACTGAAAGAAGATGAATAAATGCTGTAGAGATGCGTGCATTGGGAAGAATACATGGAGTGACAATGTATGACAGAATACTGAATGAAGTGATAAGGGCTGAATGTGAACTTAAGGCTGATGTGTTAAGTAAGATGAAGAAGAATATGTTGAGATGTTTTGGGTATATAGAAGACTCACAAAACAAATGTACAGTTCAGATGTGAGAGGAAGACTAAGGAAAGTATGGTTGGATCAAGCGAATTATATTCTGAAAGAAGGAAATGTAAAAAATCAGAGAAATCGTAGAAGTTTTATGAGTAGGTGTACGGATGTAGAAGAGGCTAAGATTGAGTTAGGAAAGTACGGTGCTCTGTCCACTCTGCCTATCCCGGCAGGGAAATGGCATGATGGTATGTATGTATGTTCAATACCTACATTATTCACCTATCTTATTTTAACTATCACATCATCACTATCACCAGCAAAAGAAGAAGGGTGAGTACAGTACAACATATTTTGAGAGAACATATTTACACAACTTTTATTACAGTATAGTGTTATAATGGTTTTATTCATTGTTATTAATCTCTATACCTAATTTAAAATTTAAACTATATCATATGTTATGTATGCATGTATAGGAAAAATATAATATATATATATAGGGTTCGACACTATCTTTAGTTCGAAACTGGGGGGGTCTTGAAATGTTTCTCCTACAGATAAGTGGGGACTTCTGTATATGAAAATATTTTTACAAAATCATATATTTTTATAAGATTTGTAAATTTTAATATTATAAATACGATACACAATTAGAAAAATGGTTGATTTACTTGTACAGGAAAATCTCAATGGATTATTCTTTGAATAAGCTTTTCCCCGAATGTGTCATTTATCTCAACCGATTCCAAATTAATTATATATAAAGTATGCAAAAATTTAAAACTTTTTGAAGAATGCCATTTGCAAGACAGACAAAAATACTGTTTACTTATGGAAATAAATTAGCCAAAAACAAATGATGATGAAAAACTACTTTAATTAAAACAAAATACACAATTTTTTTTAATTTTAGTTATTGGTTCAACCTTCTAATAATATTTATATTTACACACATTTATAAACGAGTGAAAATATTTTTTTTTATATACACGTGTAGGTCACATATTCATCTATATATTGTATTTACTTTTCCTCACACACTTATCTATTACCATAACTTTGAATTTCGCAACATTCATTTTCAGATCTTTATCTTTACGTTTCTCATACAATTTGCTTATCAGACTGTAATTCATCCTCATACTCTGCTAGCACTACCATATCAACAGCATACAGCAATCCGCACACATTCCCACTCGACATTCTCTGCTAGCACTACCATATCAACAGCATACAGCAATCCGCACACATTCCCACTTGACATTCTCTGTTAGCACTACCATATCAACAGCATACAGCAATCCGCACACATTCCCACTCGACATTTTCTGCTAGCACTACCATATCAACAACACACAGCAATCCACACACATTCCCACTTGACATTTGATTGCCAATTATTTACCTCTGTAGTTGCTTTACAAACAAATCTATGTAAAGATTAAACAACTAGACCTTTACCCCATTTGAAATATTAAACTCAGTCAAGGTACCATTCATTCTAATACATACTCAATTTTCAGCATATAATGATGCAATACCACATATTTATTTACATTTAGCATCATATCCATTCAATATTTTTCATAACTTTTCTCTTATCACTTGGTCATAAGCTTTTTCCACAAACACCCAGTACAGTTTTTTAGTTTTTGCCATACATTTTTCTTCAACGATATATTGTATATAGGGTATTTCAAATTGAGTGGTTTTTTTAAATTCTTGGATAAAACACAGATAGCGTCGCGAACTTGCCTGGGTCTTGTGACATTTGAGAAGTGTAATGTATGACATATATAAAAATGGAGTCGTTTACAATACAACAATGCGTTCAAATTGTTGAATTATTTTATGTATTGTAATCTCCGGAAACGGTGATGTTAATTGGCCACCAAGATCATGCGATCTGACACCGTTGGATTATTTTCTCTGGGGTTACGTGAAAAGCCAGGTCTATAAGAATGACCCCCAATCAATTCCTGAGTTGAAGGACGAAATTATTAGCATTATTGGTGAGTTAGAACCGCAATTATGCCAAAATGTCATAGAAAATTTTGATAAAAGAGTGAACATCTGTGAGCTGCAAGAGGTGGACATATGGCGGATATTGTTTTTTGTGTTTATGTTTAAATGCCATACATACATACTTCAATGACCAATAAAAAAAATTTTGAAATCAAAGTAATTTGTGTGTTTTATTCAAGAATTAAAAAGATTAGAATTTAAAAAACCGCTCAATTTGAAAGACCCTTTATAAAGAGAAAATCTGATCCATGCATCCTCTTCCATTTAAGAAGGCACCCTGAGCATTCCACACTTTTTTTCATTCTTTCTTCTCACTTGAAAATAATTTAGTCAGGCATTTACTCAGTAGAGGTTAATGTAAGACTGATAGTTATATAACAATAATTAATTTATTGAAATATTTTATTACTTTAATTTACAATATTTCAATGAACCTGTGCGATATTAAAAGTTCTCAATGTTTAAAATTTTGAAAAAATTATACATATAGACTTACTTTGTTTGATCAATGAAATACTAATGTTCTACTACTAGGCAGTGTTAAAGCTACTTTAAGAAAGTAGCACTGCAACAAAAATCTTTATTTTAAAAGTAGCATGCCACTCTCGTTTTGTAAATAAAAAACAACACTCCTTTATAGTTTCTATTTGATGAAGTTACTCGTATTTTGAATACATTTTTTAACTCTGTTTTTAGGCAGACTAGAGATTGAGATACTAAAAAAGAGAATCAATAAAAAAAATCCGAAATGGCACTAATGCCATCAAAACTTTTAATCAAATTTCTTTAAATAAATTAATATATTATATATTTTGGTGTGTATGCCAAGATTTACAATACAGTAAACTCTCGATTATCCGAGGTGTTAGGGAAAAAAATTGACTTGGATAATCTCGGCCAAATATTAATGAGAAAAAATTAAAACACCTAAAAGTTATCCCACATACTTACCCATTTGCTTAATGTATGAAATCAAACTCGTTTATTTTTCTCTCTGTTTACATTTGGGCAAATGGTGATACGCAGATTTCGCAACAAATAAATAAGTAGACTTTCAATGTTAGTTAAAGTAGCACTGTACAGTATACTTTTCTCTTGTATAAGGTTACCTTCTTCCTGATCTGTGTCATCAGTAGATTTAGGTTCATTAGTAACATGTTGCACAATCTCATAACCATTTAAAATTTCATATTATCATCTACATTTACCCACTTGCGCACAGTTGTGAAATTTTTACTACCCCGGTTAATATACAACCCAGTTAATGCGATCTCGAATAATCGAGAGTCTACTTATAATATGTTGTCCAGAAAGCAGTTTCATATTTCTCAGATATATGTCAAAACGTTTTTCCTTCATGTTTCTCGGTGAGAAGTTAGGACAAAATTTTCATTGCTAATTTCATTCCAAACATGCTGAGTGTAATTATTATGAAAGGTAATAATTTAGCACATTTTTTGGTTATTGTTTACCCAAATTGCTTGAGTTATAATTTTTGGCATAATTTTAAAGATGGTTGAACAAAATATGTTGTTTTTTTAGTACTTGAATCTTTTTTACTACCAAAAAGGAAAAATGCGACACAAAAAAATATATATATTTACTGTGTATGGTGACAATACACTGATTGTGTGTGAAATGTGGTTAAAAAAGTTCTGAAATGGTTATACGACTCTTAAAGATGGTGTCCGCTCTAGAACTGATAAACACCAAATCAAGGCTTTGATCGAGAATAACCAGGGTTCTATTACAAGAGAATTTGTTGAGATACCGAAAATTTTGAAAACCACTGTCCACGAGAATTTGGTGCTATTTTGCATTTGCATTTAACCTAAATATATGAAAATACTTTCCGGATAACTAAATATTATGATAATAGAAAATAATCTTAAACATACCTTAATTGGTGTTTGGAAATCTCTTGGATTTTCTTTAATGTAAACTATATGTTGTTGGCAATGCCCTCTAGCATTCCTGGTAAGTGTTATAGTATTTCGGGTAATGTGCGACTTTTGACTACCTTCACTATTATTGAAGTAAACTCTGGAAAACCGTTTTACTCCAGAAAATGTCTCGGCCTCAATGACATAGTTCAGTGTGAGTGTTTCACTGCTTCTAGATTTTACAAGAGCTTCAATCCTGCAGCAAGTCTCGAATGAGAAACATGTGTTATTGGATGAAGGATCTGCATCACACCCATGTTTGGAAGGATCAACATTTCTTATAATATCATCCGGTTTAATAAATGTTTTGATATCAATTATAGGACGACCTAGTAGAAGGGCTATACTATCCTGCAAAGATAAAAAGGGTGATATTATTAATCACGACAAATATCTGTGGTAGTAAATTATTGTAGCATAACCTGGTGGGTTTATTGTCCCCGCAACCTCTGGGTTAGATGACTGGTAACAATTATTACCGGCAAAAAATATAAACAAACTTGAATAGCAACAAATATCAACAAAGATTACAGGCAACAAAAAAGCCATCAAAGAGGAATTGGTATGCATGATGTTTACACACCTTTGGTAGTTTACGGAATACTGAAATGGATTAAGCTAATAAAATCATGTCATCTATATAGCTAAGGTTTACATTTATATTTTGAAGCCCATGCATTTATTTAATATAATTCCTTAGAATGTGATTTCATATTTTTAAAGTTTACCTCCTCGTAAGCACCCACAAGCAAATCAGGATATCCATTTCCATCAAGATCAAGTCCTCCAGAAAGCGAATAACCAAATGTCTTCAGAGTCATGGGCAACATTTCAGCAGTTATAGTTTGCTTGGGTAATTCATCCAGTCCACTTTCTCTGTTGCCGAGGTATATATAAACTACTCCCGAGCCATCGTAAGGACTGCCCAGTGCAAGGTCATCACACCCATCTTTGTTTAAATCACCAGCATTTGCCAAAGCAAAACCGAAACGAGACTCAAGTTTTCCAGTCAATTTTTTACTAAACTGTGGGCTAAAATTGAAGTCTTTATTTATGTATATATACACAGCTCCACCGAAATCACGGGTAAAATAAAATGGTGCACTTATTGCCAAGTCATCTTTTCTGAAAAATTAACAGATAAATATAAATTTAATATTTCGTGAACTTGTAATATTAAGAAATATTTTTTCAGGTTAGTTTCATTTTGAATAAATTTATAAAAAAACTCATTTATTGTTTGATAAATGAGCTTTATTTAATTATTTAATCCTAGTTATTTAATATCTATATAGATGCATATGCCAAGAAATAAAAAAGGTGAGTTTTTTTTTTAGGGAATTGTGTGCTGATGTTATAAAGAAGATAAAATACAGAATGTGATAACTAACTTGTATGAGGGATGTGAAAAAAAAGATCTGAGGATAAATATGAAACAGTGAATGGGAAAATTATGGTTATTGAAAAATGTGGAAGGAAAATGTGACGTATGAGTGATGAATAATATGACCTCCATGGCCTAGTTGGTAAGACGTCTATCTTCTAACCCGGTGGTTACATGTTCGATTCCCATTGGAAATTAAGGACTCTTTTTGGTTGGTTGAAAGAGGTTATTAAAATAAACCTACCAGGCTATGCTGTAAACAATTATAGTGTAATACAATATTATAAGAGAAAAGAAGAGTGTGTGGAGGAAATTTTCTTATTTGGTAAGCATGTTTTCTGATGAGGGAAAGGCTATGAGAAATATTGAATGGTGTGTTACAATGGGCGTTAATTTAATACTAGAATACGTAAAAAGGCAGTCTTTGATTTTCATAAAAAATATTTATGGGTTTATTTTATTCCAGGAGTCTTATATTGTACATTCTTTCATTTAAGACCAAGAATATTCAGTATTATTTATTATAACCATACTTAATTTTTTTTTAAATAATTTTCAATGTGGGCTTGTTTGCCTGATCTACATAAAATATTGATTAAATGCTAAAAGAATTTTAGTGGCAAAATTTTTTATACAGGCACAAATTTATAAACTAATCAATCAAGATTTTCAAATTGTAAAATAGGCAAATTTATTTAAAAAATGGGAATTTAGTATGCAAAATACGAGGCATATCCAGAAAGTAAGTGTACTGAATTTTTGTAGGTTACAATTTTTTTTATTTAAACAAAAAAATTACGTGGTTACCGTAGTACATATGTAAGCTATTTTTCGACATAGTCGCCATTCCTCTCAATGCAGGTGGTGAAGCGGGGTATCAACTTTTTGATGCCTTACTCGAAGTAGTTTCCAGCCAACCCCTCCGTCCACTTCTCCACCTCCTCCTTTACCTCTTCGTCGGTTGAAAACCTTTTTCCACCCATGTGCAGCTTCAGGGAGGTAAAGAGATAGTAATCTGAAGGTGCTAGGTCAGGGGAATGCGCGGGATTTAAACGAGGCGAGCAGTTCCTTCGTGGCGTTGGCCGTGTGTGGTCTGGCATTGTCGTGCAGCAGGCAGACTCCCTTTGTCAGCATGCCTCTCCTCTTGTTCTGAATCGCCCTCCGCAATTTTTTTAGGGTCTCACAGTATCTTGCAGAGTTGATGGTCTCCCCTTGAGGCATATATTCAATTAAAATTATGACTTGACAGTCCCAAAACACGGATGCCATGATTTTCTTGGCTGAAATTGTGGTTTTGAACTTTTTGGCGGAGGGTGAAGAGGTGTAACGCCACTGTTGAGACTGCCTTTTGGTTTCAGGCGTGTAGTGTGCAACCCAAGTTTCATCTCCAGTAACGATGGAGCGGAGAAATTCATCTCCATGGAGTTTGCAGCGCCTCAAAAACTCTTGCCCGGCCTCCACTCGATTCAACTTGGCGGGAGATAGGATTGACATTTTTCACGAAACGTGTTGTCGCGTCGACACTTCTCAACGTACTGACCTCGAACCGGTCTCGTTGCGGAGGGGAAGGGTCAGGCTACACGGAAGTGTAGCCAACATGTCGAAAATAAAATCCATCCGGTCGTGAGAGCCTCAGTACACTTACTTTGTGGATACGCCTCGTATAATGTAGTAAAGTCCACGATTGCCTATACTTGAAGAGTGTGGGCTGAACAATATTTAACAACCTCGTGGTCGAGTTCACCCTCTATTGGTAGGGGTTTTATGAGATTAGCCCAGACCGTTAGATAGCTTCTCTCTCAAATGTTTTATATTTTCCATTGTAATTTCAGGATATATAATGCTATCAATAAACCTATATTTAGTTATCGACTAAAGTGATGGTTCACATCAGTATATTTCGGATCAAGATATGTTGTTGCCAAAAACACATATTGCAGGTTTCGCAAAAATTGATTATAAAAATAATTAATAAACTTCCTGCCCGGTATCCCACAGCGGAGCTTTTCAGGGAGTATCGGGTCCTGAACATAGTCAATTTACATCTCAAATCCATTCTCTGGAACTATCATTGAGAGGAAGGGAAGGTGCAGACTCAGCAGAGACATATGATACGCATGGCAACTGATCAAATGTTCACCATGCCTAGGGTTAAATCATCTTTTGCCCAAAGGCAATACCCCTATTTAGCTTCCATGACATACAATGGGGTGCTGAATTCAATAAAGGTAAAGGGAGGAAATCAGTTTAGGCAGTCGATTGGAGCGTGGTTATTATTGAGACAGGAGTTTGAGTGCTTGGGCTTGCAAGAGGAATGACTTATGTAAGAGGTTTGTGTGAGCTCTTGAGTGTGGTGTTTCTTGTTGTTTTATACTTATATTCTTGTATAAATGTTTTTTTTTTTTGCTTTATGATTGTGTTCGGTATATTGTGAGATGAATGTTTTGATCTGTCTGGAGTGATGAAGTGTGAGGAGTTTGATTTCGCGTGATATATACATATATAATTGAGTATCGCTGTTTGTCAGATTGAGATGTGCAACGGGGTTTTACATATTCAAAAATCAGAAAGAAGTATCGATTTATTTTTTCATGCTATATGTCGTCAATGAGATACAGGCAAAAGCCTAGTTTACTGGGGACATGACAAATGAAAGGCAACAAACCCAGATCCATTAAAATTGTGTGTCCGAATTAAATTACCTGTTGTTTTTCGCAAATTAACATATGTTATGTATATTTCTTGTCATGTGTAAAATAAAATTTTAAAAAATTATAACGCCAGTATTGTAGAGTTTTAAAAAAATGTTTGACATAGATTGAAAGTTTTTCTCTTTCTAAAAATCTGAATCCTAATTTAGATTTACTGAAAATATTTTTTTTGCCAAATAGTTGATTAACTCTATTTTTATACTGAAATTTTTGTTAAAATGTGAGCTCCATATATTTATTTATTTAACACTTATTGAATAACAATTTGGTGGATTTATTGACAAGTGGCAATCCCTTAAAATCAATCAACCAGACAAAAGGAAATAAAGGAAGTTAAATGGTTGCAAAAATTATTCAAATTATTTATTAGTACAGAACTCACGAACAATATACAAAATAAAAATGACACCATCAATCAAATAAAAATGACATATCATCAATCAATAAAGGAAAAATAGATGGGAAGGGATGATGGAGAGGAAAGGAAAATCGGAAATGAAAAACTTCATATATTTGGTTTTAAGTCAATTTATGATAAGTATGAAATTTTTAAAGTTCACGTGAGACAATACATTCATAATTAAATGCTTAAATATTATTAAGTTTGGAGACAGTATTTCTATAGTAATGTTAATTTTAAGACAATTGATATAATTTTTTGCCATATATATGTATTAATTTCTTGGGAGAAATAAAGTTTAAAAAATTAACCTGAAGATTATCTGCCAAAAAATGTTTAAAACAGAAGAGCGTTTATCTGTTATGAGATACAAAAACACAAACAGATGGGAAATTAATACCATGACTCTAAAACTCACTGAAGAATATTCAAGTTTAGAAAAAATACACATAAAACTAGAAAACAATTAAAATGTCAACCAATATACACAAGTAATTTAAATTTACAATTTGATATGATGCGCTCGCCAGCTTGCCTCAATAATAAATATTAAATCTAAGTGCACAAAAGTGTCAAATAACAATTTGTGAACATGTTATCGACCAGTATTTCCAGTTGATGACGAAATCACAAATTTCACCAGTTTTATTTTTGTTACATACTATCAATTTTACCAGTTAAATTTTCTGGTAGGTATTATGTAGTCATATAATAATAATAATACTGTGGATAATCAAGAGTCTACTGTATGTACTAGTAAATGTGATTTTTAACTTATCAGAACTTGACTACAGACCAATAATATATTATATGTTTACATATTCAACATTAAGAGGTTATACTCGTATTATTAATCAAAATATCAGTTTTTCAACTTACCCATCTCCGTTGAAATCAGCCGTGGCAATTTCATATCCAAAGTTGGAAGCAAACTGTTCCCCACTTATGATCATGGAAACGTTGATGGGGTTCCAAGGAGCATGAGTGTTTTTGGAGAAAATAACCACTTGCCCCGTGCCTTCACTGCGAGGGGCCCCAGCCACATAAGACATATATGACCCAAAAAATCTTCCACCAGTAACAGACATACCTGAAATTAATTTGTTTAAAATAAACATACTTTTGTATAAAATTAACTTGTTTAAAATAAATGGAAATTTTTATTTGACTGCTCTAGTAGCATATCATTTTATACTGAAAACTAGATGTAACGTACATGTAACAGTGCTACTTTTCAAACTAGGTTTAAGAACACTGTATTCTATAATAGTAATGTCCAGGCAAATTGTTATATAAAATGTTACAATGTGTGAAAGGATTTTTTTTTTCTTCAGTCATTATAAACATAATTTTTATTCTTGTATAAGGATACAATTCAAAAGCATAGAGTTAGCCTTTAGTTTAGATATATACGGAGTATCCCAAAAGTATAGAGTTAGCCTTTAGTTTAGATATATACGGGGTATCCCAAAAAATGTATAAATAATTTGAATGATTATAAATTCAGTATTTATTAATATAATATATATCTTATATTAAGGTATATTGAAATATATCTGTCAAATGCAAATGTAACCTCAGAAAGGAAATGTTGGATCACATATTCTTTGAATACCAAATTATGCATATCTATCCGACCTTTCATAAAGATATACTTTTGACGAACAGCCAACCAGTATGAGAATACTCATTACGAAGTTGTATCCCTTATCAAAGTGTTAAGAAAGTTTCTAATTTATAATGAATTAAAGATACAAGATTAGTATTTTTATTTGATAAATGTGGTATCCAATCACTAAACCAAATACCCTTAATCAGAATTTATCTGATGAAGGAAGTAAGGTGTCCATGATAAGACAAAGACTCCGAAAAGATATTCATCAATAAACTGATAAACGCGGTATTATTCCAAATTTTGATAGTTTTGATTCACAAGCAAAATTCAAAATGTTTAATAATTTTCATAAAAGGTGAAGGATATTTTCTTTGCTTTGTCAATTTCTTCTTTTTCTTCCTCTTGGTTTAGGTCGTATGACCGTTTGTGATGGTGGGCTGTCCTGGGATAATGACGTCCAGCTGTCCTTTCACCTTTTCGGCGGCCTTCCTGGTAATCTCTTTGTCAAGTTGAGTATTTAAATTAAATTAGTAGACATAAGTTCTGCCTTGAATTTTCTAGTTTTGAAAAAAATGGAATAAGAAAAACTTACCCAAATAACTGTACTTGTCGACCGGGGTGGTTTCTTTACTAAGGGGTCCATGAAATATTCTCTTATCCCTGGAAAGGAAGTCTCCACTAGTGCTCATAATAAAGACGGTGCCTTGCCAAGTATAGGACCCAGGACTTCCAAGTACCATTGTACCGTCTGACAAGAAGGAACTACTTGTGCCAGCTTGACAGTAACCGAATTCTTCATGCTCCCTGGAACAGAAAATATCTTTACTTTACACTTGAAAATAAAGCATTGTATTGCACGTAAAAAAAGTAGTAATAAAATGATTTCTTTATGTATAACCGTAAAATAATTAAGAATCCCACTTTATTACTAAAGCTTATACTCTAAATCTGTAATAGTCATCTATGGTGTTTGGTGCGACCCGCAAGGTGTTCTTTTATAAATCATGAAAGAAATACCGATAAAACATAGATATTTAATAATAGCGACACTCTAAATTTTTGACACGAAGAAGATTTATATTAGTGATGTACTGGATACTCGGAAATTATCCAGTACCTGGCAATATTTTCAGTACCCACAAGTTACAGATCGGGCAAATATTGCAGAGCTCAGATGCCGGGTATTGATTGTGTCCCGTGAAAACTAAAAACAAGATAATAAGTGAATGAAAATAAATAACACAAAATTAAATTTTTTTTTTTTTTTTGAGAAAAAAATGCAATACAAAATTTTTATTGTATTTAATAATTAAATCTCAATAATGGTAGATTATTATGCAGAAATAATTATTCCTCTGCGTTTCGCGGAAGTAGTTTATTCCTTCTCTCTTCGTAAATAATACCCGCCTGAACATTATTTCACTGGGTATGTTGCTAGGAGGTGATGATAAATATTCTCTAGCCAATTTTGAAAGTTTTGGATAAATATCTGCAGTTTTTGACCAATCTTCCGGGTAACAGGGACCTGACCAGGAAAGTTTTTTTTTGTTTTCCTGATACCTGGTACCCAGTACATCATTAATTTATATCAAAATATATAAATATGATTTAAATGTAATCCAAAATTATAGTAATATAATAATGTATTTAAATTAAAAATAAAATACAACATAGGTACGTGTTTATTTTTTATGTTTAAAAGGTATCCAAAATAATTCTTATATTTATTTATTTAGGTTAGTTATATAATATGACACCCATATAATACGAATTGTATTTAAATTCAACAAAAAAATCAACTCGAGAATTTGTCAACTCTTATGGTTCAGTGGTTAAGTCATTTGGCTCACGGATCAAGGGTCCCGGGTTAATTTCACGATTTTTTATGGTAGTGTTGGCAGCAAAATACTGAACACTTTTTATGTTGTAAGTAAGTGTTGGCAGTAAAAGCAGCCCTCGAGCCTTTACTCAATATCGGTTTTGGCTCACAGCCCAAAAAGGTTTGATACCCCCACTTTAAATGATGTTAAGTCACGTAGACCAGTAACCCCTGGATAGGAAGGCAGGCATCTTACCAACTAAGCCGTGAAGGTTGTTAATTTGCAGTAAACTTAAACTTTCTAATTTAACCCTTTCCAGTCGGATGTCGCCGATATGGCAACATTAAAAATCTAATCACTCGTATGTCGCCATATTGGCGGCATCGTAATACAGGTGATTGATTATTTTGTTATCATATTCCAAGTAACACTAATCTTCCTGCGTGAAGTGTTTCCTACTTCTAATAGAGCTGTGAGTGGTAACAAGTGAGAGAGATGTAAACATATTTTTACATATGAAAAAAGGAGTAAAACATCTCAACTTGTTTCATGTAAAACTTCATTTTAAGTTTAGGAAAAAAAACTACTGCAGTGTGTTCAAATAGAAAAATTACAGGAGAGAGAGATGTGAAACGTGCACATACTGCTCTACCTGTCCTCGAAAACCTGGAATGCACATCGGTGACTGTTTTGTAAAATACCACATGTTACATTACTGTCATTTATAATGTAAGGTAATCATATGAAAACCTGGAATGCATATCGGTGATTGTTTTATGAAATACCATACATTACATTACTGTCATTTATACTGTAAATTAATCATATGAAAACCTGGAATGCACATCGGTGACTGTTTTGTAAAATACCACATGTTACATCACTGTCATTTATAATGTAAGGTAATCATATGAAAACCTGGAATGCATATCGGTGACTGTTTTATGAAATACCATATGTTACATTACTGTCATTTATAATGTAAGGCAATCATATGAAAACCTGGAATGCATATCGGTGATTGTTTTATGAAATACCATACATTACATTACTGTCATTTATACTGTAAATTAATCATATGAAAACCTGGAATGCACATCGGTGACTGTTTTGTAAAATACCACATGTTACATCACTGTCATTTATAATGTAAGGTAATCATATGAAAACCTGGAATGCATATCGGTGACTGTTTTATGAAATACCATATGTTACATTACTGTCATTTATAATGTAAGGTAATCATATGAAAACCTGGAATGCATATCGGTGATTGTTTTATGAAATACCATACATTACATTACTGTCATTTATACTGTAAATTAATCATATGAAAACCTGGAATGCACATCGGTGACTGTTTTGTAAAATACCACATGTTACATCACTGTCATTTATAATGTAAGGTAATCATATGAAAACCTGGAATGCATATCGGTGACTGTTTTATGAAATACCATATGTTACATTACTGTCATTTATAATGTAAGGCAATCATATGAAAACCTGGAATGCATATCGGTGATTGTTTTATGAAATACCATACATTACATTACTGTCATTTATACTGTAAATTAATCATATGAAAACCTGGAATGCACATCGGTGACTGTTTTGTAAAATACCACATGTTACATCACTGTCATTTATAATGTAAGGTAATCATATGAAAACCTGGAATGCATATCGGTGACTGTTTTATGAAATACCATATGTTACATTACTGTCATTTATAATGTAAGGTAATCATATGAAAACCTGGAATGCATATCGGTGATTGTTTTATGAAATACCATACATTACATTACTGTCATTTATACTGTAAATTAATCATATGAAAACCTGGAATGCACATCGGTGACTGTTTTGTAAAATACCACATGTTACATCACTGTCATTTATAATGTAAGGTAATCATATGAAAACCTGGAATGCATATCGGTGACTGTTTTATGAAATACCATATGTTACATTACTGTCATTTATAATGTAAGGTAATCATATGAAAACCTGGAATGCATATCGGTGATTGTTTTATGAAATACCATACATTACATTACTGTCATTTATACTGTAAATTAATCATATGAAAACCTGGAATGCACATCGGTGACTGTTTTGTAAAATACCACATGTTACATCACTGTCATTTATAATGTAAGGTAATCATATGAAAACCTGGAATGCATATCGGTGACTGTTTTATGAAATACCATATGTTACATTACTGTCATTTATAATGTAAGGCAATCATATGAAAACCTGGAATGCATATCGGTGATTGTTTTATGAAATACCATACATTACATTACTGTCATTTATACTGTAAATTAATCATATGAAAACCTGGAATGCACATCGCTGACTGTTTTGTGAAATACCATACGTTACATTACTGTCATTTATACTGTAAGGTAATCGTATGAAAACCATAAACAAAGACAAAAAAAATCTTTTATTTATTAATCCTTTTAAAATTTCAAAGCAGTATATTGATTTTTATTACAATTCAACTTTACACAGTAAAATTCACATGTTTTGTAGAATTTACTCTTAAGTAGTTGGTAGGTATTTTAAAAACACATTTCGAGTGCAAAAGGTTAATATTAGACAAGAATTCCTGAAAATAAATAAATAACAATTTATAGCTGGCAAAAAAAGCTTTTCTCAAACCTTTAATACTTGTTTGGGGGCCTGAGAGACAGCAATTTATTACTATTGGTGAAAGGGGAGACTCCATAAGTAATTGCAATTAATGGGAGAATAATGAAAGACAAGAAAAAGTTGAGGAATTTTACTATTTGGGAAGCATATTTTCGAGAGATGGAATGTTAGAGGAAGATATTCAGAGACGTGTTGTCACAGGTAACAAGGGCAATTAAGTATTTAGTACTGCCAAGTTTTCAAAAATGATTGTGAACAGTGGTGTGCTAGTGCCAACCTTGATGTATGGAGACAAATCCTGGGCATTAAAAAGGAGGAATACGAGCTGGATAAATGTGGTAGAAATGCATCTTTTGTGTAGAATATCTGGTCTTACAATGTTTGGTAAAGAAAGAAATGTTCTGATAAGGGATAACTGGTTTTAGAGATGGATGTTTTAAGTAGAATTGAGGAAAGATAGTTTGGTTTGGCCACATTGAGAGAAAAAGTTTTGTAAAAGACAAAGCAAACAAATATATTTGTCTCGATTGATCAGGGAACGAACAAAGGGATAGAAAGGTGCAGAGATCAGTCCTCTCTGCCTATCCTAAGAGGAGCACGGTATAATGGTATGTATGTATTATATACTCTAAATATTTGCTCAAACATTGCATCCAACATTACCAATTTATTTTTATTTTTCCATAAAATTATTTTTCCATAAAAAAAATATATCACTGTACCTATCAGTGTCCCTTCCCTTGCAAGGATCCCAGTTGTTGTCATAATTCAATTCTGTGTCCAAAGTATAACATAATCCTTGACCAAACTGGGATTCTCCTGATTTCCTGATGTATCTGGAATTAGTAAAATTCATTAAAACTATAATCATTTCATTAAACACTTCCTTCAATACTTCGTTAAACACCAGATAAATAATGAATACGGCATTATACTCAATGCAGTATCAAGTTATATACGGACTAAATACTTTATTTCACTTTAACATACAGATTATGTTTACTAAAAACACAAGAAAATGACCAAAATAAAATTTTAATGAAATAATGATTTAAGGGTTGGATTATTTTTTGTATACATATATCCATATTAAAATAGTTTTCTCAAAATTTGGATTTTTATTTTCTCTTTAGACTGGTAGCGAATCTGGGGTGTATATTTTCTAAAAAAAATTGTATATATTTATTAAGTTTATAATTGTATCAACTGAAATGTATGGGATGAAAAAAAAACTCGCGGCCGGGCTCGCCATTCTGAAATTAGCTCAAACCTTTTGATAGCTTCTCTCTCTGAAATTTATTTTCTTTTCCATTGTCTTAATATATAATATTAGGTGTTAACATAAGTTGTGTTCTTTTTTTTCCAATTTAAAAATGAGCACCAAAAGTAAACCAAATTGGTAAATGTTATATGTCATTCGAAAGAAAATTTTCTGCTCTACAAGATATTGTGTTTGCTTTTACGTTACATATATTATTTTATTTGATTACAAGCCTTCAAAATGGAATGGCAAGTAGACAAAAGTGAGCATTTTCGACACCTCCTTCTGTTCGCGTTCAATCGAGGTAATAAAGCTGCCAAAGCTGCTCGCGATATTTGCGAAGTGTACGGTGAAGATGCTATGAATGAAAGGACAGCTCGTCGATGGTTTTTGCGTTTCAAAGATGGTAATTTCGACCTGAAAGACATGGAGCGTTCCGGACGACCAGTGGACTTCGATGAAGACCGCTTAAACCATATCTTCATGAATAATATGGTTTAAGCGGTTCTCATCGAAGTCCACTGGTCGTCCGGAACGCTCCATGTCTTTCAGGTCAAAATTACCGTCTTTGAAACGCAAAAACCATCGACGAGCTGTCCTTTCATTCATAGGATCTTCACCGTACACTTAGCAAATATCGCGAACAGCTTTGGCAGCTTTATTCCCTCGATTGAACGCGAACAGAAGTCGGTGTCGAAAATGCTCACTTTTGTCTACTTGACATTCCATTTTGAAGGCTTGTAATCAAATAAAATAATATATGTAACTTAAAAGCAAACACAATATCTTGTAGAGCAGAAAATTTTCTTTCGAATGACGTATAACATTTACCATTTTGTTTTACTTTTGGTGCTCATTTTTAAATTGGAAAAAAACGGACACAACTTATGTTAACACCCAATATATGTGTAATTTGAGGATATAACATATATATTGACATATTCGAATATATTAGTACTAATTATGGTACAAAAATAAATTACCTATGTGCACATACAACAACTTTCCCTCCAGGTCCTTGACTCCTCACCGTCACTCCCAGCCACTGGCCGTTCTTGATTTCATCCGAGTGTGGTGGCCGCAAGTCATTCGAGTCGAGTGCTGTGATTTTTTAACAGATTTTTAAAAAAATGAACTCAAATGTATCATAGCAACAAGCAATTCATCAAATTCCTCAGTTAAAGCCCACTTTTTACAATATATTGTATTTACAAAATAATTGTCTTGAGTTACAATTAAAATAATAGAGCAAATTGAATATGTTTAGAAAAAGAGTAAAAAGCTTATTAATGCTGTTGATTTTCAATTCACGGAACTACTCGTACATTTTATAACACGAAAATCAAAATTAAACATTTAGATTATTCTATGCGATTTATTTATTTACATTTCTGTGTAAATAAATAAGTAAATGTTACTACATTGTATGGCAAAATAGCTGACACTGAGTAAATAAATAAATAATATAGAACTATCCAGGTTTTTTATTTTGATTTTTCTAACAGCAAAAAGCTTATTTATGTATTTTTACTTTTTTATACAAAAAATCAATGACTTGCGTAAAAAATGTTTTAAATACGAGAGTATCAAAATTATTCATCATTTAATTAAGAACGATTTTAGTAAAATAATACAATTGGTGAAAACGTAAAAAAATTATCCTAGTAATTTAAATAAAAATAATCCCACAATATCTCTTATGTGGTTTATTTTGAAAAGCATAAGCTTTTTATTAGTTATATTCACTATTCTGTTTGTATAAAAAAAAGCTTTGTTTGAAATTTTTTAAATCTTATTAAGTATTAATAAAGCTATATTAAGATTCAAACACATACTTGAAAACTTCAAAAATAAATATTATTCACAAAAAAGTAGAGAATATTCCGTAGTTAAAAATACAAAATATCAATTTTCACAAAAATAAGAAAATTATTTACAAACAAATAAAACACTTAACGATTTGGAAAAAGAGAAATATTTATTTTGAATTATAAACACATGGAAAACATAAAGTTATCGTAATTTAACTTACATCCTTAAATCTAATATATTTTTTACAAAATAACAAACAGTGAACCAAATTATTTTTCAGTATTGACTCTTGTACAAAAAACGAAGTTCAACACCGTTTCATTAAATACGTCTATAATTGGAGGAATGTTTAACTATATAAATGTACATATTATATTTTAAAGTTACTAAATATGTTATTTATAATTAGGGCATTAACACTGGGGAGGTTTAAGGGCATTGTAATTTGGTTAGTAAAATACTATTTATTCCACTTAGCTGTTAAGTGAAATAAATACTGTTTTACCAAACAAATGACTAAATATAATATGTATAACAATATAAAATAAATATTTATATTTAGGTATGATATATAAAAAAATAAACATTATAGAAAAAATATAATGAAAATTAAGAAATATATATAAAAAATATGATGTGTTTGATTTTGAAATTAACAAATAAAATATAGTGTATATTAAATGTATGATATTTATACATAGGAAATAACATGATTTATTCCCATTTTTGATCATGTTATACAATGAAAATTGTATTTAAGAAAATATAATACATTACAGAATTGTAACTATAAGTTGTTTTATGAGTATATGAATATTATGGTTTAAAAAAATCATTAAAAAAATACATATACCAAAAAAATTTAAATACACCATGAAGGAATAATATACAAAAAATAATATGAAATGCCGATTTTAAGAACTCGTTTTATAGCTAAGTACATAACATATATAAATGTTTCGCTTTTTTCTTTTCAATGTGTGTTATAATACTGTTCTGTATCTATTGTTATATCATGGTTTCAAATAATAAAACAACATGTTTTCAGTTTAATATCTTAGGTCCAACAGTTCGGAATATCATTTTTTTTATTTACAACGTTACACGCAGAAATTATGACAACCTGAAGAAATGATTTGTGATTAGAAAAATTAAGAACTAAGATCCAAAAGACATTCATTAAATTGTATTTTAGATGTTGGTTGGATTAAAGAAGTTACCAAATCAAATTTGAGGAAATAAATTAAGCAGTTTCGTGTGTAATAATAAAATCTAATATTATTTGTATTGAAACATGAGAGTGCAATCATTCATCTTAGAACAGGCAAAAAGCCAAGTTAGAAGCTGAAAATGAACATTTTGCAGTGTTTCAAAGTTACGTTGAATAATGATCACTGTTAGCTACACTGAGCTAATTTCAATCTTCTTAAGCATCTAAATAAAAAGTACTTTACAGGTTTTATAGGAGCGCATAACTCATTTTGTATGTATATTTTTATTGGAAAATATGAAATAAATAACTGGTATTTGTAGGAATGGAATCATAGATTCATTAATTTATTCATATGGTACCCTTTGGCATATCCAAATTGATGATGCGGTGATGCTTCGGTCACAGTAATCGAATTTTGGGATTCGAGCTCACATTTCGCCATCGCACGTTTTAGAAACATTATCGTACGTAGACAGACAACAACACTCGCACATGTCTAGAGTGTAGGAGTATTGTTACCAAATGAACTATTTAATCAGACTGGCACTTTTTTTGAGTACCATCAGGAATCAAACCCGAAGTCACACGTGGTAGACCAAATTTTATCGAGTATAGAAAATAGATAATATTTGTAAATAAATACAAAATGAATGAGGGAAGTGAACTTTCTAGTTAGTTTATTTAAGAAATATAAATCTAACCAAGAGTGTAAAAGAAATAAATGTACAAATATACAAATACCTACATATATATTTACATTGACATACACTTGTAGTATTTTGGGCAATTTAAAATGTTCAAAATAATAAATGTAGATTTTTTAGAGAATTCCACATTCACTTAAAAAAAATCAATACTGCATAATTTTGATCACTGAATGTAAAAATATATATATATAATGCACGGTGATTATTACCAAAATAACTACACAATTCCATAAAATGGCTGGTGATGTGATGCAACAAAAAGAAAATAATATTTGCAAGGTGGCTTATGAAAAATTAGGCGCTTCTGAAATCGGATGCAATGCTGCTGAAAAGTATTCACAATTAACATAAACCTGAAAAGAACACATGCATTATCTACTACTTTTTTCATATCACTAGTGCCTAATACATTATTTATATAACTTCCAGAGTTTCCCAAACCAGGGCAAATTATCAAAATTGGGTATAAAGGATTTTCCTTTTGGTAATTTGGTACAATAACATAAGGATCATCCAATTATATTGTTTTTTTACATCATTAGCGTTCTAATGAAAAACTAACAACATCACGATATGAGGAATGATGATGATATAACAAAGACTGGGACCAACAAGTAAGGAAAAGCAGACGTTTAGTACTTACAACAAAAATTGTAATATAATGCCATCCTGTATAGAGTCGGTATAGATATTATCTATACCGTATGATACCGATGATAATGGTCGGTATAGATATTATCTATTTTAATGTGTTTGCTATGGTCGCTTGTAGTGGGCATGATCTAATGGTTGAAATTCACGCTAAGCAAGCGGGTGCCCCAGATTCAATTCCTGGTAAATTCACTCTGACTGGATTTATTCTTAGACTGTTTTACATCTTAATTTACATGTTTTTGTTTATCATTATTTTTTACAGTGCTGGTAAATAATGCTAAATACGAGTTATGTAAAAAAACTCTGCTTAACAAAAGGTTGCAGCAGATTAAACCTGTCGTGTAACTTTGATTTCTTTGTAATCGAAACTTTGGGTTTCATCTGTTAAGACTGTGAATTCTTAAAGTGCAACATCTTGCGTATAATAAACAAATACAAGTACGGATGTCTTCAGGCAGGATGTCTGACAAAAAATGAAGACTTCGCGACCCACCCTGCAATAACTTACATATTGTATGATAATGACTCAGACTTTGAAATGTAGTTTTTTTAAATAATCAAAATATTATCCTGTTTTTATTTTCGCGACCTCCTTGAAATTTCATCGCGACCCACTCGGGTTGCAGCCCACAGATTGAGAAACGATGTCATATAGGGTGTAGAGCTCTTCCTTATATCTTTGTCTCCACCCACCATTGTTATAAATTGGATCATGCATTCTGCGGAGAATGTTTCTCCCACTTCCACTAGATCTGTTCTCAAATTCAGATGACTCATTCGAAAAATTTACACACCCTCATTTGAAAAATAATCGAATTCCCCATATTTGAAAGATTACGAATATTTCACAAAGTATGTAATCGTAAATTTATAATTTTTCGTACAGATTTCATTGAAATTTAGATAAGTAACCCTTTTTTTAAGATCAATTTAGAGTTTTTTTTTTATCTTGATTTAATTCAGTTGATGTTAAAAAGTTGAATACGGGACAGTAAAAAATGATCAGCCAAATCAATATTTAATAAAAAACCAATTAAATTCTTAATTAAAAGTACTCCATGTTGAAAGAGGCAGTGAGTCCGATGAATAGATACTGCAAGTCAGTCTAGCAATGAAAACAATGTTTGAGATCACCACTGATATTTTTGTGATATCCGTATCAAAGCCACTATTCATCTATTGAATTCACTGCACTGCATTATGGGGCATTCTATTTATCACACTGGCTACATTTCAGGGGATCTCACGTATCTCCTGGTTGAAGAACTTGCGGGAATGGTTCATTGCAGCATGATACGTTTGTTCAGAGTTGCGTCCTCAATAATCAAGATATTTGTACCATTATGTCGTCCCCGATCGGGGTAGGCAGAAAGAAGAGAGCGCTACACTTTCCTATCGTGATACTCATCTTTCATCTTTTCTGCATCCATATATATACCTTCTCATAAAATTTCTAAGATTGCCGACATTTTACGTTTCCTTCTTTCAAAATATCATACACTTGATCCAACTATACTTTCTTTGGTCTTCCTTTACGACCCCTTCATTTCATATTTGCAGTTATTTGTTTTGTTAGTCTTTCTTCGTTCATTTGTTCCACGTGCCCAAACCATATCACAGTGCTCTTTTTCATTTTATTCAGCACATTCTGTCATACTCATGTATTTTTCAAAGTTCTTCTGAGCCTCAGTAATCCAGTCTTCGGGTTCATAACCACTGGAGTAGGAACGTAACTCGCGGTTCGTTATTGAACGTGTAACTCGGTGCATGCGAGTATTGTTATTTGATGAAATATTTTACCAGGCTAGGACAATTTTTTGAGCGGCATTATGAATCGAACCCTAAACCCCCTGGATGGGAGTCAAACGTCTTATCAACTAAGCCATTGAAGTTGTCAAATGTTAAAGGTTTAGAGGAGTATTTTCGATATTTTGCTGTTCTCCATCTAGCCTAAACCGTTTAAATTACTGTTAAAAGTATTGCAGAATTAATCATAATCGCTTGACGCTTTCAGACCATTTATATATATGCAATGATTGACATTTTAAAATCGCATTCAATTTAAACATCGTAATGGATTCAACTGTAGTGTAAAATATGCCGTCCGCTTTGTATATTTCCCATGTCCGGCAAATCGTTTCGCGGGTCAAGAGAGCATCGAACTCGGGTCATTGAGAGTTGATAGAGTCATGCCAATGGTCTCTGCACTGATCAGCTTCGTCTCCCGATAGTCTTTTCTCGCAAACATGCCCATATCTTAATTACTTCCTGCGCGAGATATAGACTTGCGTGTAATGAACGTACACGGGAAATGAAGATATCTTCTGTTGAACTGAAGTCAACAAAATGCAAAGATCTCGATTGTAAGATCGGTAAATAATATATGTCGTCCAGAAACTAGTTTCTTATTTCTCGAATAAATATCGTTAGGACTAAATTTTCGTTGCTAACTTGATTCCAAACGTGCTTAATGTATTGTATATTATTACAAAAGATTATAGTTTAGCGCATTTTCGATAATTGTTTACCCAATTGTTTGAGCGTTGTGTTATTTTGAAGATGAAACACGATAAGTTCTCACACAAGAAAAATTGCAATGAGATTGGTAGATTGGGGCTCAAACTAAAAATATCACAATGAGAAAACACATTTTCAATTAACCATTTCTCCTTCATATAAAAAAAAATCACTTTTCTTCAGATCATGTACGTTTTCTTCGATCAGGGGATGAGAGGCTCCTTTGCATAACAATGCACCACCCCCCATTTTACACATCTTCATTTGCGGTCCACTCGGCGTGACTGTGGAATGAACTTCCAAGAGTTATCAGATGTGGACCATCCTTATTTACGATCAAGAGAAAATTGAAAAAATATTACATCACTCAGATTATCCTTTCATCATAATTTCTCTTTGTTTCCCTTCCTTATTCTTGAATGAATTCTATTTCTCTAGTTCTGCCATTATTATTTAGAGATTAGTAATTTATTTGTGTGTTTTACTTAGATTTATATGGACATTTTTCTTTTATGAAATTTATCATGGAACTTAACGTCTCCAAAATGAGCTAGCTTGTTGGTTGAAAGAAATTGCTTTACTTTTAAAGATTGTAAAACTCTGCTGCAAACAATTGAATTCCTGCAAAAGTGGGTCTATTTGGTTTACTCGACCAACCGCTGTAATGATTGTGCCATTTCACCGAGTTCCAGGGAGTGCCGCGATATTTACGACCGACAACAAACATGTTCTCCACCAATCTGTAATGGTCTGTGCTGACCAGAGTCGGGACGAGGTATTTTGGACCCTGGGGCACACATTCGAAAACATTCATACCCAATAAGGTGACAGTCTTTTTTTCTAAACACTTTCGGAAACGGGTAAAATTGCTGTAATATTTCTACTTATTTTTAAAAGGAAGTTTTTTGCTCGTCTAATGAAACAGATGAAAAATAAAATGTCAAAAATTTATAATATATTTTTCGAGCTTTTAGGGCGGCAAACTCATAAATAACTTGATTGAAATTGATTTCGTTCAAAATCATATTATCAATAGAAAGAATAGTTATGTTTGGCAAACTTTCTTTGTCAAGACTAATTATTTTGATGGTTGGGGGTACATCTTTAAGGAGGATCATTTTGATGTGTTTGTGGGGAGTACTGGGCTGTTATATCGTAATCAGTTAACAGGTTAATAGAAAGAAAGATTTCTTTCCCGCAATATCGATCTGTTTTAAACTATTTTAGATTTCCCGAGAAATTTTTCTTGTCCTTGGAAATCTCGGGATATTAAAAAATACATTATTTTGTATTGAAACTTAAAAAATAATATTATCATAATTTATAAGAACACATTTGTATTCGTTAGTTTTGATATTTTCGTCTATTTTTAATGAACTTGTCACCCATTCCAAACTCTATTAGAGAAGTTGGGGTGGGAGGGTATGTTTTCATAAAACCGCTCAGACTAGCGGACGATGAACTCTGTTATCATTTCGTTACAGAATCCGAAGAAAAAAAACTCAAGGTGATCCAAAGCAGCAAAGAAAGTCAATCGATGTAGCTGCAAAATATTGTGGTTTATGATAGAACTGAGTAGAAAGAAACACACAGAACACGTGAGATAGTAGAAAAGAGTATTGGTTTACATCAACAATAACATTAGAATACAAAACTGAATAAAGTAGAACAAGATACTATTGGTATCTGTTGTCATGGTTGTGTATAAACCGGACTATTCATAGATTTAAACTTCTTTGAAAAATACTTTTGAAATATGGTTCTCTTTAATACGATGAATTGGTGATTCGGATGTGTTGAAGAGCGTGGCCGGGATACAACATTGTCTTCGACCCCATTCATCGAGCCTTTGGGCTTAGAACTACTTGAGTAGGCACATAACACGTGGTTTGTTATCGCACGTATTGGTAATACTGTCCCACACGTGGAGAGTCAACAATATCGGCACATGTTTAGCGCTTTACTAGACTGGGACCCTCTTTTGTGTTACTAGACTACTTTACTAGACTGGGACCCGAAACCCCAAGGTGGAAGTCAATTATCTTACTAACTAGGCTACGGAGGCCGTCTTATTCAAATTACTAACTACTGATGACAGTGTGTTGCCTTTCCAAATTGTCGCCGATACTGAAATACAACATTGCCACTAATGTCACCCTTCCAAATTGTCGCCGATACTGAAATACAACATTGCCACTAATGTCACCATTTCAAATTGTCGCCGATACTGAAACAAAACATTGCCACTAATGTCCCCCTTCCAAATTGTCGCCGATATTGAAATACAAAATTGCCACTAATGTCACCCTTCCAAATTTAGAAACCCTGATTTAAATCTTGAGAGCATTTTCAGCATAAACCAAAAGATACAAATCAACATTTGCAGACAGTGGGTGAGTCACCAGTCTACCAGATACGACAAGAGTCCGTTGACAATATTGGAAACACGTGTGTCTTATACAGAGTTTTAATTGTACAAATTGTTGTTTTGGCCACCGTTAGTTTTGAACTACAACGAATATATGGTAGTGACTTATAAAATATACATAAAATCATGTATTATTGAATGGAAGTTTGAGGCTAACGACATCTTTTCTGAGGACTGCGGAGAGCAATTCTTTATCTACAGGCACGGGCACAAAATCACCGCCACACCCAGTACACGGTTCACCCTCTCACGCTTCAATTTGGGATCCTCAAGCCAATTTTCATCACACAACTCTTTGCCTTGTTGAATTCGCATTTAGCGACATCGATTTCTGTCATTGGCGTAATCTTCCCATAATTAGAAATCCACGTCTCTTTTACAGATCTCCTTATAAAGTATGATATATCAATCGTAGGATCTTTAAGCGTGGCATATTTCACCGTCGAGTATGTCCTTTGGTTACCTACCGTCATCCATTCGATGTAGATGTCAAATCAAGCATGTATAGTAGATGACGTAACAAGCAATATTAAATGTCAGTTTCACGCATCAGAAGTTACAAGACAGTAAAACCTTATTTATATCGAATTTATTCACAATCTCATACAAAGCGTAGGCGGTTTTTTGTCTGATAATTTTGCGGGCTTTTTTTATCGTAAAATATTATATATAAAAAGTTATCTTTGAAAGGCCAGTATTTTTAAATTTTAAAATCAGAAGTGACATTTTATAAAATTAGGTTCTGGTCGACACAAAGTCGAGCAAGGGTATTATGTTAATATAATCTATTTATACGACCAATAAGGTTTTATATAATATTTTCGTAAGAATCTGGAGTCAGTTTGAACCTTGCTCGATATATAAATAAATGTTAAAAAAAACAACTAACGAAATTAAAAGTTATATCTAAAAGATAAAAACTACAATTTGTCAAATGACACTAATATAACGAAGTAGATAAAAATGTGTGTTTTGTCGACATGACATGACATGACTATATAGTATCTATGGTATATCCAGGTAAATATACTCGCACTACGATAAATGCAGAGCACAACTCCTATTTTTTGGACATTAAAATTAAAGGTATGAATTTATTATAAATTACAAAAGTATCAACTTACAATCGATTCCTTGATTTTATTTTATAAAGTAAAAATGACAATATATATTACACATTAATTAAATAAATACATAAATTGAACGCGCACACACGTAAACTCTCACACATGTAATAAAAATAAAAACAGTAGAAAAACCACACAAAAATCTGTTAGATATAATTGTATTAATCATCTTTAAAAACAAAATCAAAGTTGTGTTATTAAAAGAAACAGCTTTGTGTTCTGTAAATGTTGACGTCATAATTTTCACATTAAATTTAGGGATACTCTTTTTTTGACCGTGTATCCCCTTTTACCTAGAAAATTTAAACTGTTACATAAATAAATACATTTCAAGTGGTCTCATAAAGGGGAAATTAGGTAGAAGTGAGTAAATGGAATAATAATTTCGTGGCAAAACTACACGAATTGAAAAAATAAGTTTTGTTAAGACTATTAATGTAGATGAAAGAAACACTCGACCGGTAAGTATTTAATCTGTATTTTTTAGGAAATAATACAGTTTATTAATTGGAATTATACTAGTGATAGTGGTAATATTGGTCGAGAGTTATTATTGAAGACGGAGAGTGTTGTTACCTTAGCGCCATGTCAACATTTATTACATACATCTAGTTATTGTTGTGAAGAACTGTTAATTTTATTTTATTGTTGATTATTTTACCCATCCAGACCTTAACGCACGGAAATACTTAACTCATGTGTTAAATTATTTTAAAATACCCTAAAACGAACATAAAAAACGTTTAAATTTTATAATTTATTGTTAACGTATTGTCATTAAAAGCGTAAACCACGCCATCTCATATTTATCGACTTAATAACGTATTTAAGATTTTCGATACATTTTAGGCAACCAATATACAACATATACAAATTGAAATACACTTTAGACATTAATAACCTCATTAATAAGTATAGCAATTTTTACACATTATTAATAGTTAAGGCATTAACACTGTGGAAGTTTAAATACATTGTAATTGGTTTAATCAAACACTGTTTAGTTCATTTTATATAACGGTATAATCTTACCGGTTTTAAAGTATTCACCTCATCATCAGAGAGCACAAACAAGTCTTATTTGATGACGAGATGAAAACCTTGAAATCGTTAGGGTTATATCGTTATATAAAGTGGAATGAACAATGTTTGACTAAACTAATTACAACAGTAATTTTTATTTTTCATAAATGGATAAGAAATCTGATTTAATTGATTTCATGTTTTGTAATGTTAAATCGATTACGCTAATTTGGAAAATAGTAATAACTCATTTTCGCCAAAAACTGAGATGATATATTTTGTACTTGGCACAACAATATGCATGAATATGGAGAAAAAAATGTTAATTTATACTGTGGTTTGGCATTGATTAATATTAAAAGTACGTATTCGTTTTTTCCAATATGTTTCCCGGTTTATCTTCCAAAAAAGGAATGACATTTTAGGTTTGTAAATAAAATAATTACACGCTTGAAAAGGAATACCAAATCAAATTTAATTTATAATTAAGATAAAAAATTGACCCATCTAACGATTAGAGCGAACAAAAAATGCGATTATTACGCAGAGGATTATATATTATGTATTTAAGTTCTTGCTAGGTTTTTGATACCGCGTCAATCAACTGCAAGGTTAGGGTTAACTTTAGACTTAAATTGATAATGTATTTCGATAAACGAAATAAAATTTAAATGTGTTTAAATGAACTAAAAATTTAATGCGAAAAACAAGCATGAAAATGTTATCACAACTTCCGTGGTTTAGTTTAGGGGTTGGCAATTTACGGCCCGCGGGCCAAATCCGGTCTGCCATATTTTCTTACTAATTATTACTATATAACGTCACATTTTGTTCAGTAAGTTTGTGAAAACTTTTTTTTTCTAGTTATATAAGTACTACATAAATACCCTCGAGTTTGCCAAAAACACAGCCTAAAATATTAACTATTTGGCTCTTTACAAAAAATGTTGACCAACCGCTGGTCTAGTTGGTAAGACACCTGTCCTCCAACTCGGGGGTTGAGGGTTCGATTCCTATTAATTAAAGTTTCTACTTAATACTCTGATTAAAAAACATAATTCTAGTCTGGTTTTCACTTAGGCCTCGTAAGCATATTTTTGGTTGATTGGAAGAGAATGTCATATGGCAATTAGTCAGCCAGGTTGTACGGTATACAAAAAAATGTATAATATAATACAATTTTACTCATTTGAGTATCTTTGTGTTTTTATTTTTAAAAGTATATCATGTATACTAAAATAATAAATATATTTTTAGGTAAAAAGTAACTTGATTTTTGGTACTTGAATGAATTTATCAATCAAGGAAATGACGACTTGATGATACACGGTGACGTGGAAATAAGCCTGTAAAATACAATTGAGAAAGTGAGAAAATTGATGAATAAGTTCAACTTTCTTACAAGAGATTTTCATAGTTGTAATTCGACATAATTGGAATATAAGTTTTTAGGACTTATTTCTCACTGTGTATTATATATGTATGTTAATTTCGAGTCGATGAGTCTACGTTTCAGGCCCATTACACAGCCCTCCTCAAGAGTCACACATGCAGTATTACTATTTTATGAAGATAACTTAACTTTTTCACTTAATTATTTTTAAATTTTAGTTAAACTACCATTCCTCAAAATTAAAAATAGTTTTATTTATTTTAATATGATACAAATTTAAGTAATCCTTAATTTTAACTGTGTAAATCAGTATAATAAATACAGATATTTCTGTATTTCTGTAACTTGAAAAGGTATTGTTATGAATAAAACAACATTTTACGAAAGAAACGGAAAAAATGAAAATACATAAATGTTTTCTTTGTGTTTACGAGGTTTTACAAAACTATGTTTAATTTAAAGATTTTTTAAAATATTAGTTAGAAGAATAAGCAAATCGCGTTATTCTGAAATATTTTACTATATTTATGAATATTTAATGGTTCTCTTTTATTTCGTGTATAATATTAAAAAAACATAATTTTACTGGCAACCCTATAGTGTATAACCGCTCGATATCTTGTTTTTAATTGGGGTAAAATTTCTTAACAGTCATGGAGAGACTGAGAGATGAAAAAGTTCGGTCTGGAGGGTTTAACTAATGATTAATGTTGGATTAACTTGACGAACCACGACATCGAATGTAGAAGAAGCATAGCATTACCTGATCCGCTCACCATAAAAGGGAAAGGATGTAAGTAATGGTGATTGCTATTAAATCAATTACTTGGTTATTCTATGGTGTTAATGTTATGGTAACTAATTTGTCTACATCTTCCTCATTAAATAAATACAGTGAGTCTTTTTGAGATGTATTTTATTGCTAAATTGGAGAATATATGTATGTAATAAGGCGCAGTCAGCAGAATGTAATAATATATTTCAAAGAAAAAGCTTTTTAAGCTGCAAATTACGGTACATAAGTTATTTTCATAATTCTTTGCATTGTTCATATCCTTTTACATAATCATAATTTATATTTGAATAAAATAGTGAGTTATGTCCTTGTGTGATTCATATTTCATTTTAAACAATTTCAATTCTACTAGTAGTTTGTTTACGGAGTTCTTGTCTTGTTGAGTTTGCTTAAATTATAACTGACGTTTCTAAGGGATTGCTAACTTCATCCTCAGGGTGATGAGAGCATCTTAAAAAAATAAAGTAGTGGAAAACAGCCACAAATTTAATACATTTTTTAAGCAAGTTACAGCAAATTAACGCTATTCATACTTATGCCATTTATTAATTATATGTTTTCAAGTATAAAAGTAGTTCAAATATAACATAACTTGACATTTTGATATCAACCGATAACGTTTTTTTTGCTTACAAGGCAGTATAGTTGATATATTCGTTTTAATGACAAGAAAACATTTTTGATAAGACTGACTGGAGTATCCTCCATTTTCAACGAGTTCATTAGTTTCTAGTCGAGTGGTTTTACTTTCACGACAGGGTATTGGCATCCTACGGATAATATATTTTAATAAATAATATAGTCGTCTCTCGTTTCCTATTTTAGTTTGGCCGTTTTCTCATTATAAATCAACTTTTTTCTATATCAAAATGATTATTATGACTAACTAAAGGAATTAACGTAGCAGAGTTTACGTTTATTTTCTTTCAAAACATCTATCTTTTAATGTATCCTTATTGGACATCACCGGAACTCGCGAATTTTTAGCAAAGTAAGGGTTAATTAAATCAATCATTTTAACGTTGTATGAAACCAAAAAGTTTCGAATACACGCCATGATTGACCCATACATAGCTTTGTGACATCATAATACCCGCCAAGCTATTCACTCGGCGGTAAACAGAACGGTGCTCATTGTTTACGTTTTTTAAATAATACTTTTGACGAATTTACCGCAAATAAATGAATACATTCATCGGCCAGTAAATCTATTCATCTTGACAGATAGTACTTTTTGTGCAAGATCAATCTTTTTTATAGTACATATTTTGTATTGCATTAAACTATTTTTTTTTTCATAACATTATCATTTAACAAACAAATGATCTTCCTTGATACAGTCAAGGTTATATTAGTGCACTTGTGCATTACATAGTATTTGTATTGCACGAAAAACGTCAAAAATACTACTGACAACCTGAGTTTGTATGTACACGCATAAAATCCTAAGGAGTTTATACGAGTATGAACGAATACGGCTGTCAAAATTTGTCAGAAGTTGTTAAGTCACAAGATTATGTGCGCGCAAATGATAAGTACTTAAAATTTATTAATCAAATTGAATTCGCAAAGTTTTTACCCTACAAATAAATATTGTCATATTTTTATTTTTTTAATAAAAAGAGAAAAAAATATGTAAAACCCCTACTGCAGTTCATTTGAGTTACTTCTAGATAATCGCTGTATTCACACACACACAACTCGTATCTTAAACTACAAATAAGATTATATCAATAAGTATATAAACTATGCATATTTAGGGTGTGGTATAGTGAGTAGCCCCGTTTGTTTTGCTTACAACGTTTTAAATTCAAAATTTAGTTTTCTTTGCAAATAATTAATTAACTAAAAAGTTTTATAATTGTAAGGTAAACACCGCAGCAACAAGTCTAAATCATCTCGATGTACGCCAGAAATATAATAAACATTCAATAATTGCTACACAAAGAACATTTCCATTCCAACGTGTTAAGCACACTCCACCTCAAATAATTTGGTGTCTGGCTGCTCTTTTTATGGAATTCAGATCAACCAGAGATAGGATACATGTATGGAATGTTGGTTATGTGTAGAAAAGCGTGCAAGAATCACCAGGAATGTTTGTAAGGAAACCGTACCTCGCAATTGGGCAAAGTCTATATGGTCATTAGGACGCATATTGCATAGTGACTTGCTTATTTACATGTCCAAAATACAGCAAACTCATGTTTATAAGACCAGTTTATTTCGTCAAAACTGACGATTACGGATGAAGTTCATTTTCAATCAATCAATCAAAATTGCAGGCTCTTGGGAATTGAAAACCCCAAAAATATTCTCATGAAATCAATGAACCCATTGGAAGTTATGGTTTAGTGTGGTTTGATGGCTGGATGCATCACTGTCATCAATTTCAAGGTGAAAAAATAGGAAATCCTGTAATTGCAAATGGCAAGCTCTACAGGACCATGATTAGACATGATGGCGCTACAGCTATTACAGTACAGACCGAGACTCTTTTGAGAGATTTTCTAATCTATAACATCTCAAAAAAATGGAAACTCGAACTGACCTGCGCGCTGTCGTGCTTTGACGACATCGATTTTTTTGGGATATTTAGAGTTTAGGTATTAAAAAAAGCAGAAACTCAAAGTCAACATTCAAGCGAAATAAATGAAATATCGACGCACACTTTGGATTAAACATTGTCATAAAGAGGGCTGATATTTGTCAGTGCAACGCAAGAATACGATAATAGGACGTTATTTTTAAATCTTATATTTTTACAAAATAAAATTCAACTATCTATCTGTTTTTTTTCTTTGGTTCAAAAGTTATAGGCAAAACAAACAAGGTGACTTATTATGCGACACCTTAAATAATTTTTAAAATAAAATATTATTTCTGATTATTTACAGTAAACTTGAAACTTTTTATGATTCATAAATCGGTAAGTTAGGATAAATTTAATGTTAAATATTTTTTTTTTGGGATATTTAGAGTTTAGGTTTTAAAAAAAGCAGAAACTCAAAGTCAACAATCAAGCGAAATAAATGAAATATCGACGCACACTTTGGATTTAACATTGTCATAAAGAGGGCTGATATTTGTCAGTGCAACGCAAGAATACGATAATAGGACGTTATTTTTAAATCTTATATTTTTACAAAATAAAATTCAACTATCTATCTGTTTTTTTTCTTTGGTTCAAAAGTTATAGGCAAAACAAACAAGGTGACTTATTATGCGACACCTTATAAATAATTTTTAAAATAAAATATTATTTCTGATTATTTACAGTAAACTTGAAACTTTTTATGATTCATAAATCGGTAAGTTAGGATAAATTTAATGTTAAATATTAAAGTTTTTTAAATAAAGCATAAGTTGCTGACAACATAAAAACCTGAATATAATGGTAACGTTTGGTTACATTTCGTTAAGTAAAAAACAAGTATTTTTTACGACCTTTTTTGAAAATCCAAAAAATATCGTAATTTTTTAGTTAAAATTAAATAAAGACCCAATAATAAAAAATATATTTAAAAAAAGTTGAGTAGTTACTATGACTTGACTATGCGAAAAATATTAGCAATAAAAAGCGTTTAAAAATATATATAACACGTATTGGTATTTTTTTAAAACTGGCATTAAATAATATGATTGGCAGATAATAAAAATATGTAACTCATTTATATACTCGTAATTAATCCTTAAAAGTTACCTTGAAAATCCTGTTGACCTCTGAGAGAAAACAAATATAAAAGAATAACGTCACAATTTTTTGGTATTTTTGGTAATGGAAATATTTATTTATAAAAATACTGTTTTAAAAAACGGAAATCGTAGATAGTTTGTAACTAAAATCAAGTCAATTGTATTTTATCAAAGAAAAGTAACAATTTAATTAAATATTTGTGATATGTGCAATTTATATAATATAAGATCTTAAACATCCACAGAACACATGCATAAAATGCGACAACATGCAGAAAGATTGAAAAAAGCACCCATAACAAACATACATGCAACGTGCTATAATAAAACGTGCTATTTTATAAAATGAATGGGACTTCCATTTTCGTGGGCGAAATCCTTGAACAGTCAACTGGTTCAAAGACAAATACACCTTTTGCAAACAAAAAATATTGCTTCGTCGATTTATTTTAAGCACAACCTTCATATTCTCTAAAATGAAGTCATCAACAAGGTTGAAGATAATTTATCAAATACATATACTGTTGGTTTAAAAAAAATACAAATTTTGTATTACATAATACGTCATAAGCATAAATTTTATCAAGTGCGATGGATTCATTATGTTGTTTAAATTAAATGGTCATTTTTGAAGGCTCAAAATGGAAGTTTTCTTTGTCAAAATCCAGCAACCATGTGGTGATTGGTTGAATTTTCCAAGTTACCGCGGTGTCTGTTTGTCTTATATGAGGGAAGCTGCCAGACAAAGGACCTAATAAGGGATTAACCCAGGCCCCATACATCATGAAATGTTCAACCGTTTTTAAGTTGAATGGATGAACATACTAATGAGAGACCCACTCGCAGTGACGTCACTTCGTTCCCCATCCGGTGGAGGGAAGATGAATAACTACTCCTGGAAAGGCTCGACCCCATGTAAAACCGCTTGGAACTTGTTTAACATTCAATTATCTTGCCAGTAATATTAAATTTTTTCACATACGGATATATATTTTTTCAGAAACCAAATCTGTAATAAAAATACATATATCGAGTCGAGCTTTTAGCGATAGAATTACACCTAACATCAAATGTGCTTTTATTTATCAATAGTCGACGTGTACTAAAGCCAAACGAAAATGTAAGTCCACAACTCTTTGTCACGGTTCAAAGCTCCAGGTAGAAGACGGAAGGCAAAAATAGGTGAATTAAGAAAGTTAATAAATTCAAAGTTGGTTAAATAAAGATAGTTACTTAAAAAAAGTATACTTAAAATGATTATCAATAGATTTTTCAGGTTTGAGACCACCACTTACAGTTATCATAATGTCCGCCAAATTTAGGGGATGCTTCAGGGTGGCGCCACCGATAAAAATATATCAAGTTGAAAACAAAATTTTGTAATTATTGACAAAGCCATCAAACAGTCGAAGTAGTATAACAGCCAGTAATGTTGTATTATTTTAGAATTATTAATGAATTCTTTTTAACTACGCATACGGAGCTTTTTTTATCGCTAACAATGTTTTTTTCAATATACAAGTGGTTGAAAAACAGCATTAAAAGAAAAAAAGCTAAGCTGTAATGTGAACATATTAACGTAAATATGGATTTTTTTATGTTGAAATTCAAAATTATATATTTTTTTATGGGCGTACTTCTACGCCAGATTTAAAGAGCAACATTGTGACGTTGATTTAAGATCTCTGTGGACTATGGATAAAATTAAAAACTACACATTTTTGTGAAGGGCGTACCTCTACGCCAGATTTAAAGAAGAATACTGTGAAGTCGATTTAAGATCTCTGTGGACTATGGATAAAATTAAAATAGAATATTTTTCTGATGGGCGTACCTCTAGCTAGATTTAAAGAGGTACATTGTGAAGCTGATTTAAGATCTCTGTGGACTATGGATAAAATTAAAATTTTCTCAAAACTTCATATTTTTTTAACAATTTAATCAAATGATAAAATTAATAGATAATGAAATAAAAAGCATTAGCATTTTTCTGATAAAGTTGCTTTCCTACACTACAGAATATTTTTTTTTAAAGAAACCAAATTTGTGCATTGTCAGTTTATTTCAGTACAAGACCAAAATGATATACATTTTTGCATAGCTCCTATGTATTTATAAATAACTCATTAATATAATAAAACAAACTATTACATAACTTCAAATATCAGGTGACATTGTTATATATAACAAATAAAAAAGTGTAGAAATAATATTGTGATCTGTATCCATGATCTGAAAGGAAAACATATTATTTTGATAGTGTTCCTTAAGCAATAAGCAAATTTAATATTGAAATATGTACTGTATCTATCTATGTAAACCCCTTTTTAGTAGGTGAAACTAGTATTCTAGTCTAGCTTGGCCGTGTTATTTATATTATATTACTGTATATTGCGACACGCTATAAAGTGTCATTTATCTAAAACTATTTCCAACATTTCTGACTTGATGCAAGATTTTATAATTTCAATTGAAATCATCGTAAAAACTGTTTATTTTCAACAAACTCTGTGTCCAATCCACTCATTTCTAATTCATGTGAAATAAACATTTTTTGTGAATTGTTATTGTGTAATACGGGGGGAATATTACGTAATTCTCTTTAATAATAATATCTGAGAATTTACATTCATATTTCAATCCTACAAAAATATTTTAATAAAGTATTTTTTAAAGAAATGTATGTACAGTATATATGGTATATATACTAAACAATTTCTTTGATTTTTCAGGTTTATTGTTTTTTTCAGACACTTTATGTTAGTTGTAACAAATATCTAGGAATAAAAAACAGTATCCCAAAACAATTTTGAATTACTCTTGCATGAAGTCCAATACTTATATAACAATCTTAAAATAATTTTTTTGATACATGTGATAAAATATATAGTATCTATTTGAACCTATTTTCTACCTTTATATATATATCGATACTGGTGTTTCGGTATCGTAACATCATTTATTTTGGGGTATGATGATGTCCTACTTGATACAAAACTTATTTCCATTATTATTGAACAAAAATATAATTTCATCTGTCAAGCAAATACATAGATATAACATTATGAAGCAAATAATTTAACCTCATACCATCAAATTTAATATAAATATCACTCAACAAACACAATGTATAAATAAATAAATTCATCTTACGAAACAAACAAATAAATTTAAAAAAATAACCATTTCCTCGTCTTCAATACATATTTGGAAAAAAATAAAAACAATCACGAATACTATATAATAAAATAAATAAACAAACAAATAAACCAAAAAAGCAAAACTGATTTAAAACTCAAATTATGTAAAGTTTAACTAAAAATTTAAAAAAAATTATCCAGACATTTTAATTTTTTTTTTATGTAAAGGACTTTTTTTAATCAACAATTACAGGATTCATCATTTCGAATATCAGAAAAAAATATTCATTAAAAAAAAAACATTATTATTTCCTTATTAATATATATATTGTATATTTGAGAAAGTTAATCTTAAAGTATTTAATCCCTGTATTTTGAAGGATGTAATTCATAAAACTAATAGATTATTATCACTTTCATGCATTCTACGGGGAATACTGATTATTTCAGGAATATTATCCTTAACCCAATCGAATGTTACATCGTCAATTATTATTTCTAGTAAATATTTTGATTAAAAATATTGCCTGCCCCTTAAAAAAATATTAATATATTAAATAAAATAGGTAAGTTATGTAGTTTGGAAAAAAATAGAAAAAAAGTAGGTAATTAAATAATACATGAAAAGATTGGGTTAAATAATATTATGATTTGGTAATCAAATATTCAATCAGTTACTGCAATGATTTTTATGAATGAAACTGAAATGAAAGAAAAATATGTTGATTTAATTTATTTGTACCGCTTCATATAAATTAAATGAAATAAATTATAACTTAACGGTGTCTTACAGAGAAAACTGTACGACTATTATATTAAATGTTTATTTTTTTATGACTGTTATGAAATAGTTTTATTACATGAATAAAATGTGAGAATGATTAAAAATATGGTCCAAATCAATAACTCGGTTTTATGAAACAATGACAAAACTTTCGATGCGTTCGGAAAATGTGTATATTTTAATTTCGCCGTTTTGCGAAATTATCTGTCGTTAATACATTTTATAATTGTTATCTTAAATGTATTTCTCATCGTTGAAGATATGCTTATATCTATCTTATGATTTTTTTTAATATTCTTACGGGGAGAAATCGAAACCGAAATCAATTTAATTATAACGATTTGACTGGCAAAGTTTTATTTTAGTGACGATACCCGCTTAAACTGTTTTTATACTCGTATTATTATATCATTAACATAATTATTTTTCATTCTAAAACCTAACGATTCCTAAATATTATACTTCAGTTTGTGCACTGTTACCATAACTCAGTGTGGAACCTAAAAAATAAGTATTTTAAAGGAGACTTAAGTTAAGGAATTTGGTATAGTTAAGGGATTTTGGGGATAAACTTACAGCGTTTCCCGTCAGTGACAACCTGTTCGCAGTCGTCGAGCCAAGTGGTCATGGGACACTTCCACAAAGCTCCGGACCTATTCGTTCCGGGTTGACTGTTCTGGTCAAGGGGGGCTCCAACTAGCATCCTGAAATAAAAACAAACTTTTGTGTTAGATATTTGTATTCTGATATTGGTTTCTTTGCTTTCATCCTAAGGAAAATATCTCCTTATGGGTTTTCATCCCCCGCATCTCCTTTCACATTCGTGACTAAGCACATTGATCTTAATGTGAAACTGATCTTCTATGGTCGAGCTCTCTTTCTCTTTAAGATTCTCCTTAAGTATTACAATAAGGGATTTTTTTTCTAAGCATTACGATAAGGGGATTTTTTCTAAAGATGATTTCAATCAGATTAATTAATTCTAAGGATTACGATACGGCGAATTTTTTCCAAGGATTACAATCAGGGAATATTTTTCTAAAGATTACTAAACAGAGATACTGAGTTCAAATATTTAGGCGTACCCTTTGATGTCGGACTCACATTCATTAACCATGTCTCGGGTTTTACATATATCGGACTACTCGCTTTTATAGTATTACAAACTACTCGGTTTTATAGTGAGAATATCAAGAGAATTTAACAGTACCGATACCCTTTAAAACTTACATAACTATTTAATAAGAACTAAATTAGAATATGCATTTGCAGTTTGGCTCCTCATCAGCTCAAATGTAAGAATATTATAGAACAAATACAACAACAAAAAATCAGATAAGTTCTCACGGGGTGTAAATATAGAAGCCTCGAAACAAGAAGGCAAGAATCTATTGCGATATTCCTACTAAAGGTTTTTCAAGATTGCTTTAACTGTCCCGCGATTCTAGAAGCACTAAGTTTATATGTACCTAATAAATAACCACCCTCTGTTCTACATACTAACTTACAGAACGAATATCATGGCTAAACACTCAGTCACGCGTGGTATAGAAATATTGAACCAACTGAGTTAATCTGTGGACATATTTTCGGCACCACTTAGCAGTATGATAAGAATCCTGACTGATATTCTTTTTTACAAATAAGCTAACTAGAAGCAGATCCTCTTTGCGTAACACGAGAAATTCGTGCAAGTGGATCAAAACAAATAATAAGGGGATTTTCCGAACAGTTTCATTTCAGAGATAAACAAAGAAATAAACATATGTTTATACATTTAATTATCATTGTTAAGTGAGCGATAATAATCCACAACTCGACTCCATTGCAAATCTCTTAGGCAAAACAGATGAGTTAATTACAATAAAATGACTCATCGATCGTTTAATTCTAGGCCTTTCCCACGCCAAGCCTCTCACTTTAATTATATTTAACGAGAGGGGTCACCAACTAGGAGTTTACTTTATAAAAAATTGCATCTTGATTACCAAATCTTGCGATCAAAAAACAAACAAAAATCTTGTTTCAATAAAAAAATCGAAATCGTAGGGTTGAAATAACGATTAATTGAAAACCAAAAATTGTTTTTCGGTAGCAAATAACAATAAAAGAATTTTGTTATTTGTTTAGTCAAATACTGTTTATTCCACTTTGTATAGCAAGTGGAATAAACGGTGTTTGATTAAACAAATTACAATGTCTTTAAACATCTACAGTGCTCCACCTTTAATATAAATAATATAATAAAATTACTATTTATATAGTGCTGTTTAGAGAGTAGATTCTCCTCAATGGCGCTCTTATTCCGATATCTAAACCATTATTATGGAAAAATTAATAATATTAGTGTTGTGTGAGGATAAGAAGGTAGCTACTGCGGCCATTAGATTGGGAACTTTTCTACATCTGAATATTTTAAGAAGAAAAAATTCTTTGAAATTCGTTGAGAACTTTTAAAAGAATGATAATCTACGGAGAAGGATTTGTAGATCTTCCGACATGTGATAGTGATACATTCCCCTTTAGGTGGAATGTAGTGTTCTGTAGTGTTCATAAATAACGACAAATTTTGATAAGACCTCTTAGAAGGGGTGGGGTATCTTCAAGACTTCCTGAACAAAACAGCGTAAAAACGAATGAAATGATAAAACAAATAAAGTTTTGAAACAAAAAAAGAGAACGTAACAGATAATTCCGATGATAAAAGTAAAGACATAACGAAAGTTTCAAAATACAAATTCAAAAATAAACGGCAAACTAAATTATTTATATTGTTATGCCACTGCTATCGTTGTTGGCGTTTTAACTATTGTACAACCATTTACAAATTATTTGAAAATATGATGAAGTCATACTTTATAACAAAGCCAATGCATTTCCTCAAAAGTGGACAACTAAGAAGGATAGCGGCGGGCATAATTTTGCAATAACAATTAGCAACAAATAATAAATGTAATTGATTCATGAGTTTGCAAATGTGCAGTTCATCGCAATATTTTTTATTTGCGTATTTATTCAGTAAAGTATGTACCATACAGTAAGGTGAAAGGAAATGAGAATTCTATCACTTCATACGAGTACATACCTAAATCAAAGCCAATCGATAAAAATTGATAATAAAGTGCATTCATTCATAAGTTGCTAATTCACGATCATAAAATGAGCACAATCCATAATATTTATTTGATTTTAATAAGAATAAAATGATAGCGCTTTTAAGACAGAGATCTCTCCTCAAGAGCACTCGAACTCAAGAATCGAACCCACCCTTATCAAAAATTTACCATATAAAAAAAAATAAAGTAAGTGGAAGGTTACGGAGGTGGCGGCTGTGACCATCAGATTAAGTATAATACTTCCCTGCATCTGTATATGTTTAGAAAAACACATTTAGTAAGAAAACCGCATATAATTTACAATGGGAAGACACATCAAAAAGACCTTCGTAGATCTTCCGATATATCCCTACCTTTATGATAATAACACATTCGACTTGAGGTGGAGTATAGTGTATGTGTATAGTAATAATATATAATCAACCATTTTGATAAAACTTCCGAAAAATAATTTTCTTCAAGTGCTTCCTAAATATGCACACGCCGCCCGTGTCTCTTACACTTATAGGCAGACCATTCCATGATACGGGACCAGCAACGGCACAACTCCTGTCATAATGCATGTTTTCGTAGATTTTGTAGTATTCGATCAACCAATAAAATCTTGTTTTTATTAAACAAAGTAAATTATTGTACAAACATTTGTCAAGGCTAACCTATATACAAATTTATTACTTAACTAATCTTAATTATATGCTATAATTTATGAACTTACTTAATCTTATTTTCCTACATGTCATTTTTTTTTTCAATCTTAATATATGATTTCTTAGAAATAATTAACACCTACATACTATTGTATTTATAACTAGATAACAATTATTACACTAATTATTTAGCGAAAACAAGTCCACTCGTTCAGGCTACTTGTATTCCATCACATTCACTCAGACCTTGGTCGTCTCAGCTAATACTGAAGGTGGACTAGTCAGGCAACATATAATGCTTCGGGAGCTTGTGCTTATAACGGAAGGGTAGGTCGGATTTACTCTCGTAAGCCCCCAGGGCAGCGACTAAGGGATTGCTGTGATTTTGTTGGATTTTATAGAACTTCACGGTCCAAGCGAGGATGTGGTAAATCGAAACTACCAAAAAATACTGACGCTGAATTTATTGATTCCAACATCAACCGTTTAGTCGATCAAAACTTAAGTCGCTACGCAAAAATACCAACAAAGGTAATGCTATAAAATAATAAGCAAATTTACGCTTTCCGGATTCAAAGATATTATATTTAAAAAAGTAAATTCATTCGTGTATAGATTTTGATAAATATATGAAAACAAAACATTCAGAATGACTAGTGACAACACAGTTTTTTTATGGCTGCTATGCATTCCATTTTATGTGATATAACAAAAGCCATGCCCGTATAGGCGGGTAATAGTGCGTTTACGAAGTTCTAACTTCTTTTGAAAAATGACCGTCAGAAATACAGAGAAAGAAATCTAAACACACTCACAATTACGTACAGCACTCTCGACTTCCTAAAGGGATTATGGGTTCGATTTGTGATGTATGTAAAAAACGGGTTTAGATTTTTTAAGTCTTTTAACGTCTATCCGGTTGGTCGAATTGAAATATGACAATAAACACGCCACGTTGTTGTGTATTTATTATTTTGGAGATAAATTGAAGAAAGAATTTTAAGCGAGGGAAAGTTGAGAACGTGGTTGAATTAAAGGCATACCTACCACAAAAGGGGCCATTAAAATTATCGTTGTACATCCTGCAAGAGTCTAATTGGATTCTCCTCCGATTGTTGTATACATATAATATATACCATCACGCCGCTTCCCTGTTGGTGCAGGCAGAAAGGACAAAATGTCAGACTTTTCTATCTCTCCAAACATATCTACTCCTTTACCCATCCATAAAACTTACGATTTCTCTGACTTTTTACGTTTCTTTCTTTCAAAATATCATTCACTTGATCCAATCACACTTTCCTTCGTTTTCCTCCACCACCTCTTTCACTGATATTTGCACTATACATTAGTTTAGTTAGTCCTTCATCCATTCGTTTCACATGTCCGAACCATCTTAGAGTGATCTTTATCTTATTCAATACATCAGCCTTAAGACCACATTCATCCTTAATCACTTCATTCCATATTCTGTAAAACATTGTCTTCTCAGTACACGCATTACTATAGCATTTCTTTGGCTCATTTTAGTACTTTTTCACGTCCACGTTTCACTCTCATACATCAAAGTTGTCACTTAAAGACTCAGATTGTTGGGTTTTTAACATAAAAGGAACATAATTTTTTATAGGTAAAAAATATTAGAGAATGAAATAAATGACACCGTGAAGAGAAAATTGAAAGAAAAAAAAATAAAGTATAAGATAAAAGGTATACTCGTACTATCAAAATTAAATAACATTTTATTAGAAATAATTAAATGGATTGAAGTGGAAAAGGAATAATCTCCCGTGTTAAGAGAATATATCTGGTTATTAATATCTCTAAGTGGCCCTAGAAATAGTCTCGAGTGGGTTAAGATAAAGTGCAGTCGGAAGCTCGGATATTAATGGGTTTGACTTTAACTGGACTTTTAAATGAATGATCATGATACGTGGAGGATACATTAAGAATGCTTTAAAGAGGGGGTCCGAATATAGAATAATATATTATCGTTATTAATTACATTATTAATAGTTTCTCTATTATTTTTTATCAGCCCAGACGATTATTTATTATTTGACGCCGTTTAATGACAGTAAGTATCCAAGGGCGCCTACATAATTTTCTTCTGAAAAATTACATTTTTGATTTATTTGTTGCCATTGGATGAGTTATCATCATGTTGCGCCAACTGCACTTTTGTTGTATATAGAAAAAACATGGCAAGCTTATTGCCATGTGGCAATCTCTTTCAACTAACCAGGAAAATGGTTATGAGGTCTTAATGGAAAACCAGATATGGACTCTTTTTACTTTCATTGGGTACCAAAAGGAATCGAACCTGTAACTTCCTGGTCGGAATACAGGCATCTTATCAATAAGGTCATAGTGGTCGTCATTTAAAGCTGACCATTCGGCTTGTTCCAGGCAATAATAACCATCCGACATATCAGACAATAATGAATACAGACTTATCCCAGGTGAGAATTACGACCATATGGCTTATCCCAGGTGACAAAAATGACCATCTGGTTTATCCTAGGCGACAATAATGACCATCCAGTTTATCCTAGGCGAAAATGATGACCATCTGGCTTATCTTTGGTTGATAATAATGACTAGCCGGCTTATTCCAGGTCCATATATGGCCAATGAGAATCATTATAAAAGTGATAAACCGTTTAGCAATTTCGTACTATCTCTAAATATACAAATTATAGGTACATATACTCGTATAATTAAAAAAAATCAGAATTGCAAGTCTTAAACGGTGTATTTCAGCAGTGGAATTTCCATTAAAGAGGTCCTTACAAGTTTACATTAAAATTAATATCTCACTAACTACTGGTTAAGCCAGAACCTGTCAAGTGACCATCTGTTTGTCAAAAGGCTACTCAGTTTTAATCTTATTTTGAACCCATCATAAAATCAGTGTTTCTTCAACCTTATTTATTGGATTCAATATTACTATAAATACAATAAGTTGATATATACCGAATGTTTCGCGTCTCATTGTATCACTTTGTTCGTTGCATACAGAACAACCTGGCGAGCTTATTACCATGTGCTAATCTCTTCCAACTAACCGAAAATGAGTTGAATTAGCTTCAAATTAAAACCAGACTGGAACCATTTTTAAAAATCTAGATAAATACTAACGATAATCGAACCTGCAGCCCCCGATTTGGAAGACACGCGTTGTATCAATTAGGCCACGGAGGTCGTCTTATTGACTAAGACGCACAATGTGACTGTCTTTTAGAGCCTAAAGGTTCTCAACGACATACAAAGGAAACTCAACGTCATACATCAGATTCTGCTACAAGAGCTGAACACAATATGGAAAAGTACTAGAAGTCTTGAGAGGACGGTCTACAACAAGGTGGATAAACCAAATGAAAGAGATTACTAAGTTCTCGCTGAGAGATGCACTCTACATGGCTCAAGGTCGGGATGAGTGGATTCGAATAATCAGCTCAGTTTCAGGCCATCAAAGAACCATGATGCTCAGCGATGAGCTACATGACTAAGAAGAAGAACAAATACGAATTACTTCGAAGAGCCACAAACGTCTTAAATTTTAGCAAGCCAAAAAAGGAATAGATAAATTTCCAACGTTGATACAAAATAATATAACACGAGCGATGTGTTTTTTCCAATCGCAGCATGATTAAAAAGAAAGCTACAGTTTCCCGAAATATATATTTCTATTCAAAAGATTTTTCGCAATTGAAAATAAGAGTCCCATTAATAATATTTGAAATGATATATGCAAGTGAAATAAGTTTGAGAATCGCAGGAATGTAATATCTTAACTACAAAAATAACTACATTTCCAAGTTAAAAGCTTCGTTAAATAAATTTGGTATATGCGTTCGGGGCCGTTTCCAGGGATATGGTATACCCATTTTGATTAAACAAAGCAAATAACGAAAATGAAAAAAGAAATATTATTAATATTTTTTAATTTTATTCCTAAAACAGGAACGTTATCTCGATTAAGTTGATATTAGATTTCCCATTCCATGGGACTAAATTTTTTGCAGATCCTGTCAGACTTGGGAACGTGCTACCAATTTATGTTAAACACACCGACTAGCTGACACGTTACGAACATCGTTAAAAAATACATTTTTTCCAGTAAAATGTCATTTTTTCTGTTTTCTTACTTCATTTATCTTCGAAATTCATATTGAATACCATTAGGCAACTTTTAACCATACATACCAACATGCCATCTCACTGTCGGGCTGGACAGAAAGGACAGAGCGCCAGACTTTCCTATCTCGACACATATTCTTAGACTTGTAACGATGGTCGCTATCAGTGTAGCACGTGTCCTATTAGGACGTGCTGATGATCTTGATATCGACATCGTTATCTTCGTTTTCGCTGATTCTGCGTTACTTCTCGTACAGAATCATCAATATAGCGAATTGCTTATTTCTATAAGTCATGATGATCTTGATTTGTTGTCAATAAATATGGACTCAGGAATGCGGATATAAATCGATAAGTGGACAGCAGGTACATAAATAACAAAGTCTTGACAGTTGACTGAATGACAATACGAATATCTGTTTATTTATCGGAGCGCCGGTCTTTTATACAAATGGGTGAACCAGTTCGCGTTACATGCTCCGTCTCGCTCTGGCACGTAAATTGGCGGTAGGTTAATTATTTATATTTGGAGATGACTGGACAAATCGCGGGTACTATAAAAATAGTAAACATTGTCGCCGTTCTTGACGTGTAGCTATCTATGAATACTTGATCGGTCAATGACCCTGTATGTTTATGATCAACAATAATTAATTTAATTTATTTGTGTTTTAACAATTCACTCGTTATTTTGACAATTCATTTAGGTAGGTATACAGGCAGGTACATAGCTCCCTTCCTAGTGAACGCAGAGGGCGCGTGCCTTGCGTGAACGATAGGTTCCGGTGCATCTGACGTCGGGCTGGTCGTCCGTTCCCCGTGTCGAAGTAGGTACGTGGATAACAACAGCGCGTGGCGTTTTTTCCCAGATCTGTCGGTCAGATGGGTGATGCGGAAACAGGGGGTAGGCTTGGTCGTCTCTCACTAGATTTGAATTGTCTGCGGTGCTTGGTTGGTCGTTGCGTCGATCGTCGATGATTGGTTGTGTGGATCAAGTTGCAGATGGCGTCCGCGGTGGAAGGTGGATCTGCAATTACTTGATGATGGTGGAGATGGTGTAGATCAAGTTGCAGATGGCGTCCGATGAGGAGGGTTGATCTGCGGTGGCTTGATGATGATGATAGTGATGTAGATCAAGTTGCAGATGGCTTCCGATGTGGAAGGTTGATCTGCGGTGGCTTGATGATGATAATGATGTTGATCAAGTTGCAGATGGCTTCCGATGTGGAGGGTTGATCTGCGGTGGCTTGATGATGATGGTGATGATGTAGATCAAGTTGCAGATGGCTTCCGATGTGGAAGGTTGATCTGCGGTGGCTTGATGATGATAGTGATGATGTAGTCTGCGGTGCTCGTTGCTGCAGCGTGGTTGTAGCATGGTTTTAGCGTGGTTGTATCGTGGTTGTAGCGTGGTTGTAGCGACGTTGTAGCGATGCTTGTCTGCTCCAGCGTTTTGTCGGTCAGTAGTTCGTCGAGGGAGGCAATCCTGTAAATCGTGTGGCTGATCGCCAGGACTGACCTCACATGAGCTGACGTCGGGCTCGTCCCAATCAGATGTAGTGTTGTATCTGAGTGACGGCTCTGCTGTCCTTGCTGACGGCGTGCTTGGCCAGTTCGCCAGGGAGTAGAATCTTGACGGTTGTCTGGATCTCTCTGCTGGTGATGATGCTCATCTTGTTGTAGTGGGCGAGGCGGTTGGCGTTGGCGGCGGTGCGTTCGAAAATCTCGTTGACGAAATTGTTCATGATGCTCATCGCGTTGCTGCTGATGCCGGTGTCGAGTTGCAATTGTTTTGACATTGCTGTCGAGTCGGCGATATTCGATATAGTCGAGGTATGTATTCGTAGCGATGTTCAGTTTTCGTGCGGTTCGGTTTTCGTGCGGGTTCAGTTTTCGTGCGGGCTCAATTTAGCGATGTTCGATTTTCGTTCGGGTTCACCAATGTGGCGATGACCAATGTGGCGATGTTCGGTTTTCGTTCGGAGTCACCAATGTAACGGTGGTGTAGTTCGTCGATGTACGTGTTCGGTTTTCTTTCGGGGTTCAGCAATGTAACGATGGTGTAGTTCGTCGATGTACGTGTTCTGTTTTCTTTCGGACGTGCTGATGATCTTGATATCGACATCGTTATCTTCGTTTTCGCTGATTCTGCGTTACTTCTCGTACAGAATCATCAATATAGCGAATTGCTTATTTCTATAAGTCATGATGATCTTGATTTGTTGTCAATAAATATGGACTCAGGAATGCGGATATAAATCGATAAGTGGACAGCAGGTAAATAAATAACAAAGTCTTGACAGTTGACTGAATGACAATACGAATATCTGTTTATTTATCGGAGCGCCGGTCTTTTATACAAATGGGTGAACCAGTTCGCATTACATGCTCCGTCTCGCTCTGGCACGTAAATTGGCGGTAGGTTAATTATTTATATTTGGAGATGACTGGACAAATCGCGGGTACTATAAAAATAGTAAACATTGTCGCCGTTCTTGACGTGTAGCTATCTATGAATACTTGATCGGTCAATGACCCTGTATGTTTATGATCAACAATAATTAATTTAATTTATTTGTGTTTTAACAATTCACTCGTTATTTTGACAATTCATTTAGGTAGGTATATAGGCAGGTACAGACTTTTCCACATCCGTACACTTCCTTATACAGCTCCTAAGATTTCTCTTAATTCTTACATTTTTCTAAATATTATTCACTTCACCCAATAACATATTTCCTTGGTCTTCCTCTACCACGCCTTCCACTCACATTTGTAGTGTATATTTGTTTTGCTTAGTACATCTTCGTTCATTCGTTCTACATGCCCAAACCATCTCAGAATGCTCTTGTTCATCTAATCCAACAAGCCTTAAGTTTACATTCATTCATCCCTAATCAATTCATTCCGTATTCTGTCAAACATTGTCACCCCGTGTATTCTTCATAACTCACGCATTTCTACGGCATTTACCGGCTCATATCAGTAATTTTCCACGTTTCACTCTCATACATTAAAGTTAGCACCAAAATACTATTATAGGCAATCATCTTAGAATATTTTGATACTGTCTGGTTCCAATATATGTTATGGTATATATGCTTTAGTGCCTCATTGACTTTGTTTTTTATTGTTACACTACGTTCGATATATCTCGTAACTCTTTCATCATCTCAGAAAGTAGTATTCATAAAGAATAACATTAAAATGTATTAATCATTTTTTGATACCCGTTTTTAAAGAAATATTTTTGTAGTCTTTTGTTAATTTTTATTAACTAATGTATGATTTTTTTGAAATGTGGCTTTTTAAGTCTGACTCTTTTTGAGTATTGAATATATTCTGAAAATTTACGTAATCTTAAATGCACTGTTGACTTAAGCCACTATTCCTAAAAAATCGATTTCAATTATATTTAACATTCGTACATATTGAAAATTCACCACAAATGAGACATTTTAATCAACATTGGAGAAAATGTAGCACTTAGTGCTCCACTTAAAAATAACATTTTTCGTATTATTGAAAATGTATTTCGCTGTTTAACTTTTGTTTTGCAATTAATACAAACATAATTGAAGAGTTAAACTCATAATCACTCAAGAGCCAAAAAATACGTAAAGAGTTATAAGAAAAAAAACTGTACATTTTCTACAAAACGTTTTATTTGTGAAAAATAAACAACACACAAATTATATAAAGCTATTTTTATAGTTTGAATTCATACATATGCCATTCATGGGTATATTATCGCTTGTTGATAGACTGTTTTTTCATAAAAAAAAATGAAAAATAAAAAACATAGTTGTTACGGGGTTTATGAGTTTTACTCTTCAATTATTAAAATGTTTGTTAGTTTGTTAGATTGGGTTGCCGTTTAGAAACTTGCTAGATCGCACTGAGTGCATTTACAATTAAATAAACCAATTAGTGATCCCAATAAAAAATCCTTGAACAAAATATTGGCTGTTCCTAACCTAATGAAGGCCCTGGTTGAATTTTATGTTATGTAAAAATACATGAAGAAAACTTCAGGTTTTCTTATCTTTCGTTAAGTAATTTAGCTACTGTTAAACAGGTTATATAAAAGAATTCATTACGGAATGGATTAACATACGAGTATGCATATTACCTGTCAACTTTCTCGATTACTCTGTTGATTAGTCCCGAGACCCCTATGTTATGTTCTGAGCTAATTTATAATTTAATTCTCACCCCTTGAATTCAGTTTTGAGGGTTGATAATAACCCTCATGAGAGTTGTTATTATTGTATTATATAATAATTGAATTGTTAGTTATATTTTTTAGTTTATTAGCCATCTTTTGCTATTATTTGTTGGTATTGATCAGTGACGTATCATCAACACAAAAAATAATTAATTTCACAATTTTCGGTTACGACCAGTCCTCAACTGTATATAAAAAGTTATTTAATTCTGCTTGCAGTTTTGTATCAGGAATTTATAAAACTAGTAAAAATATTTATATACTTGAAAAAAAAAATTTTTTCATTGATTGTTGACTTGCCAAAGGTACTAAATTATTTCCACTAAGAATTATGCTACCTGGATAACACTAGATGTTCCACAAATTAAATCTTCCTAGGGGGCTGTAGCAAATATCACATATCAACATTTCTTATTTCGATATGGTGTCCTTCGTTTTCCCAAATATTATTTGGAGCCTGTTAAGAGATTTCCAGGCCATCCTGGGCGGTTAAGAGTAATTTCATTACTTGCAATGTTTATTGTAAACTATGTTAAGTTGTAACGTTAATTATGAATCTAAATGCGAATGCTGACATTAGGGACCAATTAAAATCTACGAGAGATGGGGATGTTGCTTTTGTGCTAAAGTACGCTGATTTCGAAATAAATAATAATACGTTTAGATTAAAAACTAAGATAATAGACAGTGCTTTGCATGATTAAATGTCCTGTATGAAAATTATTATCTCCTGATATTACAAATCGCTTGGATCAAAAGGGCATATCAAGAATGGTTGTTAGAATTTGTTGATTTTTGACAAAGTTGTTAAAGAAAGGAACAGATATTTATGTAGCATCAAAATGACTGTTAACTACGATAGAAAAATATCATCCAATTTTCTAAATAATATGTATATAATATGCACGACGCCCGTGACATAGTTGGTAGACGCTTAGTCTTCTAACTCGGTGGTTGCGAAAGTATCCGTGTTTTTAAAGGCTTTCAGTTAGTCTTTCACTTTATAAAACATTTCTTTTTGGTTTGAATATTATGTCATGTTGAAATAAATTCACCAGGTTGTATTATACTCAACGAAAGGACAATTTTTTGTAGAAAAGAGTGAATACATATTTATTTATTATATTCATAATTACTGCAGTCTCCAAAATGTTATCCTACATGTTTAGGACTATCAATTGACAACCTACGTGGCCTAGTTGGGAACACGTCAGTCTTCCTCCCGGCGCTTGTAGGTTTGATACCCATTACAACCTAGATATTATTAAACAGGAATCCAGTCTGATTATCTCTTAGGACTCTTTAACATCTTTTTGGTAGGCTGGAAAAGATTACCACTTGGCAAACAGACAACTTGGTTGCACTAAATACAGCGAAAGTGTAATATCATAAAATTGCAGCCGTCAAAAATATAAATGATGTGGAATCTATATTGTATTGTATTCATACTTCCGTTGTAATAGTTCAACCTGACGAATTTATTGCCACGTGGGAATCACTTCCAACCAACCAGAAATATGTGAAATATACCTTAAGTGAAAATCAGAATGGAAACCTTTTTTTAATCTGGGTTTCAACGGAAATTGAACCCATAACCCTCGAATTGGTCTTGCCAATTTGGTCACGGAGCTCGTGTTTTTTTTTTCATTAACGACCTTCGTGGCCTAGTTAGTAATACGCTTGATTTACACTCGGGGGTAACGTGCTCGATTTCCGATGTCGGAATATATTCCTAGTATCAAACGGGCAAGAGTCTTCAAACGTCTTCTGTTTGAAATTACTATTTGGCAATTAAAATCTTGGAAAGAGAAACTGCAATTATTTCCCAAGTAACCTTTTATACTATATCAAAATAAAATTGAACAAAACTCGACAACTTTGGCGCCACGACGATTAAGTCCAGAACAGACTGAAGGGTGACGATATTTTGTAATGAACTTTAATGGAAGCGATGTGTTGTGCAATTTATGTAAAACGTTTTGTAACTCCAATTGCTCACTTCCTCCGGCGTAATCATAAAATAATTGCTAGTGGGGACACGAAGTAATTTATGTGATGAGGGGACGGTACTTGAAAAAACATGAAATATGTTTTTTTAGTGATATAAAAAACGTGAGACTACTTTAATGGGGTCTTTAAGTATACCTATATATACTCAAATACAGTATCAAAATATGCTAAGAGATAGTCCATAACAGTATTTTAGTACAAACTCTTATGTATGGAAGTGAAACGTAGACGTAGAAAAACACTAAAATGTCACGTCAGTTCAGTTCAAGTCAGAGAAATTGTAGGAGATGTATGAGAAGGCTTGTGGATGTAGAAGAGGCGAAGGATGTGTTATAATACAAAAATCTGGTCCTCTGACATATCTGCCTATCTCCACAGGGAAATGGCTTGACAAAGTATGTTACTTCAAATAAAACATCTATTTTAAACTATCGACAATACAACTTATAACAATTTACATCGTTTTAATGGAAATGTGAACCGTTACACAATACTAAAATCCCTCCATTTTATGGATATAGAGGACCAATTCACTAGGCACGGCCTATGATGAAGTGGTATTATTCCTTAATCGCAAATTATGAGGTTGATGCACAATTAACGATCGTTTTACCGGTGATCTTGTCAAATTTGTCACATTGTTTATTTTTTTTTACTAATATATTCCTCACTATTAAAGTAGTAAAAATGCGTGTCGCTAACCATCTTCATATTCGTAATATTATACTTGATCACTTCGAAAAAGGATGGACTGCAGCACAGACATTTCGCGATCTCAAAGAATTAATGTTTCACATATTTGTCTTTCCACCAATAGCTGATGCCGTTGACCACAATCTCCCAGTGAATTATACCAGAGCGGTTCCACCAAACACACCACATGTGTGTTTGGTGGAATGCCTTTTTGCAATCGAAGACCTTTGGAATTATTTACGGAGTTTGAACGGGATCAACGCACACCTTCTTTCATTTGACGTTTTTGAAGATACGTCATGACTCATCACCGGAAACCGGATCCTGAAGAAAGGGATTTTTTATCGTTTCACTGAAGCAATTGGGTAAATATGCGGACTCGGCTGGCATTGTTGTCGTCAGAGAACTCGTGAGGAACCCATCCAGCCATTTTCCATACCTTACAGAGCCTTTTGAGGTACGTGACGATTGTGGAATGGTCGACATTAAATTGTTGGGCCAGCATCCCTGTGGTCAAACTTTCGTCTTCTTCCATAGCCATCTGAAGAACCGGATCATAAAAATCAGACGGACGACCTCTTTCTTCCTCATATTTTAAGATTCAACCATTTTCGAACTTGACTTTCACCGATCGTCCCTTCACCAAAGAGTTCGCCGAGATCGCGAAATTACTGTGCTGTAGTCCACTCTTTTTCGATGTGATAATGCATGCTATGACGAATACGAAAGTGGTTATCGACATGCATTTTTATTACCTAAATAAGGAATGGATAAGTAAAAAAAAATTAGAAATTTTACGGATTCAAAGGGCACCGGTAAAACGACCATCAACTATGTACCAACCTAATACATATGATATATCTGTCCCAAATCTTAGAACACTCAGCTAAAATATTTACACTGCACTCACACCCATACAAATACTTTAATCCTAAGCTATCACATACACAATTATAATTTAATTATAATCTAAACAATCACACCAAAATCAATGACCACTCCTCATCACACGAACTACATTCGCAAATTGAAAAAAAATATTAAAGGTTTATATGGTAAAGTCTGTAAAGATGGTAAGTCACTTGTCTTCCTCCGGTTTGATTCTCAAGGATTCTTAAAAAATGATTCGAGTCTAGTTTGGTTTTTCACTTAAGAAATTTTTACACCTTTGTCGTTGGTTGCAAGAAATTTCTTAATGCAAATAAGCTCGCTGGATTATTATGCTGTATAAAACGGATGTGTAATGAAATACAGTCATACAAGAATACGCCCATATTCAAACTCGCTAGAGAATGATAATACGAGTATATGAATGAATGGAAACGATATATTAATATCTGCATAATTATTTTGATATTTCAATCATCGATTAGCAGAATCGACTTGAAGAATTAATTGAAAAAGTCTCGGCCTCTCGTGGAGTATCGGGCTGTGAACCGACTTGGATGGAGGCGTTTTATGACATCTCTATTCTCCATATACAATATGTTATACTCGTATTGGAATACACTTTCGTTGTATACAGTACAACATGCTGACAAAACCAGATATCCTATCAGCCTAGAAAGGTACAACTGTGATGGCATTGGAACTGCTTCTTCAGAGCAGTTCACAGAACACAATGGGCAATCCATCAGGTGCGATATTGACTGAATATCGCCGCACGTGGTTAGAAATTATCTTATGTGAATTATTAGATATACTCGTACTAGAAAGATAGTGAGTGTTTAATTGTGCAGCGTTTTGAGTCAAACATTTAGATGAGCGTTAAGTAATAATAATAAAAAAACATTTTTAGTGCCGTTTACACAGCAGACTCTCCTCTCTCAAGGATACTGTCTCTGATTCGAATTTTGAACACAGTATTATTGAGAGATTGAAAACATTACAAAATAAATGTATATATATTGTACATAAGTTGAGTGTAAGGATAGGAAGATGGTAGTTTCGACCATTTGATATCATCTTTATATGTTTAAAAAAACATATTCGGTAAGAAAACCGCAGAAAACATACCAAGGAAAGACGAACTACAAATAAACCTGTGTAGATTTTCCGATATGCGATAGAAACACATTCGACTTTATGTGTAGTGTAACGTTTGTGTCAAATATAATTATGAGTATTGACCTCCCAAAAAGGGTTGTTTTCAAGTCCTAAAGCTGCACACGCCGCCCATATCTCTGATACTTATGAGTCAGACCATTCCACGTTACAGGACCAGCAACGGCAAAGGTCCTGTCATAATACCCCACCCTATTGGAACGATTCGGAATAATAATTTTATTCAACGAAGACGAAATTGACCTCAAAGTTCTACTCCTCTCCGAGAGAATATCTCTGAGACACATATTCGTAAAGATAAAACAATAGGAGATGAGGAGAGATATAAATTTAAAAAAGGCTATTTTGCATTGATAAACCTCACGCTATAATAGTAATTGGTATGCTAATCAAGGAATAATAACAGGATCTCTCAGTCATTGTACTGGAAGAACATCCCTTGCTCATTGGCACCCAACAGTCGAACCTTTTGAAAATTAACATATATCAGCGAGGCAATAAACCTTATAAAAAACAATAAAAAACGTCTCCCACGAATTTTATTTACGAGAATAATAATCAGGGGACATTAATGTATTTGACTAGAGGGCTGCAAAAGCGTATAAATACCATTCTTTACTTCACAAAATACACAGGAGATTTTCTTAAATAATACTCGATGGTACTTGTAGGTTTTTAGGCTTTTGTGATTATTATTATCCATGGAATAAGGTATTTCGATAGCCAAATATGAGATGAGATGGCCGAGCTTCTTGATAAAGTTGAAATAGGGAGCCACCAACTAGGACTATAAATAAACTAAATTCCTCATCATGGACCGATTTGAGACTCAAATTAAATGTAACTCGTTAAGAGATTATGAAAAGCTCAATGAGTTTGTATACCTAGGTGATCTTATTTCGAAGAATGGAGGATGTGAAGTAGAGTTCAGAAGACGTATTGGAATGGCAAAATCAGCAATGACAAGTCGGATACAAATATGGTTTAACCGATCTATACTTAGACGAACCAAAATCCGTCTCTTGTACAATAGTTAAGTCATTAGTCTTCTTCATAGCATTCCATGTTAAAAGCATCACCACTCGCACACAGAATGTATTTTCCCGATGATCGATATTGACTTTAGAATGTTATAGTACAACATTTGTATGCAAACCAGGATTATGGAGATGGCAAAAGAAATCCGACTCCAGCTTCGACTCAAAGTATTTTAAATGTTTGACTACGACTACAATTATAGAAAATATATTGCTAACCATGTGTTATCGTTAATTACATGGCATAACTACTTTAATGTAGGGTTTTTGGAATTAATATTTACAGGGATTGCTCATCATACTACACGCTACTTGAACTAAATTGTAAATCGTTCATAATTTCAAGTGTAATTTATGTAGCTAATAAGTTTTAAAAGATGTATTTTTTGAGAGAATCTCCCGACTCTGCCTCTGATTCCGACTCCACAAAAAAGTTGATTCCATGACTCTAACTTTACAGCCCTGATATAAACAACCAATAAATTGAAGCTATGAGAAATATGAATTATAAGGAATTTTGTATGATGTCTTGTTGGTTTAATTTTTAGACCCGGTCGTAAATACAAAAATATTAAAAGTAAAACCATCGGATCGTATGGCGATCTCCTCCAACGATCCAGAAAATTGTTGGGTAAACCTTAAGTGATACACTGATCTCTATTTTTATAAAAAAACATATGGGTACTAATGGGAGTTCTACCAGTAACCCTTGGTTCGAAAGACAGGTGACATATCAACTAAGCCACGGATGTCGACATATTCTTTCATGATTTCAAAATTTCACTTTAGATTTCGGGGTGATATAGCATATGGGTTTTTGAAATAATATTAAACACTAATACTTATTTGTTGACAAAATCTTAAAATTTTTTAATTCAATTTTATTCGTTGAAAATAAAAGAAATATTAACATTTTTGCCATTGAATGCGGCCCGTAATTTAGAATCTCTACAATAAAATGTATGGTGTGGTAACTGACAAATAAGACAGATGGAACTCTCGCCCGTATAAATAATGTATTAGAGCCGTACTTCCCCCGCATGCGATGTGTGACATGGGATGACGTCTCGTCCACGAAACAAATGTGTTAAGTCATGTGTTAGCCACATTGTCTTCAACATGGCAATTATTGTGTCTGCAACATGGGACGTCTGAGTCTGAGAATGACCAACGTGGTTGTTTCGAAACCTCTATTTATTTTTTTAAATAAAACATCGAAATTTGAATCAAGTTGCAATGAAGAATCCTGGTTTATCAAAAGTTCTTTCGTTCTGGTTTTATATCAAAATGTACAGAGCATCCCTTAAATACGAAATTTTGAACCATCTTAATTAATTTTCGTAGTCTAGTTGGTAAGACGCCTGTTTTCCAACACAGAGATTACCCTTTTTTATTCAGACTGGTTTTCACATGCCTCTTAATAACATGTTTTTGGTTGGTTAGAAAAGATTGCCACATGAAAATAAACTCGCCAACATAGTACTGTATACCTGTCGGCGGCAGTGGTTGGGGTCTAACGGTTAATATTCGCGCTAAGTAAGCGGGCGCCCCAGGCAGAGATTCTTATTCTTGATGGATTCACTTCCAGGCTGGTTTTAGTTTTAGAACATTTACAAATGAATTTGTGTTTATCTGTAGCTTATATGCTGCTTATTTTAAATTCTAATAGCGCTATTAAGCAATATAGAAAATATTTAAAAAAAAACGCTAAACAAAGCTCTGCCTAGCAAAAGATTGCAGCAGACAAAATTGGCCGATCGTCGAAGTTTAATTTCCTTACCATCGGAACTGCCTCGGCCACACAGATAGGAGCTTCGCTTGGTGCTTAGAGCTACGCTGCAAGCTAGGTGACATATCCTAGCGAACCAACGTACCCCATACTATCGCAATGGCCACACCGCACGCTTCGCGCCACGCGATGTGACTATTATAGTCACCTAGTAGCGTAGCTCTAAGCACAAAGCGAGGTTCCTACCGTGTGGCCGAGGCCTTATTAGGGTTTAATATGTCAAGAATGTGTAAGTGCAACAGCATGAATACAATAAACCATTATTCGTACAGGCGTCTTCCATCCACACAGTGGCTGAAAATCATACTCGATCACGAAGCCTACGAGTATCGTTTCATAATACTGTATATAACAAAAGTATATAACAACACAAAATTTACACTAACCCAGAAGAGCTTTTATTTTATGTATCTCTGATAAGATTGAGAAAAACGTACATTCTTTTAAATTTATAATATTTTATCTATTTTTTAACATATTATTTTATTTAGGAGTTTGTCCAACTGATGGATTGCTCTCGTAACACATACTCTTAATTGTAAATATAATTTTTATATTTCCACATTATCATTTGTCCACAATATAACTATGCCGGTTCTTGAAGTAGATACCCTTAAAGATTTCCTTACACTAACGAATTAAAATTCGGCATTATTAAACATCGTTCCCCAGCCTGCTTTCGTAATAGTTTTGCACTCTATATGTACATACACACCATCACGGTATTTCCCTGTTGGCGTAGGCAGAGAAGATAGAACACCAGACTTTTTTTATTTCAAATAACTTTTCGCTTCTTCTACATCCATGCACTTTCTCAAACACCTCCTACGATCTCTCTGAATTTTTATTATAAATTGATCCAACCATACCTCACTTGATCCAACCACACTTCACTTGATCCGACCATACTTTTCAAGATCTTCATCTACCACGCATTCCACTCATATTTATACTGTATTTTTGTTTTCTTAGATTTATTTTTTCATTCATTCGTTCTAGATGCCCAAACCGTCTCAGTGTTTTTTTCATATTTCACAATACTTCAGCCCTAAGTTCATATTCATCTCTAATTACTTCATTTCATATTATGTCATACATTGTCACACCATGTATCTGTCTCAGTGCATGCATTTCTACAGTATTAATTCGGCTCCTTTCAGTATTTTTCCACGTCCACGTTTCACTCCCAAACATCAAAGTTGGTACTAAAATACTGTTGTGGGCTATCATCTCAGCAGTTTTATACTATCCGATTCGAGTATATCTATATGTTTTAGTGCCCCGTTGATTTTGTTTTCTCTCGTTACACGCCTTTCGATGTTTCTCGTATCTCCTGAGAAAATAGTACTCAAATAGCAAATTCCTTAACTTGCTCCAATATTTCATTGTCCACCCATAAATCGCATTTACTTTTCTCCAAAAAATGCCGAGCGTTATCCCAGGATCTCTTCTTGACCTACTTGATACCTTTCGTTAATTCTAGACACTAAAAGATTTAATAAACTTAATATCGGCCGTTCCTAAGCACGGACCTGAGTTTTAAATGTCATTGTATGATGATTTTGATAATGCTGGGAGTGGCTCATAGTATTTGACTTTTATTTTCTTTGTGACGGAAGTGGCCAAAGAGAGGAGCAAGTGAACGCCCCGTTGACAGACAGAAGATGAAAAGTGTCAACAGATGTCTATAGTATCGTTGATCAATATGCAGATATGGAAAATAGTATCATCTAATTTCAAATATTATGAAAAACTTTTTATTTCTTAAACAATACGTATATTTTTTGTCAATCTTAATATTTAAGTGTTCAATTTGATTTAAATTACATGAGTTTTTAATTAAAATAATTACATGACGCTATGAACACAAGGATGAAAGCTAGTGATCATAGGCACAGTTGAGAGAAGGGTAAACAAGAACAAAGAGTCCTGTGAGATCGATGGATCAAAAAGGAATAAACACGATCCTCTTTAAGAGCTGTATTCAGCATGCCTCAAGATCAGGAAGGGTGTAGACAGGTGGTGCGCCGAGTTTGAAACATAGCTGAAGATCACAACGCTCAACATTGAGCACGCGACGAAGAAGAAGTTGAACACATGCATTAACATGCACAATAAGTAAATTTGCAACGTATATATGTTGATAAATTCAGTTAACGACGTCCGTGGATTAGTTGCTAAAATGCTTGACTTCCGCCGGGGGTTCTAGGTTCAATTCCGGATGGTATCCAAAAAAATGATTTAAGTTTGGAAAAATAGTTAATCTGTTAATGTGTGCGAATGTGAATGTTGTTGCCTCTTAACAGGCGGTAATGTTATGAATACATGTAGCGCCGAACTGCACGTTCATGGCTACTACTCCAGTGCTCCTGAAACCAAAGAACTAGGGCTGAAGACAATATTTTCTCCCGGTAACGATCTTCAATATATCCGAATTGATAATTCGGACATATTGAACATCATTCTACCTGTTTTGTCATATATAAGGGTTGTCTAGTACGTTCATAATTGTATGAAATGGATTTGTAAAACCTTTAACCCTTAAATACATTCATATAAAATATATTTTATTAATGTATTTAAGGGTTAAAAGTCTTACAAAGAGTACCCCAAGGTAGTGTTCTGGGACCTATATTGTTCTTGATATATGTCAATCAGTTCTGTAATCTTTCTATCAGGGGTAAGATTATTACTTTTGCGGACGACACGGTTCTTCCGTTGGGCAAGGGCTGTACATGGGATGATGTATTTTCAAAGGCAAATGAATAATTGCGTATAGTTAAGGAATGGATGGACTAAAATTTATTGACTCTAAATTCCCAAAAAACTAAATACATCACATTTAGCATCACTACAAGAACTCAAGCACCTACATATAAATACATAACATTGCACACTTATTCATCTTTGGCTGACTGTCGTTGTGTTTCTTTGGAAAGGGATGATATAAATTATCTTGGAGTTTTATTGATCAGTTTCTTCGCTGGGAGGTTCATATTAACGCTTTGAGCACAAAAATCTGAAAACTAGGGTACATATTCCGTATGATTCGAAATGTGCTCAGTAAAAATATTCTTAAAAGTATATACTTCGCCTTATGTCAGTCGGCACTTTCTTACGGTATATCAGTTTGGGAGGGGTGCACCTTAACACAAAAACATATACTGCAGGTTTCCCAAAAATTGATTATAAAAATAGTAAACTTCCTGCCCGGTATCCCACAGCAGAGCTTTTCAGGGAGCATCGGGTCCTGAACACAGCCAATTTACATTTCAAATCCATTCTCTGGCACTATCATCGAGAGGAGGGGAATATGCAGACTTCAGCAGAGACACATGACACGCATGTCAACTGATCAAATGTTCACCATCCCTAGAGTCAAAACATCTTTTGCCCAAAGGCAATATGTCTATTTGGCGCTCATAATATACAATGGGGTGCCGAATTCAATGAAGCCAAAAGGAGGAAAACAATTTAGGCAATCGATCGGAGCGTGGTTGTTATTGCGACAGGAGTTTGAATAATTGGGCTTGCAAGAGGAATGACTTGTAGCAAAGGTTTGTGTGAGCTCTTGAGTGTGGTGTTTTTTGTTATATTTTTTTATGATTATGTGCGGCATATTGTGGGATAAACGTTTTGGTCTGTCTGGAGTGATGAAGTGTGAGGGGTTTGATTCGCGTGATGTATACATATATAATTGAGTTTCACTGTTTGTCAGGTTGATGAGAATGTGCAACGGGGTTTTATATAATCAAAAATCGGAAAGAAGTATCTATTCATTTTTTCATGCTATATGTTTTCAGTGAGATACAGGCAAAAGCCTAGTTCACTGAGGACACGACAAATGAAAGGCAACACACCCAGATCGATTAGTATTTGTGTGTCCAAATTAAATTACCTGTTTTTTTTTCGAAAATTATGTATATTTCTTGTCATGAGTAAAATAAATAAAATAAATATGAATGAAATATTTGCCTTAAACACAAATCGAAAAATGTGATTGATAGTGCAGATTTTTTAATAGATATCATCATCTATAACAGCACCACTACAAGATAACATGACTTAGCTGCCAGCAGGATTTTTTCACTTGACTTCAAGCATCACCCATACAGTTCGACAGTTCTCCGCCACATTCAGCAATTTGTAGTGTAAAACTATATGGATACATATGAACGCCATATGTATGCACATTATGCAAACAGACCAACCCACATTTTTTTATGGTTTATTTAAAATATTGAAGATCAAATCTGATATGTGTAAAAAATATACCAATTTATTTATGTGGTTAAATACCAATGGGTATTTTATGGTTAAATTACATATTCAAGTGTTATGTTCTACATAATACTTTTCTATATTTCCTCAATCTCAGAGCAGATATAATGTGGATTAGGTCTTTTTTGCATAATTACGTCCAAACAACAAAGTTTGTGCGCGAATAATAAAAACCCGTCTCTGCAAGTTAATGATACAGTTAACGATCGGGTTATTTTCTCACTGTCGACTGTCAACGGTCAGAAATAACCGAATTAATTATCACCCGCATACATAGGAATATGATCCAGTCACTACTTGTTTCTCAACATGGACGGTATATTTTAGGTTATTGTGTGTACGCATGATTTATCGTTGTACCTATAATAATTATTTTTAGGTTATTGTGTGAACGCATGATTTATCGTTGTACCTATAATAATTATTTTTAGGTTATTGTGTGTACGCATGATTTATCGTTGTACCTATAATAATTATGTTTAGGTTATTGTGTGTACGCATGATTTATCGTTGTACCCATAGTAATTATGTTTAGGTTATTGTGTGTACGCATGATTTATCGTTGTACCTATAATAATTATTTTTAGGTTATTGTGTGTACGCATGATTTATCGTTGTACCTATAATAATTATGTTTAGGTTATTGTGTGTACGCATGATTTATCGTTGTACCTATAATAATTATTTTTAGGTTATTGTGTGTACGCATGATTTATCGTTGTACCTATAATAATTATGTTTAGGTTATTGTGTGTACGCATGATTTATCGTTGTACCTATAATAATTATTTTTAGAATTTTATCTATTTAAATTTTTCTAATTATAAGTATTAGTATTTTATTAGATGTAGATTAGAGTGCGGCTTACTCATTTGGAAGTCGATAGGAATCCAGAGGTCCCTGATTGTTTAGCGAGTTCCAAATATATTTCTGCGACACATTTATTGCAAAGAGTACGGATTTTATCCATGGCTCCCCTCAATTTTTTTTATGGGTGTATTTGGATATTACTTATTAAGCGTTAGAAGATATCTACACACCTGTTTATACAAATTGTAGACGGGAAAAATATCAAACCCTTTGTAGATTGACAAACATTTGTTTAATGTCTCGGACAGTTATTTATGCCACCGTCAATTAAGATTTCTTTTTGGTGTCGTGTTCACAAACTGGGCTGTTAGGAGCATTGTTACTCCCATATGAAATAAACTTGTTGGATGAATTTTCCAATATGAATCTTCCCGTATTGAATGAATTTTCCAATATGAATCTTCCCGTATTGAATGAATTTTCCAATATGAATTCTTCCATGGAATAACTTTGTTGAATGAATTTTCCATTATGAATTAATTCCGTTGTGAATGAATCTTACATCTCGGTTAATAAATTAAGGATTGCGCTCCTCAATAAACAATGTAACGGAGCTCCTACAGAAGGCAGCATGAGTATCATTTTTTTAACCTGGTGAGTTATCATTGTTGCTGTTGTTATTTTAAAATACATACATATCATCATATTCCCTGTCGGAGTAGGCAGAAAGTACAGATCGCCATATTTTCCTAACTCGACACACACATCCTTAGTCTCTTCCACATCCATACACCTTTTCATACAACATTTACAACTTCTCTGACTTTCTACATGTCCTTATTTCATAATATCATTCACTTGATCCAACAATACTTCCTTGGTCTTCCTCTCATACGTCTTTTACTCACATCTGCACTGTATATCTGTTTTGTTAGTATTTTTTCATTCATTCGTTCCACGTACGTCTGGTTTTCACTTAAGGTATCTTTAATATATTTCTGTTTGGTTGGAAGAGATTGTCACACGGCAATAACATGACTGATTGTACTGTATACAGGTGAGTTTGCTGATGTGCAAGAGCCCACTCACTTGAAAAGAGAAAGAAAAAGAAAGAAACCAAACTCCACGACACAGCTTTACTTTCCAACTGAATTGACGTTGAAATGGCGAGGGGATTCTCGACTACGAGACTCAGTAAATACGGTACAAAGAAAGTATAGCATGCACATTCCTTCTTCTTGGTCATATCCTTAATTGTGAGGATCGAGATATCTATTCCCATTAACCAGCCTTCACCACCACAAGCGATTTTTCGTTGTAAAAAATGTCTCTAGAACGAACACCTTTTTCACCTGTTAACTCCAGGCCCTGTTCCTTTTTTCCATTTACACTTCTAGCCACAATAAACTTCTCAAGGTTTTGTGTCCAAAGTATCGTTAAATTCTTCCTGCACACAGTATAAATAGATGCTTACTATTTCAAATGATATAATTACTATTCGACCGAGTATTGTAATAGTTTTTTTGTGCAGACAAAACATTAACCGCAGTATATTTTCCTTTTACAATAAATAGGTTTACCTTGTAACCCAGTGGATATAGTTAATTACTTCCCACAGCTCTTTGTTTAAATTAAGGCCAATTAAGTCAATTTTAATTGTTGCTCCAGCCATATCTAATTCTTCACACTCAAATAAGGTGAACGACTTTTGGTACAAGTAAAATCCTTATTCTTCCTTTGCATTCTTCTGTTTTAATATTTTCTCGTATCATACTCGTATTTGCCAATTTTTCGATACATTTAAATGTTTTGACTACTAAACATCCTTTTTTATTTTCTCAGACTGAAGTAGCAGACATAACATGTTGTCCGTAAAGTAGTTTAGTATTGCTCGGATAGATGTCATTAGGACAAAATTTTCGTTACTAACTTCATTCTAAACATACATGTTTACCATCACGCCGTCTCCTTATCGGGGTAGGCAGAAAAGAGAGTTCTCTTCTACATACGTATACGAGTACATTGTCATACAGTTCCTACGATTTCTAAGACTTTTTAAATTTCTTTCTTTCGAAATATCACATATTTGATCCAACCATACTTTCCTTGGTCTTTCTCTACAACGCCTTCCACTCACATTTGTACTGTATATTTGTTTGTTAGTCTTTCTTCATTCATTCATTCGTTCTTCGTTCGCTTGATAATTTTTGTAACCAAGAAAAAAAAGCGACACAAAACAAAAAAAGGATACTCGTATATACCCGTACGATGTAGGGTAACGATGCAATAAGCGGTCGTGTGTGTTAAATTTGGTTTTCAAGTCAAATTTTAAGTCAATTTCAAAGATAAATACATCGTTTTTAATCTTAACAACAACACAAAGATTTATGTAACACTTTTTGAAATTAGATATCGTGATATTGTAGGATACCATTAGAATCCAAAATATTCGGGTAGAAGACAAACTTCTTACCAAATAGGCTACAGAAGACGCCATTTCAAGACTCATGTTATTTTATTCTGCAGATATCAGAAATATACTAAGGACTACAGATAGGAATATTTACCGGCTCACTGCATTAAAATAATGATCTATAAAATGCAAATCAAAAAAAATAATACAAAATATTACAAATCGTAAAAATAATTCATAAGATACGTCGTAAAAATGGTACATAAGGTATCAATTGTAAACATGTTATGAAAGATAACAGTCGCGAAAATGGCACACAAGATAGTTATTGTAAAAATGGTACAAAACATGGCAATCTTAAAAATGGCACACAACATACCAATTGTAAAAGTAGTACACAATATACCAATCTTAAAAATGGTACACAAGATACCAATTCAATAGCTTAAGTTATTTATAATTTAAAACAGACAAAAACAACACTTTTGAGAAAATCTTCTATGGTTATAATAGTTACACACTTTCGTATGCTTGAACTGTTGAAAGCATCTGAAAGTCAAAATACGAAGGGGTAACAATGTTTGAAATGCATCCCCTATAATCTATCAGAGCCACGAGCCGCGAGGGTGACAACACTGTACCATCATGAAAAGGGTTTCTTCTCATCAGGCAGTTGACTTCCCTGACCCTCCTGCAGGATGATCATTCATTGAACCAATTCCAGCAATTAAGAGTCATATCGATCAAGGGGCATAAATTGATTTACTGCCGAGGAGATGTCAATAAGTTTATTAATAGGCCTCTTTAATGTGTCATATTTTTGAAATGATGGAATATTGGATCAGTTGTCTACTGACATATGTTTCTCTTTTGTATTCGATCCTAACACGCGCCAAACGTTTACATCGAGAACCTGACTTTTTTACGATCAGTCGTTGTCTGCTCCACGAGCGAAGGTCTCCCTCAGTATTTGCCGCTTTTTTCGGCCCTGTGTACGTTTGACTGCCAAACTTCTATACGTCGCGTCGTCTCTCCCAACGCATTTTCGGTCCTCTTCTCGCATTTTTTTATATCTCGTGTATATCATTAAAAAATGTACGTTCATCTATAGTTTTTCATTCTTGCAACGTACCCAACTCATCACCACTCTGTTTCACTTATTGTTACTATCAAATCCTTAAGTCATGTTTGCTCTTTAATCCTGACTATTAAATCTTTAAACTGCCCACAATTATATGTCCAGTTTTGGGTCGCCTATCGAGTAATTTCTTAACTCAACGGTTAGCTTTCGTCACATGACATGACCCGCCCAGTTACATGTAAGTTTTGATTGATCATTGTCATTGATCCATTTATTGGTTTGACAGCCTCTCATAAAGATACCCAACATTCTTTTTTCGGTAGCTGGATCAGTGCAGACGATGGATATTAAGATACACAAAGTAAAAATAGATGCATTTAATTAATTCAATACTGATGCTAACCTAAGTTCTCAATTTTCAATAATATAAAAGTGATAGATGGTGTGAAGTAAAATAAAGAAGACGCAAGTGCTGTTTTGCGATGTATCATATCAACATCGCCTTAAGAATCCGGTTCATTAATTACTAAGAAAACATAGATGTTACAATATCCGAAAATATAATTTCGTTGGTTATTGGGAAACTTATCTAGGATGGTGGGAATTTAATCTAGGATGGTGAGAATCTAATCTTGGATGGTAGGGATCTAATCCAATATGGTGGGAATCTAATACAAGATGGTGGGAATCTTATCCAAGATGGTAGGAATCTAATCCAGGAAGATATAAATCTAATCTAGGAAGGTGGAAATCTATCCCAGGATGGTGGGAATCGAGTCCAAAATAGAGGAAATCTAGCCCGGGATGCCAGAACTTTATAAGGGATGAAGATAATTTATCATCAATATTATTTTGGGCATGTTGCTAGAATGAATGATGAAAGTTTAGAGAAGCTGGTGATAACAGAGACCGTTGAGAGAAAATTAACACCACTAAGGTTTTCTGTGAGATGGACGGATCAAATAAAAGGGTTAACAGTATTATTTTTAAGCGCTGCATTCAACACGGCCCTGGACCGACAGGAATGAAGACAAGTGGTGTGCCGAGTTCGAGAGATAAAAGTGACTATGATGCTCAGCATCGAGCGCACGACGAATAAGATTTATTAAAATAATTTTTATATTTTGGGATAAAATAATCATTAAAAATAATGTTGTCCAGGCGCTTATTGCCTTGAATAAATAAATTATTGAGCTCTCTTAAGATTAGTGTGACGAAACAGCGCTATAATCGATAATTTTTTTTTTGACATCATGATGATGAAGTCTGCAACATCTCCGACAGGATGTTCATTATTCAAACCAACTCAACACGGCAACTACTCCGAAAAACATTTTAAACTAGAGTAAAATATTCGAACACATCCAGCGCTATACATACCATAAATCCTCGGTATTTTTTACAAAGATCAAAAATATTTTCTAATTTCAACATAAATATTTAATGTGGAAATATAAGTTGTGTAAGAAAATAGAAAAGTCTCTAAAAATACCAATTCGGCCGTGATACAATAGGACGATTCTTGTTTTGATACAATAGGACTATTCTTGTTTTGATACAATAGGACTATTTTTGTTTTGATACATCAGGACTATTCTTGTTTTGGTCCGACAGATGCAGAGAACGTAATTTATTGAAGACGATAAAAATCTAATTATGTAAATAGAATCGGGAAAATGGGGCAGCCTGGATTTTATATGTGCACATATTTATTCAGAAACGTTTCCAGTTCTACAGCATTGTAAGCATATCTGTTGTTATTCTCACAGATTTATTTTCATCCCTTTTCTTATTTTATAGGGATCAAGACGTATAGCCCTTAAATATATATATTATTAAATAATGGTATGTAATAGATTTTATTACATACCATCACGCCATTTCCCTGCCATAGTAGGCAGAGAGGACAGAATTTCATATTGTCCTATCTCCACACCACATATTTCGCCTCTTCCTTCTTACTTTTCCTTTTTTTTAACTATCACTTAAACCAAGGCTACTTCCTATCTACCGCGCCTTCCATTTAACTATCACTTAAACCAAGGCTACTTCCTATCTACCGCGCCTTCCATTTAACTATCACTTAAACCAAGGCGACTTCCTATCTACCGCGCCTTCCATTTAACTATCACTTAAAACAAGGCTACTTCCTGTCTACCGCGCCTTCCATTTAACTATCACTTAAACCAAGGCTACTTCCTATCTACCGCGCCTTCCATTTAACTATCACTTAAACCAAGGCTACTTCCTATCTACCGCGCCTTCCATTTAAGTTTGCAACGTATATTTGTTTTGATAGTCTTTCTTTATTCATTCTTTCCACGTGCCCAAACCATCTCAGATAGCTTTTTTTCATCTTACTCAATACCCTTAATTTCACATTCATTCCTATCACTTTATTCCGTATTTTGTCATACATTGTAACCCCATGTATTTTTCTAGATACACGCATTTCCACAGCATTTATTTGGCTCTTTTCACTATTTTTACACGTCTACGTTTCACTTCTATAGATCAAGATTTTGATACTCTCCAGTTTGAGTATATATGTTTAAGTGATCTATTGACTTTGTTTCCTATACAGGAAAATGGCGTGATGGTATGTATGAATGAATGAATCTAGATCTAAGGTTTTGGTGTAGTCGATCTAAAAGCAACTTTTGTGATCCTGTCATACTTAAATTACACATATCGAAAATTAGTTATAATATTTATGTCAAAGTAAATAAAGAAGTAGGTCACGCTCGGCCCGGATATTATAGATCTGACTGCTGATCCAGACTGCCGGCAATCTGTGGGCGAGATTAGAGAGCATGGACCAGTGGTCGGGAGCAGCGCACTCGCATCCATTTCTGGAAGGGAGCCAACTGCAATATCCATTCTACTCGTACTACCCACTACCCGAGACATTTATTTCGCGTGCCAAACACATCGTAAAGTTTCATTTTACATTTTGTTTGCGGAGACTTGCAGTATTATTATATTATGTAACAAGCTATGGAAATACTACAGAAGAAAACTGCGTTTTTTTCAAATTATTCATTCAAATTCGACATATTCGTATACATGCAAAATTATTAAACCAACGAAAACACATTTTTTTCGTTTCTTTGAAATATCGAATGTGGATACACCTATCTAAAAATTTAATTCAACAAAACACATTTTTAACGTTTATTTGAAATATTGAATGAAGATATGCCTATTTAGTTTATTACACTACATTGCTAAACCCAACTATACAGCCTATTGACAATATTTTCAAAATTCAGCAAACCAGAAAATAGTTAGTTAGATTGTTAAGTACTGGCTGAAACATATTATAACTAATAAATATATGTATATCACTTCCGTTCGATTATACCACCACCCACACTATAATGGGGCGCTAAATAAGTTCTCGTCCAGTGCGATCTACACTAGAAAATCAAAATCTTCTTAAGTTATTTATTTTTTATTGTTTTACCCATGACAAGAAATATACATCATTTGCGAAAAAACAACAGGTAATTTAATTTGGACACAATTTTAATGGGTCTGGGTTTGTTGTCTTTCATTTGTCGTGTCCCCAATAAACTAGACTTTTGCCTGTTCTCACTGAGGACATATAGCATGAAAAAATAAATCGATACTTTTTTCCGATTTTTGATTATATAAACCCCTGTTGCACATTCTCATCAACCTGACAAACAGTGACACTCAATTACACATGTATATGTTACATCACGCGAATTCAAACTCCTCACACTTCACCACTCCAGACAGACCAAAAACATTCACCCCATAAAGTACCGCACATAATCATAAAAATAATACCACCCTCGAGAGCTCACACAAACCTTTGCTAAAAGTCATTCCTCTTGCAAGCCCAAGTATTCAAACTCCTGTCACAATAACAACCACGCTCCGATTAATTGTTTTCCTCCTTTTGCCTTTATTGAATTCGGCACCCAATCGTATGTCCTGGGAGTTAAATAGGCATATTGCCTTTGGGCAAAAAAATTTTAAACTCTAGGAATGGTGAATTATAAGTGCGACCTTACTTAGTAACGAAGAAGGAACTACTCAAATGGACTCGAAATGAACTTTCCAAAGGTAATATATGTCTATGTGTGTACATAAAGAAAAATCAACGGAAACATTAATTCAATATATGAAAAACGATTTGCAAAAATATATCAACTCTTTTTAGAAAATGAAAGGGGAAATTGAAAAAGAAATGATAATAGAACACCAGGAAAGCACGCTTCATCGTTGATAACAGAGATGCATGTATAATAGTATTTTTAAGTCGTTATTTAAATCATCCCAACGAGAGTCAGGTCATATGATTTCATTATTGAATTTCTCTATGTAGCCTTGAAATTAAACAAATCCTTAGTCTTTAAATTAAACTTCTTAGTGTTTGGATACTGAGGGTCTGAGAAAAAAGTGGTGCTGTAGACTGGAGACGTATGCTGTGGATACCGTGGTACGCGTGATGTACCAATGGATCCATCATACAATTTGGTATTCAGGACAGGTTATCCACGATTTTTCCACGTAAAGTATTCTTAATTATTCGTCCATAAAGTACACAGAGAGGAGAAATTGGAAAAATTTGTACTAACGAACACTGACGGGACGACAATGCAGGTGTAAACTACCAATCCGATGAACTTACCAAATCAAACACGCAACAGGGTCCTCTGTGTCGGCAGCACTCCCAGAGGACCAAAGTAGAGAAAGATGGAGAATCATCGTGGACAGAGTTGGGCAGATGAACTGGAGAGATCACGACCCTTAGTCATGAGAAATCTACTACGAAGAAGTTTGTGTTTTAGAGGACAACAGTTTGCCATTAGATAACAAACTCACAAGATTGTAAATAGTGCAATCAAGTGTACCTACACATAAATCAGAAAAATTTTGCTTTATACAAATTTTAAGAATCTTTAGAAAAAAGAACAACATAGAAATCCAACAGTTAAATTAATAAGGGTTTATTAAATCTACCACCTGCGCAGTGAAATGAATGAAAGAAGAATGATTACATAACAGTGATCGCTTCTTTTGTATTTCTAACAGCATGTCGTAACACCGATTGGAGGTAAACACGCATAGGCAAGAGGGCAGATTCAAACCGATAAGTCTGTTGTTATTTATTCCCAGAAGTGTAATGTCATCCCGTGTCCACAGACGACGGGCTTTGTCGATCCCAATCCATATTTATGATAAACGCATAACAATGGAGGAAGCGTGTTTGTTTCCCTCCCCCGTAACCTGCCACGAGACTTGACAGTTCGTCCAGAGTTGAACTGGAATTAACTATTAGTATTGGGTGTCAACATAAGTTGTGTCCGTTTTTTCCCAATTTAAAAATGAGCACCAAAAGTAAAACAAAATGGTAAATGTTATATGTCATTCGAAAGAAATTTTTTGCTCTACAAGATATTGTGTTAGCTTTTACGTCACATATATTATTTTATTTGATTACAAGCATTCAAAATGGAATGTCAAGTAGACGAAAGTGAGCATTTTCGACACCTCCTTCTGTTCGTGTTCAATCGAGGGAATAAAGCTGCCAAAGCTGCTCGCGATATTTACGAAGTGTACAGTGAAGATGCTATAAATGAAAGGACAGCTCATCGATGGTTTTTGCGTTTCAATGGCGGTAATTTCGACCTGAAGACATGGAGCTTTCCGGACGACCAGTGTACTTCGATGAGGACCGCTTAAACCATACTATTCATGAACATCCCCTTCAAACATTTTTCATCACCATTTTTTTTTCATCACCATTTCATCAAATTTTCTTTCGAATGATATATAACATTTACCATCTTGTTTTACTTTTGGTGCTCATTTTTAAATTGAAAAAAACGGACACAACTTATGTTAACACCTAATAGATACAAGAGTTTTTTCTAATTCGTTCTACTTTTCAATACTTTTAATTTATTTTTGACTGCAAGTAAAATGTTTTTGATTGAATATATCTTATCGGCTTCGGGGTATTTTTGACTATTGTTGGGCAGAGAGCATCTGAAGGGTCGCAGGGTTTAGCCTCCCATTACAGGGCGCTTGGTGTATGAAAGGTGAACTTGGAAGATTTGATGACGAACATCTCTTATGGTGAATTTTTATATACATATATTGATGAGATTTATTTATTTTTAATTGCCACAGCCTTTAATAAAAATCACAAGTTATATAAAACAAAAATTCAAATTCAGACAACGATTAAAAAAACGTCATATACTCGTAGCAAAAATGATAATAATAAAATTTAAAAAAATCTTCAAAACTCGAAGACATAATCAAAACGGAAAAGCGTTTTGATTTTGAGTTGAGGGTAAAAGTAGGAAGGTGGTGGCTGTTTCCATCAGATTATGTACTCCCCGCATCTGTATATATTTTGTAAGAAAAATTTTCGGTAAGAAAACTTTTTGGTAAAAAAATTAAAATCATTCATAATTTTGTATAGAACAAGTTTGGTTTACAATTCGATAATATGTTCCATGTTGATAACATTGAACGCATACAGCGGAGGTTTTCACGATTTATAAACTTCAAACTGCTGATCCCAATAACTCACTTTCCCTATGTGTTGAACGTAATGGGGTTTACAACTTTGTCAGATAGAAGAAAGATGTTTGACCTCACAATGTTTAAGATAGTCAGCTCGCATTTAAATAGTCCGGAACTAAAGCACCACTCACCAAAATGTTTTGTTCTATGGTGAAGTGGTTGCAATTAATTAATTGTACAACTCTTGCATAGCAAAACTGCACATGGTAATCAATATAGGCATTGCATGGATTTTCATATGGGTTTGGCTACTTACTGGAGTCAAGTGAAGAAGTTGTTCTTTCCGGGAAGAATCGATTGAATTGTATGAATTTGTCTTTTTATCTTCGACTTGTGTTGTTTGTTGCTACTGTATAGTACTTCTTATATGCCAATGTTAAATTCTATATTTTGTTGTTTTTTAATCTTCGTATCAAAAAGGTCATTTGACTGTTGAAATAAATAGATATTGTAAAATTTATTGATAATTGTGAAACCTTCATATTCCCAGTTCGTCTGGCAGCGGTTAAAAGTGGGCGTCAAAGGAGTGGCCGGCCGGCACTCCGGATGGCGTGCGGCCTCTCGCCTCGCTTCACCTCATCGTTTTACTCACCACTCTACACTCAATACTCTACTCTAAAGTCTGGCTTTTATACTGCGGTCTGCCCACTGCAGACAGTTCTATATCCTATTCTATGGTGTCTGAGGAATATCTTTATATGTATAAGATTTAGAACAACTATAACAGATATTAAAAAAAGTAACAGATTGGAAAAACTAACAGATTTAGAAAAATAAGTGACTTATATAACGCCCATTCGTAAAATAATAGAGCGATTAAATTAAGGAACATTAAAAACGGTATCAAAACATCCACAAAAGAGTTAAGAATGCACATAAGTATTCTATTGCAGACTTTTTTTTAATTTTATTTATTTTACACATGACAAGAAATATACATAATTTGCGAAAAACCAACAGGTAATTTAATTTGGACACACAATTTTAATAGATCTGGGTTTGTTGCCTTTATTTGTCGTGTCCATAGTAAACTAAGCTTTTGCCTGTATTTCATTGAGGACACATAGCATGAAAAAATAAATCGATACTTCTTTCCGATTTTTGATTATATAAACCCCCGTTGCATATTCTCGTCAACCTGACAAACAGGGATACTCAATTACATATGCATACATCAAGCGAAATCAAACTCCTCACACTTTATCACTCCAGACAAACCAAAACGTGCATCCCACAATATACTGCACATAATCATAAAAAAACAACAAAAAATACGACACTCGAGAGCTCATACAAACCTTTGCTACAAGTCATTCCTCTTGCAAGCCCAAGTACAGAATACGGAATGAAGTGATGAGAGATGAATGTGAAATTAAGGCTAATGGAAGGAAGAGAACACTCATATGGCGGAAAATATGTCGTGATAGACAAGACTGGCGTTCTGTTATATCTGCCTACCCCAACAGGGAAATGGCGAATTGTATGTATTTAAAAGAAGTCAATGAAATATACTTTATAATTTGAGATATGAAATTGAGATGCGATTAAAAAAACAAATTTCCACTATCCATCAGACAAATGGCACCGAATATCGTTTCTAAACCTGGAATATATTTAAAAAAAACAGTCTTATCTTAACTAAGTAACAAAATACCATCCACGAAAATCATTGATCAAATTATTATAAAACCGACGCGTGGGCTTCACTTCATTTCAATTAAGTCAAACATATAAAAACATTGCAAGCGATTTATTTATGTCACGTATTGATTCTATGGAGAAGTTGGGGAGTCTGGATTATTGTGATTTTACGAGTAGATACAAATATGAAGTACTGTTTAATTGATTTTTTCAAACATAAGCATATTAACTCGTTTGGAATGAATATTGTGGTGAACCTTTCTTTTGAAACATCTTGCAATATGTCGTATCAGTTACAAGGCGCCACAACTGATATGTCATAGATACTACAGTTCTACAAATTTTAACTTTTTATTTAAAAAAAAAACACATAGCAATTTTTTGTATAGATTTTAAGGCACTGAATACAAAAACAAAAGTCGAAATTCTGGATTATCTCCGATTTAAAATATAAATTGGACATTTCAGTATTGAAATGCAGGTCCATTTGTTTACAAATACTTTCATCGGACCGTGCTTATGTGTAATTAAACTTTCACTGGAATTCACTAGAGGTTCAAATGAAAATTTTCGTACCACGCAAGACATACCGTTCCTTTCGCTCGTAGTGGACACACCTAGTGTGACTGTCCCAATCACATACTCGCATACAACATTACGTATTTGATGTACCTGCCTTGCAGACCAACTAATATCGCGATGACCTCAAAATCACCATAAATCAAACATTCGCTTTTCCTTAGTTTTTGCTCCTTAGAATAGGTTTAATATTTTTGTAATAACTGTATAAAATTTGCCGATTCTTTTAAATTTACATAAATGACATATTGTATATTTTCGTAATGCTGTATAATATCTGCCGATTCTTTTAAATTTATATTAATGACATGTATATTTTCGTAATAACTGCATAAATTTTGCCGATTCGTTTAAAATTACACAAATTACATATTGTGTATTTTTGAATTAACTGTATAAAATTTGCGAATTCTTGCTGGCAATTTCAGTTATATTTCCTTGTACAACATGAAAACTAGATCCAATCAACAAAATTTAATATCGATTTCGAATTCAGCACCTCAACATCTATTATATTACAATATATAAAGGATAATGTTTAGCAGTATTGTTAAAAATAGTTGATATAATTATTTTACCAAAATCGTATCTACCATTTGTGCAGAATAAACAAAATTAATAAAAACAACCCCTGTCTCCATGTGTTAAGTGCCCCTTCGTGTCACAGTGCCGTTCAGCGTGAACTAAACACGAAAATAGCCTCCCTCCAGGGTCCATCGACTTGACAGAAAACTAATTCCATTGAAAGCTCTATTATCACTTGCATGGCGAGTGGTTGGAAGAGAGTGCCCATCCTCGCCCATTCAGCCGTGGAGTGCTGTCTCTCATTGCAGGCTGATGGGCGGCAAAATAAATCAACGTCAGCCACAAAGGGAAATGTATTGTATTGATACTACCACTATCGTTTATTAAGGAGTTTCCTTTCAATTAGGGGGCGTGGAACTTTGAAAGCTTTCAAAGTTAACTTTATGCGAAGAGGAATGGACAACTCAAGAATTATTTGTACGAATAACAAAACAATTTATCACAAAGTTTTTTAATAAAAAAGTAAAACCGTATTTAGGAAAAGATGGATGAATGCGTTTCCTTATATATTTCTTTGATCGTTTTAGAGAAAATGCTTTGATAGTTAACTTACATGAAAATAGTTGTGACACATAATTTTCTTTGTACTATGTTTTAGAAAATTTATTTTTTGCAGATTATATACTTTATAACACATTTTATACAATATAAAAAATAATTATTTACTTTCTTGAACGTTTTAGACTTTAGTTGTGATAGATTATTTACTTCATATAACACTTAAGTGAATATAGTTTTAATATACTAATGTGAGGTGTTAGGAAGATGAAGAAAATAGCGTTAAAATGGTTTGGACGTGTGAAGGGAATTAAAGAAAAAACAATAACTAAGCGAATACACAAGACAGAAGTGCATGATGTACGTGGAAGAGGTTGATCGAGGTAAACGTAAATTTCGTGGAAAGTACGAATAATAGAATATTATGCATGAAGAGAAGTACGAATAAGTAAGTAACAAAAATGTTATGTTTAGGAATAAAAGTGTTGAGATTAGTTCTTTCTGTGAGAATATGTATGTGTGCAATTCCCCTAAGAACTTTTTTCTTTTTGATTATTTCGCTGTTAACATTACAGCCCGGCAGTTTTTTTGCCATGTGACAATCTCTTTTAATCAATCAGAATTATGTTGAAGACGCTTTTAAGTGAAAGTCAGACCCTATTTAACAATATTGGGTTTCAACGAAAATCGAACCGGTATGTCCTGAGTCAGAAGACAGCGGACTTACCAACTAGGATACGTATGGACGTCAAGTAGAACTCGTTACTCTAAGTAGAAAAACTAAACTTGATTATAATAGCGCAGTTAACACTTTAAAATTAAGGGTACTTGAACTAAGTACGAGTATTTTAATGAAATATCGTAAAAATTATATTACAAAACATCTTGTGATCTATGCGTGTTACTTTTATCATAAAATTTAACTTAGGGGGTTTAATAAAAAGTAATGGGAATATAAAATAACACTAATGGGTGGGGACACGACAGGACATAACCACATTGGTCACACTTGATTCTATTATAATGTGCTGGCAGAGATATGTGAAGATAAAAAAAGGACATAAATATATATTAAAATAATAGTATTTTTGGTAAGAGAACAGAATCACTCGGAGATGACGAGACACCGTGACGAAATACACGTTAAGTGGAAAATATAAAAGATGAATTCCTCAGGTTCTACTTTCAATATATTTATTTTAGAAATTGTACAATCAAAATGTATACAATACTATTTGAACAGCTTATTGATGCAAATAAATGCCTTCCAATTAACTAAAAAGAAGTTGTAACGCCGAATATGACGATCCCCGCGACCTAGTAGGTAAGACGCCTGTCTTCTAGCCCATGGGTTAGATTCCTGTTCGTTCTTGTTTTTTTTTATTGGTTCCAGTTTGGTTTTCACTTGAGACTCCTTGTATCAACTTACTTTTGTTTAACATATTTGACAATTATTTATGCCATCGTGAATAAAGATTGTTTTCTGTACCTACCATATTCACGAACTGAGTTATTGATAATAATTTTTTTTATTTATTGAGGTGCACGACCGCATCAAATTTATTATCAAAGTCAATATATTATTATCACTACTCACTCACTTACGGGAGAATTGGAAAATACTTGACAGCTGTATTTTTTATTTAATATTTTTTGAGAACGATTTAGTTTGATACAAAAAAGTTTGTATAAGGAACCAAATCGACGTTTATACGGAAAAATAACTCAAAACACAAAACAAATGTATTTATATATGACAAGAAATCTTATAAATGCATAATTTGTAATAACAGGTAATTTAATGTGGACACACAGTTGTAATGGATCTGGGTTTGCTGCCTTTAATTTGTCGTGCCCAGTAAACTAGGTTTTTGCCTGTATCTTACCGAGGGCATAAAGAATTGTCTCTTGCGCACGAAATGACTTTGTTGTATTAGTTATTCTATATTCATCGCCTTTCAAGACGGACAAGGGCCAACAAAAAAGATTTGACAAGTGAGTTTGGTTACTAAATGGCGGTAGAAAAATAAATAAATATAAATGATAATGAACATGTGAAAATTTACAACGAGGGACATTTGTCAAGAATTCGTGCACACAACCAATGCTCTATAGAAGTGGAGAATGATTGTGGACTGAGTGGTTTACAGAACTCAAGTAGGGAAACTTTAAGGTTATCTTATACCGTTTAATAACTGCTAGATTAAGGTAGATGGCCCTAGTAAGATGCATTCATTACTGATTAATGGATGACCTATTTGGTAACCTATCGGTCTCGGGAGGGTTCGATTTCCCATGGTGTCCCAAAAAAATTTTTTTTTTAAATTGCTAGTCTGATTAAAGGGTTTGTTTGGTAAAAATACTCGCATGTGCAAGTGTGGTATTTCCAACACGTTTTATGGTGAACTGTGAGTTACGTGCCTACACAGGTGATTTTATACCCGAAAACTCGATTACTGGGGCCGAGGATAATATTTTCTGACGACCACGCTCTTCAACACTTTGAAAGGTACCGTACCGTACCATATGTAAGAATGACTACTGGTTAGCCTCAATAAAAATTCCACACATGAAGGCATATATGTTAGCATTCCGTTGATATTTAGTGTATAAATAACACCGTTTGACAAAGTAAATCAGTCACAGTTGTGACCCACAAAGCGGCTATGAATATATTAACAATGCTATGGTACACCAACAAAGAGACTTTGGTTATTCACATTTATTGGAAAACACATGAGCGCAGACCCGCAACAGCACAAGTTATATTGGTAAACTATAAAATTTAATATGCAAAATTTAGGTCGAGAAAGATAAACTCTTAATGATATAGTATTGTAGAGTTACGAGGAATATTGAACGACGTGTAGCGATAGGAAACAGTCAATGGATCACTAAAATACACTCGTATACACTTGAATCGGACAGTATCAAAGCCTGTTAAGATGATAGTCCACAACAGATGTTTAGTACCAGCTTTGATGTATGCGAGTAGATGTGGAACAAGACTGAAAAGAGACGATTAAATGCTGTAGAAATAAATGCGTGCACCAAGAAGAACACACGGGGTGACAATGTATTTCAGAATACGGAATGAAGTGATTAGGGATGAGTGTGAACTTAATGCTGATGTATTAAGCTAGATGAAGAAGAGCATTCCGAGATGGTTTGGGTATATTGAATGAATTTATTTATTTATATATGACAAGAAATCTTATAAATACATAGTATGTAAAAAAACAACGAATAATTTTAAGTGGACATAAAATTTTAAGGATCTGGGTTTGTTGACTTTCATTTGTATGTCATATAACATGAATGAGTGTAGAGAGGTAAACAAAACAAATACCTTCTGAATAAAAATCTTCTGAACAATGACTAGAAGAGCATGGCTAGGGTGCAATATTGACTAGAAGAGCATGGCTAGGGTGCAATATTGACTTCAACCTCAGTATTCGAGTCTTCGAATTTAGAATCACTCGAGTACGCACGTAATACGCGGTTTGTTATTGCAAGTATTAGTAAAACTACCGCACGTGATGAGATAATAACACTCTCACATGGGCTCAGTGTATACGAGTATTGATACCTCATGAACTCTTGTACCATACTGGAACCATTTTTTATTTTATTTTGTTTCCACCGGATATCGAACTCAATACCCCAAAGTCAAGCGTCTTACCAACTAGATCACGTCAAATGAAAATAAATTAATACAATAAAATATATGAAACGATTAACTTGAAATCAATTGTACTACTCCACTGTTTAAGCTAAATTTGTTAACACTTTGATCCCAACCCCGTGTTTTAACGTGATAAACTAGATTTGCGTTTAGTCTCAGTCCCGTGTTTTCACGTGAACAATTGTAAACAATTCAACCTTTAAACAATAGTATCCTACTTTATAACATAGACAATACCCTAGCCCAGTGTTTTCAACATTGGGAGGCGCGGATTAATGCAAAAGGAGGCGTGGAAAGTTTAACAAGAATTTAATTTTCATAACACATATAAATAAAAAAATATATACATATAATTATATAAAATATATGCATTATTATTCTGTCAATAGCGTTTTTATTTTTTGTATTAATACATCTTTTTACCATTTAAAAATGTGTCTGTATTTTTTTATAAAATAAAGGGGGGTGGGGGCACGATAAGATTGTTTTTAAAGGGGGCGTAGTAACATAAAGTTTGGAAACCACTGCCCTAGCCAAAGAAAATATGCATTAATTATAACGTCGCATCATCGATGTGAAAGTAAGCGCCAGATCTTGAAAATTTTGATATATGAATCTAGAGAGTCCAAATAGATAAAGGAATTTGTATGATCCTCCAAATTGGTTATCAAAAAGCGTGTTTAAACATTCGTTAATATGTATTAATTATTGTATCAACTTAAAAAAAAGATAAACTCTGCAAAACATGAAGCGTTTGGGCTAAGCACAAGAAGATAAGTGGGATCCGGGACGTGTGTAGGTGAGATGTAGCTCTCCACACCTTTGTGATGTTAGAACAATTATCATATTAAACTTAATAACCAAAGTATTTTAAACAAACATATAATAATATTGGAAAGAATAATAAACAGAATAGGGATCATTAAATATAAAACATGATAAGAAAGGATGCGGGCAGGACTTGAACCAGCAATTTTGTTTTCATAACAGCAGCTTTGCCAATTACGCTACCGCATCACTTTGTCTTCAGAAAATATTTCTTGAACAAATTCTGTTTATTATTATTTCCATACCCACATCCTTTCTTTTTACGTTTTCTTTTTAATGGTCCCTGTTCTGTTTATTATTTTTTCCGAGCACACATCGTTTCTTATCACGATTAATTTTTAATGTTTCGTATTCTGTTTATTATTCTTTCCAAACCCACATAGTTTCTTATCATGTTTATTCTTTAATGATTCGTATTCTGTTTATTATTCTTTCCAAACCCACATAGTTTCTTATCATGTTTATTATTGTATTTAATGATTCCTATTCTGTTTATTATTATTTCCAAACCCGCATTTTTTTTTACGTTTTCTATTTAATGATCCCTATTCTGTTTATTATTCTTTCTTATCTTACATATTAACCAAGAAAGTATGGAATGTGCTAAAATATATATAGAAATATTATCAATTATACAATTTTTCTTTTATTTACTTAGATATAGCAATTTCAGTAACTTCACAAAAATCCGAGTTTCTAAAAAAAAAAACCAGGCACTAGGAAAGGTCTCGATTATGATCGGGTTTTAAAGTGTTAATAAAACTTATACAAGTCCATGACCAATGCTCAGTGGATTATTTTATTTCGGATTATCTTAACAGTATATAACATTACAAATTATTTCCGACATGCGGTGTGGCTATAACTTACGTCTGATCCATGAATATGAAACTATTTTTCAATACGATATGCCAAATAAATATATAGGAATATTTTTCATGCTACCCCAAGGGGATAAGGGGAACAACTCAATTTCTTTCAATAATTATTGAAGAATAATATTGGAATATTAATAGAACAATAATAATCCAAAAGTGTCACTACGAAAAATGCGGGGGTTGATCCATTCATATGTAAATTATTCCTCGATTTTCGTGGATTTATGAGCGCAATTTCGTATGCAAAAAAACGTGAATAATCATTAGAAAAAAAAAAAAATCAGACAGGAACACTGAAAAAATCTCGATGTCAACGGGAATCGAACTCATAACTTCCAGATTGGAAGACACACCAACTGGCCACGGAGGTCGCACGCGAAGATTCGTTCAATATAACCTTATTAAAATGTTGTATTAATAACGTCTTTCTGTCGATAATATTGAAATGCTTTTGAACTGATTTTAATTTAAAGTTTACTCTGAGTTGTTACAGAAAACTCCGAAGCGGTTTTTAACAGCCGCTGCATCGAAAACGACGTCATATTTTCACCCCAATGTTTTTCTCACCGCATTATCAGATCTCGATGATGCTGCGATAAACAGAGTTGGTGAAATTGATTTATTACCATTTCGACAAATATGGAAGTGAATGAAACCTCCACATAATAGAAGGCAATAAATTAGGAGAAAAAATGGGTATTCCATTACCTATCCGAATAAAATTACCAGTTGTATTATATTCTAAATCAATTGGCTTTCTTGTTTGGGTCATATTACTTAAAACAGTGGAGGCGTGTTAGATTTATCTAGCTGATATTAAAAAATATAGGTATAAATATTGTCGAAAATGTTCAGCGACTTTCCTATCGCCATTAGAAAGAGATTGCTACTTGGCAATAAACGTACCATATTATTTATTATACACTGTACAATAATTATATTTAAAGGATAATTTTTAAAACATTTTTTTTAGAGAGCAGATTCTCCTCAAAAACACTATCTCAGGATTCGAATAAACTATTAAACTAAAAAAAAAACCATCATTTGAGTGAATCGAGCTTTTGGGTTAAGAACCACTGGAGTAAGTAAGTAACTCACATTCTGCCATCGTATGTGTTGAAAACACTACTACACGTAGATGAGGAACTCTTTAACGAGACTAGGATCTCTTTTGTATTATTTTTTTCTGTATGAGGAGATAGATATATGAATGTGAAGCTCTGTTCTCTCGGCCTATTCCAACTTGGAAATGGCGTAATGTTATGTTTGTATAAATGATCACAATTTTTTCATTGCTTTTTATATTTTATAATCCCATTTCAATATGAATGGTCTCTTAATATATTCATGTTTCAGTGAATAAGGCTAATATTTCAAAATGTATTATACATCCATTTTATCCAATTACATTCGCGACATTTGATTCCGCATTCGCCAATCATAAAATAAGATTCAACCAAAATCCCATCAGTCTATGGAGGCGGAACGAAAACCACCAGAGTCCAACAAGCTATGCCTTGCCCTTCGAAGCGTAACATTTGGCGTGCATTTCTAATGGTAATTACTATGGTTATGGGACGCATTTCGCGGAAAAGGGGAGATATTTTAGACATTTGCAATTCATCACAGGCCACGGGACGATAATGTCACCCTCGCAAATGGAGAGATAAAGAGATTCCAATAAGCCAGAGGAACAACTGGTAATTGGGTGCTGAAATGTGTATGAAAGCTTTTAACTTTAACAGGCACATCATTTGACACAACTATAACGTGTTACTACGGGTATTGTGGAATATTCAATTTGCTTTATATTTTATTAAAACATTTTGGTGATAGTTAAATCAGTAGTCGAAATAAAATAACGAGAACATTTTTTAAATCCCTTTTTGCGTCCATGTTTAATTTAGTTTTGTCTGGTTGCTTGGAAGAGATTGCCGCCTGGCAACGAACCCACCACATTATATTTGGAAAAGTGTTAAATAAATAATATCGAATAAGCTTACCACAATCCTGTATAAGCAAAAATATAAAGCTAGTTATGTGTAACGATTGTATTTCATAGTTCAATTCAGATTTTTTTGTTCCACTATTTCCACAATTATCTTAGAACAAGGGAGATATGGGTTGGGAACTTTTTGCATATTAACGTTCACATAAACTGACATTTTGATAACGATATCCTCACAGTTTAGGGTTTTAGTTCTCTCTTTTACATGCATTAGCTTAATAGCATCTGTTGGAGGTATTCACTAATAAACTGAAGCAAAGGAATTAGTCCACTTTTATTTTTAACACGTGCCCTGACATTTAAAATAAAATAGTGGGGTCTTATTGTGGAGTCCGTTGGTATTCACGAGGGTAAAATAACAATAAGAGGATTTTTTGCATGGCGGAGCCAACACGCATTTAGCAAAACCATCAAAGGTGTTAAGTAAAAACAGAAATTTGTATAAATTGCCGATTATACAGTTTTAAGTTATCGCAAAAAATAAAGAAACAGGATGTAAGCTGTTTTTCTAAATTTAATAAAGAAATCTATAGTACAAACATTTGCACAAACGCTATACCCATAGACAAATTTATAATATAAGAAATAATCTAATTAATATACAGGGTGGCGCAGAGGAAACGCATGTTTTTTGAATGGCTAGTATTTTGCAAAGAGAGGAAAAAACACTCGCATTTATCAAAAATATTTTTTTTCAGTGTATAATGCTTAACTCTGCAAATAACGACTCCTGTGTTATGTGTGATATATTTTTGTTTTTATAACAAGGTATCAGAAAGGTATTATACATGGTAGTGATGAAGTAACAATTGAAGAATTCATTTTTGTAGCAAATAACGAAAATGTGCTTAACTCGGCAACTTACGACTCGTGTGATGGGTGTGTTATATATTTGCGCTTTTATAAGAAGGAATCATAACAGTATTATGTATACCAGTGATTCTTAACGGGGGCGCCAGCGCCCCCTTGTGGGCGTTTTAGAGGTCTGGGGGGGCGTTTATAAATTTTTAGAATTTAGGGGGCGCTGCAGGAGTTCCAGTGGGCGTTATGTCGAAATACAAAAATAAGGTATGCTCAATTGGTGCGTGCACTGCACACATCATCACTGTAAATCATCGCGTACGCAATCGCGAATAAAATATTGCGATCGGGGTACCATGTTGCGTTTGACAGTTAGCGCTATGTCACACGAAAGAGAGATACAAAATGCGCGCTCATGCGCATGCTTATGCGCATGCGCATGCGTATCTTATTTTTTCTATGTATGGCGTTGTGTCTTGTAAAGCGATTTTGCTGCATATTACAAATTAGTCATTTCTGTCAGTCCGTTGCGGCGATCGCGTTAATTTCTGTTGGTGTATGTGAGTTCTTCTGTATTAACATTATTTCTTCATAGATTAGCCCTTTTTTCAAGATGTCAGTCAAGCAGAAAAAGTGTCGACAATATTTAGTTGACTATTTAAAATTTGGTTTTGTTTCATCTCCTACAAATCAACAATTGCCAATGTATTTACTCTGTCAACATGTGTTTTCTAACGAGGCCATGAAGCCATCTCGGTTAAAGGAACATTTTGTAAAGAAACATCCCGACAATAATAATAAAGACATATCGTATTTTCAACAACTTAAGAAAACATTTGATAGTCGCAATACTCTCAGTAATGTTTTTAAGAAGATTTCAAGTCGGAATGATAAAGGACTAATGGTGTCTTATGAAATAGCACAAATTATTGCAAAATGTGGTGCACCACATATATATGGAGAAAAATTAATACTACCAGCTATACGTGTATTCATTAATAATATGATCGGGAAAACCCAGCAAGGGATTCTTTCTTCAGTCCCATTGAGCAATGATACAATTTCAAAAAGAATTGATGAGATGGCAAGTGATATCGAAATTCAACTATGTGATGAACTACAGTCCAACTAATTTTCATTACAATTGGATGAGAGTACTCTGCATAATAATGAATCTCTACTACTTGCTTATGTACGATTTGTGAAGAATGAAAAAATTATTGAAGAAATGTTATTTGCAAAATTACTTACTACTAACTCGACTGGTGCATCAATATTTGAAACCCTTGAAAACTTTTTCGCCGAAAAATGTATTCCCTTCACTAATGTGATTGCTTGTGCTACTGATGGAGCACCAGCGATGGTTGGTCGGCATCGTGGTTTTGTATCAAGATTGAAAAATGTGGCACCAAATGTTCTAACAATTCACTGCATCATTCACCGTCAACATTTAGTCGCAAAACATCTTAGCGGACGTCTTCACAAATCGATGAGTATTGTTATAAAAGTTATCAATAAAATAAAGTTCTCTCCCTTGAATGATAGATTATTCCGTCAACTGTGTAAAGAAAATGATGAAGAATTCGAAAGACTTATCTTACATACAGAAGTAAGATGGCTATCGAAAGGAAATTGTTTAAAAATATTTTATGCACTGTTTGATACAATTGTGGAGTTTTTGGATGTAAACAATGAAAACATATGCATTGAATTAAAATTACTACGAAATGATGTGGCCTATCTTTCGGATATATTCGAAAAAATGAATGAAAATCTCCTGAAACTTCAAGGAAACAATATCAGCCTTATTAAAGCCAAAGGAGTTGTACTAAGCTTTATCAATAAACTTAAATTATATAAAAATAATCTTAGTCGGCGAGAATTCCATCAGTTTCCTTCTTTACAACAATTAAAAGAAGATATGCTCGAAGATTCTGATTTGGAAACATACTGTTGCCACATTGACGCCCTTATCGAAGATATGATAATACGATTCAAAGACTTGCAGGAACTTGTAATACCAGCTTGGTTAATTAATCCATTTTTATCAGACATAGAAAGTGTCAGTCAAAATTTAAAAGAGCAGTTTATTGAGCTACAAAATGATTGTGAGGCTAAAATAATATTCAATCAATGTGATTATGATGCTTTTTGGGTTCGTTTTCGCCATCAATACCCTCTTCTGTGGAAAGAAGTAAAATTACCCATCATAGCATTTCCTTCGTCGTATTTAGTGGAAAAGGGTTTTAGTGCAGTAATGCATATATTAAAAAAATCACGAAATCGATTACAAATAAGCCAAAGAGGAGATTTGAGATTGTATTTAAGTAAATTTGAACCTAATATTACGAAATTGGCGCAATCACATGAGGCTCAAGGATCTCATTAAATTTATTTTTTATTAAAAATTTCATATTTCGTATTGAATCGTGTACTTTTTTTTATTGAAATAATATTATAATGTTGTGTCTAATGTTAATGTGACAAAAAAGTCAATAAACATAATGTTTATAAAAATAATCACGTGTTTTATTTTTATTTCTCCAATTTTTTTATTTATAGTAGGAAATAGATTGCATAAAATACATACGTGGAGAAAAGTGTAAATTTTGAATTTCGCATTGGGGGGGGGGGGGGCGCTGGATAATTTTACCGTGGTAAAGGGGGCGATTCTTTCAACACGGTTAAGAAACACTGATGTATACCATACATGATAATGATGGAATAACAAATGAAAAATTCATTTTTGTAGCAAATAACAAAAATTTGCTTAACTCTGTAAATTACAACTCGTGTGTTGGGTGTGTTTTACATATTTGCGCTTTTATAACAAGGTATATCAGTACAGTCTTATAAATGATAATGATGGAATAACAAATTAATAATTAATTTTTCTGGCAAACGACAAAATTATTATAATTTGTAATAACATACAGTTTACACAAAATTCTCTATAGGTACATAAGTAAATATGGTAAATGTATTTAAAATTCAAATCATCATTAAAAAAAGGCGTTTCCATTCTCCATTTATTTTACATGTGACATAGATAATGTTATATAATTGAATTTTTACTGGAGGTGCGATAACTTATTTTGAGAATTTAAGAATTGCCGGCAGCTGAAAAGGTTAAGAACCACTGTCATAGATCCATAAAAATGTAGCAATAATTAATTCTACAAAAAAAAAACACATGAAGTACTCGTATATATCTAAGTCTAGTACATTTTATAATTCACAATATGTGAACATGATTTTTGCTTTTATTAAATATCATAAGTCCTAGATAAGCAGTGAAAATACAAACACAGAACGTAAAATATTATGTGTTTTGATTTTTATTTAAATAACAATAGACTTCTGTAATCTTATTGCCTTCCGTCAAATAAAAATTAAAATACCGGTGTTATATTACTTATATAATATAGTTTTAAACGTGATTTTCTACAGCGTTATTATGAATAACCACATTTAAAGTTATTTTTTATTGCTTTATGCTTAGAATATTTTATCTTTTAGCTTAATATTTTTATCTTCTTTGAGTTAAGTAATGTAAAACGTAACATGAACATTTCGTCGTCATTTAAGTAATCTAAGGAAAGTATTATTATTTTTAAGTTGAAATGACATATTTATTTGTGATAAATCATATTTAACACATCAAACATTTCAAATAATTTTGTATCCATACAAACATGAACCCTTGATAAAAAAATTCGTTAATAGACCCTCGAAATATTTTTAACAGTACATATGGTACAATCTGTGTAAATACTGTATTGAGTCGAGATAAAAAAAAAAGATTATTGTCTTCAAAATAAATAGTGTGTTCCAAAAATTCTACATATAGGACCAAATACAGGGTCAAAAATTCTATAAGTATAATTGAAACAGTAAGCAAACAATCATAATTGAGCCTTAAAAAAGCGAATAAAATGTTTTTAAATTTAGTCAAATATTGAAGGTATTAAAATTTTTCCAACGCCCACCATTTTAATTGTTTTTAAATTGATGTTGAAAAACTGAACATTTTTTCCCACTTGATCTAACCATACTTTCCTAGGTCTTCCTCTACCACGCCTTCCACTCACATGCATGTATGTGCAGTATATTTGTTTTGTTATTATTTCTTCATTCATTAGTTCTATGTGCCTAAATCATCTCAGATTACTCTTCTATCTCTTACTCAACACATCAATCTTAATTTGATATTCATCACTTATCACTTACAGACTAACATAATTTCTATAATTATAACGTTAAGCTAATTGATTTTCTTTTCTTACGAGTAATTACATTTTTTAATAATCTTAATATTTAATTTATTATAAATAGTTAACACCTACATACTAACTTATAACTAGATAACAATCATGTATTTATATATCCACTCGCACTCTGAATTTTAATTGTATTTTTTTAAATATATTTGAGGGAGGAAGGATGATTTATCATAATAAGGTAAAGTTTAAGTCAGTTACATTTAAAAGGTGTTTTTGTTTACACGGTGTACATAATTTGGGAAGAAAAATATATTTTTTATCATTTATCGATTTTTTAAATCATAGGTATGATAAAAACGGAATACTAATATTGATATTCGGGTCTCACTAATCCTTCGACATATCGTTATCATAAAAATTTCAAAAACGATGGTGATATGAAATACACGTGGCCTACATACTAGCATAACATATATTGATTTGAGGGATCAAAAAATAAAAAAGGCGAAGAATAACAGTTTATTCAAAACGGATATTATGAGCAGAATTGGAGGTATACTCGTATATGAACACAACATATAATTGACAACACGGACCCAACTCACAAGATACATTTTTGGTTTATTTGAAATTTGGGAAAAGTAAATAACAATCGTATTGTATTACGCTTTCTTTGTGTACAGTACAATTTGGTGGGATTATTGCGAGCTTATTAAAAAATAGCAAAGGTATAGACCAATTGTATAGTATCACTATGTGGCAATCTCTTCCAACCATAATAAAAAAATCAGGATTTAACAAGTCCCATTTTCACTCCTTTAGGGATGTATCTGTTTCTCCAGATCAGTCCAAGTCTCGACATATCACTTTTTGCTAAACTTATTCGTTTTCCTAATTTCAGTTTCACATTCTCCGTTATCAACAAATGACCACAGATAAATAAAAAACCTTGATTTTTGTTTTTGATACATTCGTATTGAGTCCCATTAACTTGCTTACATCTTTTGCCCGGCAAAGCAGCACTTAAATTTCATTCAAGGACTTGGAAAAAGCGTGTAGGATCATCCGCATAAAGTACGTAGGTTAGATATTTGGTGACCCTAGATCGGTAACGTCCTTACCAGTTCTCCGGTGTTCTTATTATACATTCTACGCAAAGTGTGCGAGAAAGGATGCATCCTTGGCAGACGTCTTTTTACGCTTATGACTATTATAAAGCCTTTATACTAAGGAAACAAGGGGCATTGGTATACCCATCCAGATAAATATTACATTGCTATGTATAGCCTTTTCATCATTATTTTCCTATGTTTTCTATCTTCATCTTTACATAATTCCTTTCCTTGACTCTTACAATTATTACTTAGAAATGAGTTTTTTTACTTAAATATAATTTTTTTTTGTAAAATCTGTCATGGATTAAAAGAATTTGATATACCCTAGAAAAACTTAGTTGGTAGAAGTCAGCCAACTGCACCATGTATACCCATATACACAACTGCACCATGTATATCCATGTACACAAAATGATAAATAAACTAAAATTTCTTTAGTTCAACTCCAAAATAAATAAATTCGTATTGAACGCTTACACTATGTATTGAATAACGTAATGTAGCTAAAAAAAAAACTCGAACACCTTACAGTTATACTGGGAAACGAGTTTCAAAGAATGTCACCCAGGAATTGCTTTTGATATTTTATATACGAGATATATTAAACCAAAGATAGCAATGTCCATGCTTGCGAAAAACTCAAAAATTACTCGTACATACATACATATACACAACCAAAGAGGAGAAAGCGCCAAACTTTCATATAGAAAACCACATATTTTGCCTCTTCTGCATTCATACATCTTCTCATACAACTGTTATGTTTTAGCTGATTTGACCATTTTTTCTTTCAAAATATAATTTACTTGGTCCAACCATACTTTCCTTGGTCTTCATCTATTACGCTTTCTACTATAGTATATTTATTTTCTTAGTATTTAGTTACTCCTTCGTCCTATATGCCCATACCATCTCAGACTGCTTATCTTACTTAATACATAAAGACATTATAATTTATTTGATCAAACACTGTTTATTTCACTTTATGTAACGGTATAACCCTACCGGATCAAAGTGTTCACCTTATCATCAGGGGAGCACAAACAAGTCTGTTTGTGCTCTCCCGATAATGATGTAAAAACCTTGAAACCGGTGGGGTTACACCGTTACATAAACTAGAATAGACAGTGTTTGATAAAACAAATTACAATGTCTTTAAACCTCCACAATGTTAATGCCTTAACTATAAATAATATATAAAGCTTTAAGTTCACTTACATTTATCCCTAACCACTTCATTCCGTATTCTATTGTACTCGTACATTGTTATTTCACATAATATTCTCATTGCTGGCATTTCTAATTCTCGACAATTACTATTGCGCAGGACCACACTTTCGTTGAATAAAGTACAGCCGTGCGAGCTTATTGCCGTGTGGTAATAAGCTTACAAAGCTAAGATTCATATTTGAATAAAGCTTGGTCAAATATTGTAGATAAGTATGACAAAGGCTATATTCTGAATTCATTTAATATCGCCTAAAATAAGCTTTATTTTTATTTATTAAGAAAGTAGGTATGAGCACTGCCTAGTTTTTGGAAAGCTGTGGACGTGGAAATACGAACATGTCCACATCAACCAGTAAAAAAATATTTATTACTTCATATAAAATGTATTGTCCTGTGAATATAACCGCGCTAATCCACGACGCCTGTGGCTTAGTTGGTAAGACTATTTTTTATTTAAAAATGGTTCTAGTCAGATTTTCAATTAAAGTACCTTTGATTTTTTTGGTTTGGTGGAAGAGATTGCCACAAGGCAATAAAGCAGGTTATACTCTATACAACGAAAAAGTAACACAGTTCATTAATTTCACCCTGTCATTTAACTCATGACTGAGCATCGTGACTCTCATGATAGCCTCCGACGATCCTCCATCCATCCCAGCTCTCCGCGGATCGAAGGGCAGTTGTTAAGCGTAGTCCAGTTGCGTTTCTTACTTGATCAGTCCAATGCATTGGGATTTTTCCTCTTTTGCGTCGTCCTTCCATGACTTCAGATACCACAAACCTCTCCAAACTCTCTCCTTAGCCACGAGCAATGTGCCCAAATAATCGAAGGACTCGTCGAAAGCATATTGTCGACAATCTGTCCGTGATTATCAGTTCTTCGAGAATGGAGGCATTAGTTTGTCGTGCTGTCCATGAAATTTGTAACATCATTCTCCAGCACCACATTTCAAATGCTATTCTACGTTTAATCTAATATATTCTACGTTTTCTACTATTCTACGTTTACTAATCTATTCTACGTTGGTCGCTTGCTCTCAGAGTCCAAGTATCAGCGCCATACATAAATATTGCAAAGATGAGAGAATTAGAGAACAAATAATAATTTTATTATTTTCATAATATAACTAAGCTTTTTGAATACCTGATATGAAATGGATTAAGTGGGCATTACCGGCTTTTATAGAACACGCCTCATATACACATCGATGCGGCCGACAGGTAACATGATTTTAGCGGGTTTTGTTTGCAAAACTAAAACGACACGCGACATGTTGAATATCTCGATATGTCAAAGTAGACAGCCGCCCGTTAAGATGACCGTTCCAAATTAAAAATGTAAGATAGTGACTCCACTAATTAACTAAAACTATATAGTGCTATTGAATGGCATAACGACTAAAAATCGATTTCGATGTCAAACCTACGTTATAGCTTGTTTTCACGTTTTATATGTTGATATTGTATTTCCAATTTTGATATTGTACTCGTATTTCCAATTTCTTTAAATACTACTGTCTTAATTCAACTATAGTCTATTTCAACAAAAGCCGAATAATTTTACATATCAGAATATCTACTAAGGTTTCTTTGTAGTTCTTCTTCCGTTGGTAAGTTTTCTGCTTTTTTCTTATATAATTTATTTTTATAAACATAACGCAAACGTGGGTAAGTACCTAATCTAATAGCCGCAGCCACCATCTTCTCATCCTTGCATTCAACCTTATTATTTATTTTTTTATCTGTCAATAATAATAGTCAATAATAATTTTTTTTTAAATCTGGGTTCGATCCCGCTAAAACCCGGATTTTTTAAAAATGAAATTCCAGACTGGTTTGCACTTAGGGCCCATTAAAAAATATATATTTCTGGTTGGTTGGAAGAGATTTTCACATGGCAACAAGCTAGGCAGGTAAAAAAAGGGTTTGAATCTCGAGTTAAAGTCCCCTTAAGGAGATTTGGCTCTCTAAACTGCGCTTTATAAAATTTCCTTTAATTATTATTATTCCTTAACTGTGAAGAAGCAGAGATTAGAGCAAATTGAAGAGTTTTAGAAATATATGGAAAGCATATTTTTCAGAGACGTTAAGATGAAGAATTATGTTGAAAGGCAGTGTTGCTGCGGGAAACAAAGTCAACGGTGCATTTATAACTGTTTTTGGCAATACCTCAATTGTGTGCTGGTGTCCGTATTGATATATGAAAGAAAAACTTGGGCATTGAAAGGGAGTGATAGAAACATATGAATGCGGTGAAAATGTATACATTGCGAATAATAGCTAGTGTTACTACGAGTTTGTATGATTGAGTAAGAAATGATCAGACAATGGCAACTGTTAAATAGAAACGGATGTTATAACATAAGTAGAATTAAGAAAAGAATCTTAAGATAGTTTTGTCACATTGAGAGAATGAGTTGCGAAAACAAATATGTTATATGTCTGAAATGAGAAGTGAGCGAGAACTCGGTAGATCGAGAAAATAATTAAAGCAAATAGTAAGAGACATTTTAATTCGGGGAGCGTGAGTGGATGTGGAAGACGACAGAAGAGTGTAAGTGGATGTGGAAGACAACAGAAAAATGTAAGTGGATGTGGATGACAACAGAAGAGCGTAAGTGGATGTGGGATGTGAAAGACAACAGAAGAGCGTAAATGGATGTGGATGTGGAAGGCAACAGAATAACGTAAGTGGATGTGGAAGACAATAGAAGAGCGTAAGTGGATGTGGATGTAGAAGACAAAGTTGTTAATCTTTTTCTGTACATAATTTAAAAATAAAACTTTATCACAGGTATGTATGCATGGGTAAAACAAATAGTATGTTTAGGGCTCAGTATTATCCGCGGTTTCAGTCATCTACTAGGGGTCTTGGAACGAATTCCCCGTGGATAAGGAGGGATTACTGTAATTCTTCTTATTCATTATTACTGAGTGGTCGTGATCATTTGACTACATTTAGCGAGCGAATTGACCGCACGGTAGAAAGATTTATATGTATCCATTTCTCACGGTCAGTATCATTTCATATCTGGTCTGTCAGGTGCATTGTTGATTAGGACCCTCCTTTTTTTCCTTGGATCACCAGGCTCTCTGTTGTATTTTCCCTATCGATAATATGACCGAAGTACCTGAGGCTTTGCAACGGACTGTAATACTAAATCTTAAATCAGTCTTTAGAATAATCAGAACTCCATGTTTTGCTGTATTTTCAAAAGCATTTCTGAAACGATTGTTTATTATTTATTGCCTGGTGTTTGTGGCGCGACCAGGTGATTGTGTGAAGGGAGCGATCTGAAAGGCTAGCCGAACACTGCATGAGGCTGTGCCACAATTATTAAAGGACAATAAGTAGTACAAAAGTATAAGCGATCCAACCCACATGCAAATGTTTTGATAATTTGAGGAAACACATGATTGACGAATTCAGGTTTGACTAGTTGGTGATACGAAAGGCTTAACCTCGTGTTACAGTTGATTTTTAGCCATTTTGAGAGTGAAAGACGCTTGTGTATGTATTGGTTAACAGTATGCAAGCTGTTGCACTTTAGCAAGCACAATGTATTGACTGATAAAACTCAAAGATTCGATGCAAGGATATCAAAGTTCCAAGACGATCGGCATGTTTAATATACTGCAGCTTGCGTTGGGCGGTGTTTTATGTTATACTGCGCTATTTTTTTTTATTAATCTTGCTATAAGAATTTATGACATGTAACTTGGCTAGTTAGATAGGTAATCTCTTATGATCGAGTATGATTGTCAGTCCATTTGTATATCAACCTGGCAGACTTATTACCATGTTGCAATATCTTCCAACCAACCAGAAAGATTTCAAAAGGCCTTAATTGAAAACCAGACTAGATTCCTTTTTTCTATTTCTACTGGGATCTGAGAGGGGGGGTCTGAGTTTCATCGAGGATTGAACCCGCAACCCCCGGGCTAGGAGACAAGCGTCTTACCTGCTCAATATAATAAATTAAATGTGGGTGTGGGCAGAAAAAAACATGTGATGTCCTCGCGGCTGGGTATGCCTTGGCGGTGGTGCATCTCGACCGAAAGGGTGTTACGAGATAAGTCCAGACATTTTATTAGCTTCTCTCTTAAATTTATTTTTTTCGTCATTATCTTTAGATATGAAATTTAGCCGCCATTATCGTTAGATATACACATATGAAATTTCAGAATGTTTATACGAATGTTTATATGTAAATACTATACTATCAATAAATTTATATTTATTTATTTAAATAAAAAAAAATTCTTCATTCCTAATACCTCTAGATATGATGCAATATTCCATACAGTTGATATTGCTGACAGTTTCAATTTCATTAAATGGTTGCATAAAAAATGTAAGATATTATTTTGAGGTCGGCACAACCAAGGATGAGATAAAATATATAAAACCTATAAAAATGTACATAAGATTAGAAAATATTTTTTTTTGGATCGTCTCTAGCAGCCACCGTCAAAGCAGATACAGGTCTATAATTCTAGCAATTAAAATTTTGTGTTTTCGGATATTTTATGCACATACTTGTATGCATACATACAATAGAAATGTGTCCCCATTGTCCCTCGAGTACAATGGACCGAGTGTCGGAGATCTGGCTATTTGTTCTCCATTCGTTCGTTGACCAATGGCAGATATATAAAAAAATATCTATTCATACGACTAATAGACGTTACCGTTGCGCGTTGTGTAAAAAAACTAGAAAATGTTCTATTGTTAATATATTCTCACAAACTTTTAATTAAAATCTCTTTTAGTTGAACATAATTAAAATCTGTTTAAATTATAGTCCAGAATAGTATTTTAGTTGGAATTTTAATGTATGGAGTGAAACGTAGACGGTAAAAGATTGGAAGTGAAGTGATTTGAGATAAAAATGAGCTTAAATCTCGTGTTTGATATTAAGTAACATGAAGAAGTGTATTCTTTGATAGTTTGGGCATGTACAACGAATGAATGAAGAAAGACTAACAAAATATGAATGGAGTGCGTGGTAGATAGAGAAGGGCATTTTAAAGTATGGTTGGATCAAGTGCATGCAGAAAATGTAAAAACACATATAAATCGTAGCAGTTGTATGTATCGATGTAGAGCAAGCGGAAGATGTATATCTCTGCCTACCCCAACAAGGGAATGAGTATCTACGATGAGAGTTAATAAAATTGAATACGCCGTCAATTTGGATATACGTGTAGTCTTTTAAGTGTATGACGTTTTGAAAGAAGGAAATGTAAACAATCAGAGCTGTATAAGGTGTATGGATGTAGAAGACGCGAAAGATGTGTGCATCGCGATAGGAAAGTCTGGCGTTCTCTCATCTCTGCCTACCCCGACACGTAGTGTATGTATATATCATTCTAACATTTTTTCAATCTTGACACCAATAAACTAATATTTTACCTGTATAAAGGTTTGAACACTGAACGAGAGAATTTTTATTTTATGAATATTTTATGATTTGCACCAATCTGGTATATAGTATTATCATTAAAGAGTCCATAGGGGCAAAGGATTGCTATTAACACGTTCACTGCGTATAAAGAGATGCTGAAAATTCGAGAATTTTTGAAAACCCATAACTTTGTTAAAAATCAAATTCTACTTTCTATTGAAACATCATATACAAGTGTATTCCTTCGTGTCTTCAAAACACATGAAACCGGCGACGAATCCTTATCGGAAGACGTTTATGAGTGCACTCAACATTCAAGGCTATTTTGTATGGACACGGGAGCCGTGTTCGACGCAGTGAACGTGTTAAGAACCCATTCTTTCAGTTGCTTCAACATATCGTTTTGATGGTGTATGCCAGTTGCAGCCCGTATAACATCAAACGAATGGCCCGTCAAAATTTATGTCATACATCTGCCACGTGAGCGACACTCCGAATTATTATATAATAGATAACGAAGACCGCCCACCGAAATTTGGAGGCATATCTATACTATCAAACTATATATTTTACGGTTATACTATAGAGCAGTGGTTTCAAAACTTTTTTGTTTCACGACATCCTTAGTGTGTAGATATTTTTTCATGGTGGTCGAAAAAATACATTCCAATTAGTAGGATGGGTGAAACTGTTGTTCACCATACAGTTTTATCAAATCTTGGAATAAACCTTTCCCTTCCTGTGCTAAAAAAAAATACGCCCGTTCCGGTGCTGTGTATTGAATACACATGTAAAAAGGAGCAATTTAAAATCGAAAAAACAAGAATAATTATAGCTTATCACTTAAATTAATTCAATTTGAAGTCAAAAGTGATAATAATTGAAATTTAATTGCTGAAAACATCGGACGACGTTCACAAAACGGGCGAGACAACCACCTCGAACGAAAGCACTCTGGCTACTGAGCGAGTCAAGCGAGCGAACTGAGATTCTATTTTTGAGTTTCCATATACCGAAGAAGAGTGAGAGTGAGACGTAAATAGCGTCGCTTCCTCACCCATAGCGGTTTTTTAGAATGAATATGTCTACGTCACACACTGGCACACGTTTGATTGTATTAGTGAATTTATTCCCGATTTTTACAAAATCTCCGATGTGACCGATAAGTGCTGATTATTATTAATATTATTTTTTTCATTCAATGCGTAAATGTATTACGGAGGAAAACCTAAAATCTGAACCCAGTATTTATTATATTTATAGATATATTAAGGTTTTTAGAAGCAATATGTACTAGTTACACATCACAAGACAGGAAGGGTTAAACAAGACGCAGGTATCTTCAGTACCTAATCTACGTTCAGTTCTGAGCAATAGTTGGTTTTTATTACAGCTCCGTCGAAAATATTATTAGTATTCGTACTACCAACTTTGATGTATGGTTTGAGTGATACGTGAATGTTGAAAAATTGTGAAAAGAACCGAATAAATGTTGTAGAAACATATCGACACATAATTCGCTTCTTTTACATCCATACACCTTCTCATACAATTCCTACGATATCTTTGGATTTATTTGTTTCCTTCTTTTAAAATAACATTCACTCGATCCAAACATACTTTTATATACGTTGTAATAAATAGATAGATGTCATCAGCATTCGCTGAGCTTTAGCACTCAGTAAATTATGTTTATCCTTGACTGATATCCAAAACTCAACCAGATCTATACCGAATCATTTTGTACTTAATACACCAATATTGCCTAGGATATATATGATGAGTGAGCTATATGTTAGATGTCTAGTAAAAGGTTTGAAATTGATGTAATGAAATCATAGGTTATGGTTATAGAAAGAAGTTTGGTAAAAAATGAATGCGATGTATGAGTGAATTCAGAGAAACTGAGTTATGTTACTTCAGCAGCATGTTTATGAGTGATGGGCGAGTCGAAAGGGACATTGGAAGAAGGGTAGCGACAGGGCACAAGGTAAACGGAGCACTTAATGTAATAAACAACAATCGAGCAATAGAAGTAAAAATGGCACTTGACGCATGGAAGTGAAATTTGAACTTGGCAGAAAAAGGATGAGAGTAAGATTTATATTGTGGAGATGCGTGCTGTAAGGAAATTTTGTGGAGTGTCAATGTATGAAAGAAGGCGGAACGAAGATATTAGAAATGAATACATAAATAAAATGGATGTGTTAAGTTTAAGGAGCTATAAAATGGTTTTAACATGTAAATATAATAAACGACGAAAGAATGACTAAGCGAGTATACAAATCAGAAGTGCAAGATGTACGTGGAAGAGGTAGATCGAGGAAAACGTGATTGGATCAAATATATTAGATATTGAAAGAAGCAAAGTGAGAAGTATTAATAATAGAAGATTATGCATGACGAGATGTGAGAATGTGGAGGAGGAAAAAGTAGTATGCTTGGCTAGAAAGTTTTGGAAATCTGTTCTCTCTGCCTACCCCGCAAGAGATACGACGTGATGATATGTTGTAATATTGCCTGGAAATATTAAATATTTCAGAATATCCGGCACGCCCCTGGAATTTAATTGCAGCACCCCAGGGTGCCTAGCCGCACACTTTGAAAACCTCTGCCGTAGGATTTAATTGTTATCTAATGTTTGTAAAACCACGGGTTTTGTTTTCGTTCCGTGCGCGTGTTTCAACACAGCTTGATAGTCGAAAGATTGGTAAATTTTAATAAATTGAAAATATCATTAAATTGGGAAAGGAAAGTCAGATCTGAAATTGTATTAAGAGCAATTCATTAAGTCGTTTGGTACTTCTTCTTGATATTCGATTTTGTGATGCTAACACATTGAAGAGCGTGACCGGGAGATAATATTTTCTCTAACCCTTTTAATCGAGCCTTCGGGTTTGGAATAAGACGAATTCCGTTGTCTAGTTGGTGAGACGCTTTTCCACCCATAAAAAAACAAAAGGGTCCCAGTCTGATAAAAGAGTTCGTTTGGTAACAAAACTAATGTACAAGCGCTAGAACTATGCCAATGATGTTTCCTCTTCTTGTACGGAATATTTCCAATATAACGAACTGAGAGTTTCGTGTTTACTCATGTGATTTTTTAGGCCCGAAGGCTCGATGAATGGGGCCTAAGATTATGTTGCCTCCTGGCCACTACTCGGGATAATAGATCGAAACAGAGAAAGATGGTACGGAAATCTCAGTCGATTTCCCTGTCAGGGTAGGCAGACACACATATTTTACCTCTTCCACATCCATACACTATTTCTTACAACTCCTACGATTATTCTGAACTTACATTTCTCTTTTTCAAAAACATCTTTCCCTTGATCCAACCATACTTTCCTTGGTCTTCCTCTACCATGTCTTTAACTCACGTTTGCACTGTGAAAAGACCCAAATAAATGTTATAGAAACATATCGACACATAATTCGCTTCTTCTACATCCATACATTTTCTCATGCAATTACTACGATATATTTGGCATTCCTTGTTACCTTCTTTTAAAATATCATTTACTCGACCCAACCATACTTTTATGATATGTACATTGTAATAAATAGATAAATGTCATCAGTATTCGCTGAGCTTTAGCACTCAACAAAGAATGTTTATCCTTGACTGATATCCAAATCTCAACCAGATCTATACCGAATCATTTTGTGCTTAATACACTAATATTACCTAGGCTATGATAAGTGAGTTATATGATAGATGTCTAATTATTTTCTTTATATTCCTTCATTTATTCATTTTATATGTCCAAACCCAGCATATATCAGCCTTAAGATCACATTCGTCCTCGATCACTTCATTCTGTATTCTGTGTCACACAACATTCTTCTCAGTGCATGCATTTTTATAGCAATTCTGAAGCAGAGTGCTTCAAAATAATATTACTGGAGGTAGACATACCCATCGACAACCTTTCTTCTTCTAACGTTAACAACTGTTGTTATTATTCAAAAATTTATTATTTTAACTATTCAATTCGTATTTCAGAGATTAAACAAATACAATTACTATATATCAAAGCGGAAAAAATTAAATCTAAAAAAATAAATCAGAACATTATTGTCGCTTACAATTTAGATAGTTTTGATTTGTAATAACAAATGTCGCACGATTTTTTTCTCTTTTGTAAATAAAATGAGGTGTGCGTCATAATAATTAAATTATAATTTTTTTTTATCCATGTCTCAATACAGTGTTAAATAAATAATAGTCCTGAGTGAAGATTTTTAATTTTTGAGATCCAGCTTTCAAGTGATGTGTCGGTGCGGTATTGTGTTTACTGTGACCTTTTATTTGAGAAATTGATATGAAAATGTGTATATAGGAGTACTAACATAAGTAGTTCACCCCGTGAATATTCTATATAATATCGTTCAAAAACGTTACAAATAACCTCTGAAACCTTGAATGGCATGGGTTAGTCGTCTAGTTATATAATATAATAACATACTATGCAATTACAATGCAATAAGAGGAGTCGTGTTGTGTGGCCGAATAGGAATATTTGTCTAAATTATACCTTTCCAACGATGATCCATCCTGCCCCTGGGGGAACCGAGATAATTATCAGATGTAGACCACGCATCAATTGATTTGTAGAGGAGAGAGTGCACAGTCCTGTTTGTACTCTTCAAAGAGGCAGGGACGGATTCGAGTTTTTAACTTCATACAATTAGTTTGTACAAAAAAGGGATATAATCGGAAATAAAAATATTAATTGAAGTACATAGTCTTGCGGTATACTCGCTGGACTTCCGTCATTAGATCCAGACCCACCTAGTGCTACAGCCCCCGAATGGAATAGTAATTTTCCTTCCTAATTATATCAGGGTTATTTATTTTTTAATAAACGGTACAATGCACGTTATAACAATTATTAAAAAAACAAGCAGCGAGTACATAACAAAAGATTGAATATTAAAAAAAATAACATTAAAAACATTGCCACCCATGACTTCGCTCATATATATAATAAAATTTTCGTTGTATACAGTACAATCTGACGGGTTTATTGCCATGTACCAATCTTTTCCAACCAATCAAAAATATGTTTAACAAGTCTTAAGTGAAAACCAGGCTGAAACAACTTTTTTAAAAATCTGAGAATCAATATAAATTGTATCCGTATTCCTAAGATTGTGAGAAATACCCCTTATCAAAAAATAATCATTTTCCACATATGGGCATAAATAAAATACCATAGACAAAATGTTCTAATTTTTTTCAATTAGGTGAAATTTTTAGAACATTTTTGTTTCTTTTTTCTATAAATTATTTGTTTAATATTTAAAACCATTGTATTAAACGAGTAAATCTTAAAGTAGGGATTCTTCTGATGATCTGTCTTTATACAACGAAAAAAATATTGAGATTATAAATTTGGGTGGAAAAATTACAATTAGACGTAAAATAAACAAGTATAAGCCATTTTTTTTAGCTCAATGAAAAATGCCTCCCTAATACAATAGAATACGTTCCTGATTAAATGTTTCATAATAATTTAATTCTTAGACGCCCCTTCCCTTGTAGGGACAGCCGCTAGCTCAGGTTTACAATTATGCATATACACAATAATATATTTATAGCTTTTTTCAATTAACTTGGCAGGTTTTCTTTAAATTGATTGTAACAGAGTAGCGGACTAATACGGCTCGTGACGTGCCTAACAAACTCGATCAATCATTGCACTAAATTGCTACGGGACATACGAGTATATCTTTCATGTTATGTTTCCCTTCCATGAGATGATGGATCCAAGAATTGATGGTTTTGAATTGGTTGTCCGGAAAGATGTTTCGTATATCTAGAATATATGTAAATAAAATGATCAAAGTAAGAATTTTTACATAAAAAGAAGAAAAGTATTATTTGACAATGTAAATATAATAAATATAACAAACTCGTTGTAGATAGGAGGGGATATTAGGAAGGATAATGTAGGAACTAGGAAACACGATACGTTACTGAAGGGAAATTTCATACTTTTGCAGTCGCGAGTCGGAGCGAGTCTTATGTTAGATCGCATCTAGTTCCAGAGCCTAAAATTAAATCAACTTACACAATACTCTACTCTTATGTTAGATCGCATCTAGTTCCAGAGCCTAAAATTAAATCAACTTACACAATACTCCATTCTTATGTTAGATCGCATCTAGTTCCAGAGCCTAAAATTAAATCAACTTACACAATACTCTACTCTTATGTTAGATCGCATCTAGTTCCAGAGCCTGAAATTAAATCAACTTACACAAAACTATACTCTCAAAAACCAGTCATAAAATGGGAATTTAAGATAATCTGTATTTAACAGGTTTTCTGAAAAGAATTTTCATATTTCGGATAAATGTCGTTAGGTCAACATTTTCGTTGCTAACTTTATTTCTAGCATGCTGAATGTATGAAAAATAAAAATTAAGTGCTTTTTTGGTTTTGTTTATCAATATTGTTTGATCATTTTTTTTGTCGTCATTTTGAAGATGGAATAAAAAAAGTAGTTTTTTCTGTCATTCATGCTATTATTAAAGCAAAGGAAAAAATGCTACACAAACCAAATATACGTATATGAAGATAATGCAGTGAGCGATTATATGTGTAAAATGTGTTTTAAAAAGAATCCGTAATGGTGATACGATACTTGAAGATGGTGTCCTCTCTGGAAGATCGATTATCAACGATGACAACCAAACCAAGCCTTCGGTCAAGAATTCTAGCGTTCTAGGACACGAGAGATTGTAGAAATACTGAAAATATCGAGCATTACGTGCTATTTTACGTTTGAATTTGATATTATAATAATAAACGTTTTAGCGATTTAATAATTTATTATAGAGCGTATACAAGACATATATTATTAATTTTAATTTAAAGGTATGTACGAGTATTATATCTTATTAAGAGTTCAAATTGAGTAGGATTGCAAAACAGTAAACTGTCACTCTTTGAAAAATAATTTAGGTTGGTAGCATTAATCATTCAGTCAAAGACATGCGGGCAAAACAATCGGTCGCAATAAATTAGGGCGCGTCGTGCTGGCGAAAGTCATGCTATCAATATACACAGCTAGAGACAGTATCGATGACCTATTACGGAGGGAACTGCAGAATATATAGTCCACGAGTCAAGGGCCGAAACGATGATTTCTAGGGGATTATTTTGTTAGAAACTTGTGCTCTCATATGTTCTTGTTTTTCCGCGGTTAATAATTTAACTGTATACAATTTTAATTTTATTGTATACAATTAACCCAAGTGGGATTATTACCGTCATGGTAATTTATTGCATCCAAAACACGTCATGTTGATTAAAGTTATGCATAGGTGCGCGTTGTTGACAAAAATTATGCATTTCAGTACAATATGGGTGACATGTTAGGATGTTGAGTAAAAGACCTTTAAATATTTCTTCAATTTTATGTTATGAAGAAGAGTATAATAATACAAACGGAACGAAACGACGGGAGTTATGTGTGACAGGAGGCAACCAATAATGCTCTACAATACAGTGATCAGGTCTGCTATATACTACTTGGAGTCGAGTGTTGACTTCTAAAGAAAAAAATTAACAATTGCTTCATATCGCGGAGATGTATATTATACGATATTCACTAGACTGGATAAGATCCGAAATGAATGAATTCGTGGAATATTAAAGTGAAACACGACTAAAGTTGCTTTGGGCACGTGCAACGAAGGAATGAAGGGTCTAAGCTAAAGACAGTCACAAACTGAGAGTTCCCAAATAGACGCAGAAGGAAACCCAAAACGAGACTATATAAGAAAGTGGAAGAGAACATGACAAGACTCGGACTACCCCTGATTGATTGGCGAGATCGAGAGAGATGGAGGAAAAATATCCAAGCAGCTAATCCCAAATGGACGGAATAAGGTAAAAGAAAATAATGTATTTTTTGCAGTCCATTGTAAAAGGCTGGTAAGAAGCTTTGGGATTTACAATTCAATAGCTGATAATGGTCATTGGAAGCGTGGAAGAACGACGCACAAGATTAAGGGCCCCAATCCGTTGAACTGACCAAGTGAGAGACGTAACATGACTAACCTTAACAATTGTCCTTTGAACCAAGGAATGCAGGGATGAATGGAGAAGAGTCGTCAAGGACTATCATGGGAGTCACGATGCACAGTCATGGGCAACACGATAGGATGATGATCTAATAATGACTAAAATGTGTAGGGTCAAGTTGGTAAAAATGATACATAGACACCATATTGACAAAAGTAATGATAGATGAGACGTGTTAATAAAATGTATGCATTTCACGAAAGTATAGGTGAACTGTCAGGATATGTGTGCAAAGATGTCCAAGAATTTGATTGCTTTCTTCGATTTAATATCATGGTGAAGAGTGTTGAGTATTAAACTTCTTGCAGTAACTAATAAACCGTTTTCTAATTAAGCCTTGAGATTTAAAGATTATTTAACGATGTTTTTTTATATTAGATCTTCTAACATTTCATTCGAAAAATTGAACAATAGTAAGAACTTCTTCAGTTATGAAACTGGTCTATTGTAAGTTTAATCACACCTTAAGAGCGTTCAGGTTGTAATGAACACAGCCTCCCAGTTATGTTATGAGATAAACTGGTCTATTGTAAGTTTAATCACACCTTAAGATCGTTCAGGTTGCAATGAACACAGCCTCCCAGTTATGTTATGAGATAAACTAATAAAATATTAATTTACACTTACTAATTTTAAAGATCACCATTCTAGATTCCAAAGTGACTGACTTACCTGGAAAAAATACAATAATAATTAAAATTGAGATAAGCTATCTATTAAATATATAACAATTTTATTTATTTTTATTTATTTATTTTATTTACACATGACAAGAAATCGATAAATACACAGTTTGCAAAAAAGTAACAGCTAATTTAATTTGTACACATAATTTTAATCTGGGTTTGTTGCCTTTCATTGGTCATGTCCCCGGTAAACTAGGCTTTTGCCTGTATCTCATTGAGATCATATTAATTGTTAAGATAGTTTAAATATTTTAAAGTAATTCAAATCAAAATCTAGTAACAAAATATCAGGATAACTTCACATTTTTGGATAGAAATTTTTGGATGAAAGGAATACCTTAGTTTTTCATAAGATGATTTTCTTTAACGCTTTTCAAAAGTACTTTTCCTATGATCCAACAAACTTTTAAGTAACAGTAACCAGAAGTACTAAATATTTTAGGAACTGAAAGAAATGTTTGAGCGAGATTAACTTGAACCAAAAATTACTTAATATTTTAGTAATTGAAAGAAGTGTTTGAGTGATATTGTTTCCCGGGTAATTGAAAGAAGTGTTTGAGTGATATTGTTTCCCGGGAAATGTCAACCTATCAATAACCTAACGAAATTATATGAACAATTCAACTAAGAACGACCAAAGATTTTAGAAATTAATAGAAATGTTCAAGTGAGATTAATTTTTTCGGAACGTTCAAACTAACTATTGTTAGTTGGTTATTGCTAAACGAAACGGTATGAACAATTCAAGAATAAACGAACAAACATTTAATTGTTTGAGTGAGATTATGTTTCCCGGGACGTTTCAACCTATCAATAATCAAACGACAAGATAGGAACAACCCAAAATAAAAATTTATGTTTCAGCAAACACGAAGCTGTCAAAGCCAAAATACAATATCTTGACAGGACTCTGCCGCCAATTAGAGTTGATGCGAAGGGTGACAGCTGACCGATAACTCGGATGACAGCTGACGCGTATCTAATCTAAGTGAGTGTTAGGATCACATTCTCAACTAGTTCAACATCATGCTGCTGACAACAGATTCAATGAACAGTATATCCCGACAGAAGGCAGTTGCACAATATTTTACGTTATCTTCAGCTTGGTGGAAGGTCTCCGCTGTCTATTGATGCTATCGATTTTTAAATAACGGCACTCCATTTATTATAAAAAATATCTTAATTTAACATTTTGATAGTTCTATCTGTATACTTTATAAATTTACTGAGCGATAGCTTTTTTACCATACAATGAATGACCTCGTGTCGTTTATGAAACAAACACCCATGGATACCATCACGCGTTTTTCCCTATGGTGTAGGCAGAGAAGAGAGAGTACCAGACTTTCCAATCTCGACACACATATTTTGCCTCTTCCACATCCATACACCTTCTTATACAGCTCCCAAAATTTCTCTTACTTCTAACTTTTTTCTTTTAAAATATTATTCACCTGATCCAACCATACTTTCATTGGTCTTCCTCTACCACACCTTACACTGATATTTGCACTGTATATTTTTATGTAAGTCTTTCTTCATTCAGTCGTTCCACGTGCTCAAATCATCTCAGATTGTTATTCATCTCACTCAACACATCATTAGCCTTAAGTTCACATTCATCCTATATCAGTACATTTCGTATTCTGTCATACATTGTCTCCCCATGTATTGTTCTCAGTGCACGCATTTCCACAAAATTTATTCAACTCCTATCGATATTTTTCCACGTTCAGATTTCACTCCCATACATCAAAGTATGGGTAGATCAAGTGAATGATGTTTTCAAGAAAGTCAGAGAAATCGTTGAAGTTGTATGGATATAAATAGACAAAGGATGAGTGTCGAAATAGTTAAGTCTAGCGCTCTGTCCTCTCTGCCAACCACGACAGGGAAATAATATAAAGGTATGTATGTAACTAAAAGGTACCGTTCACATTACCTAGGGAATTTGCAGATTAACGGAATTTCGCATACGTTAATACGTCTATCATATAATATATGTTATTATATAATGAAAGTGTAATACAATACAATATATCATTCAAATCTTGAACAACGCCAAATCATATTCAGAATCAGCAGATGGAGGTAGACCCAACACTCTTTATGGAACTAACGAGCGACTAGAAGAAATATACCGCAATATCTCACAAGTATCGAAGTTGAATAACCCTGGTTTAATGTTGTCCGTAGAAGGAATGTAAAACAATAATATACGAGACGTCCCCGGGCAGGTATTATGCATTATGTCGGCTTCAAATGATAAACGATTTCGCAGCAAACGAGTCACTTCTTAGAAGATCATCACGGAATTTATAAGCCATAAGTATCTGTCGCAATTTGCAGAAGCAGATCATCCAGCTACGGAAGATTATTCAGATATTAAATGTTCGATTTTGAAAGTCCCGTTCAGTTTTAAAAAGTTCCCGTTCAGCTTTAAAAAGCCCACGTTCAGCATAAAAATTACATGAAGGCAAATAAATAGTATTTATTTAATTTGTATATAACCACCTCTGTAGCGTAGTTGATATCCGACCCGGGGGTTACGGGTTTAATTCCCGTTCATACCCAATTGATAATATTTTGTAACGAATTCCAGTCTAATTTTCACTCAAAATCCTAATTAAAAAGTCTCCGTTCAGTTTTTAAAAGTCCCGTGCAGCTTAAAAAATAAATGAATGTAAAAAAGTTTATTTATTGAATTGGTATATAACGACATCCGTAGCTTAGATGATTCCCGACTCCTGGAGTGACAGGTACAATTCCCATTCGTACCTAATTTAAAATATTTTAAAGGATTCCTGTCTGTTTTTCACTTAAGACATCTTGAACGTATTACTTGTTGATTGGAAGATATTGATACATCGCAATAAATCCTCCAGGTTGTATTGAATTTAAAAGTGTAATACAATATTTATATTCAGCTAAGCTAAACTAACAGCAATCTGGGCCCCAACAATCAACTGGGCCCATTCAATCTGGGTAGAATCTAGACCCCAACATCAAGATATGCAAGCGAAACTTGGATGTGGCAAAAAAGTGTTTAAAGTAATATAAATGTCTTAGAATTGATAGCGTCGCGTAGAATGTATGGAATCATTACATGCTTGTTTGACGCAGATAAGCTTAAATCAAGACAAGGAATGACAATATATAACATAATAAACAATGAGGATATTAAGAAAATATACGGATTGAAAGAATATATAGTGCTTAATACGAACAAAGTAACATTATGATGGTTCAGCTGCGTAGACATAATGAATGATGAAATATTTTCAAAAATATCTATACAAGTAATAGAGAAGGAAAGAAAAGTTAAGGAAATGCCTGGAAAACATACAACGGCCAAATTAATTAATTAAATTCTACTCATTTTTGAAATAAATTGGGTTCCAAAGGGAAACCTTAAACTCCGGTTTCGAATACAGGCATCTTATGAACTAGACCATAGATGGAGGAAATGCTGAATCGTAAATTCTAAAATCAAGAGTGCTTAAAATAGTTTTGTTCTAGAGATTTTCCAATAAGGAAACGAAATTTTAATAAGTATATTGTATCTGAGATGTGAAGAGAAATGTCTAAGTATGAATGTTGTAGAATCCAAAGTCATTGTTAAAGAAAAGACAGAAAGGAAAAGTAAATGTGATAAATGGGTGAAGAATGAAAGATTGGAGCAAGTTGAGGAATTCTGCTATTTGAGTAGAGTTTTCTCTGATACTAGAAGAGTAACGAGGGATATCGAACGTCATGTGGCGATAGGAAACAAAGTCAATGAAGCACTAAAACATACATCGAATACCAACCTAGATGTATGGGAGTGAAACGTGGACGTGGAAAAGACAAAGTAGTCTAAAAAATGCTGTGTAAAAACGTCCACTGCAAAGAATATAGTACATAGAGTGATAAAAATAATGACAGACTAAAGAATGAAGTGATTGTGGTTGAATGTGAGCTTAAGGCTGATGTATTGATAAATATGAAGAGCACTCTGAGATAGTTGGTCGTGTAGAACTAATGAAGAAAGAAAGATTGATAAAAGAAATATAGTGCATGTGAATGGAAGACATTATATGGAAATATCAAGGGAAAGTATGGTTAGATCAAGTGAAATATATTTTGAAAAAATCAGATAAATCATACGAGTTGTATGAGAAGATGTATGAATTTAAAAGATGCGAAGAATGGGGTCTTTCAAATCGAGCGGTTTTTTTTTAATTTTTGGTTAAAACACAGATGGCGTCGCTAACTTGCCTGGGTCTTGTGACATTTGAGAAGTGTAATGTATGACATTTATAAAAATGGAGTCATATAGTATATATTACAACAACGCGTTCAAATTGTTGAATTATTTTATATATTGTAATCTCCGGAAACGGTGATGTTAATTGGCCACCAAGACCATGTGATCTGATACCGCTGAATATCTATAAGAATGACCCTCAATCAACTCCTGAGCAGAAGGACGAACTTATTCGCGGTATTGGTGAGTTAGAACCGCAATTGTGTCAAAATGTCATCGAAAATTTTGACAAAAGAGTGGACAGCTGTGGAGCTGCAAGATGTGGACATTTGGCGGATATCGTTTTTTTGTGTTTAAATGTCATACATTATACTTTAATGACAAATAATACGTTTTTTGAAATCAAAGCAAATTGTGTGTTTTATTCAAGAATTTAAAAAAATAGAATTAAAAAAACCCGCTCAATTTGAAAGACCCTTTATGTCTCTGCCAATCAATATACCAACAGTGAAATTGCATTATTGTGTGTATGTAAAATATGATGCTTTTAAAATAGATGAGATGGATGGTTAATACAAAAATAGCTACACAATGCCTTGAGGAGGCAAAATAAAAAATAAATAAGAGATTAGATGAAAATTGGACATGATCTCAATGGGGGGGCAGCCCAGATTAAGGCCGGCAACAATTTATTTCATTTTAATTTGATAAATTGATAAAATCTATATTGGAGAGCATGTATGGAGAATTATAATATAAATACAACTTACGCAATAATTTATCATTATTTAAAATTTTCTAAATAATCCGACACCATAAAATCAATAGTTTTGATTACATTTAGTGAATAACTATGGATAAAATAAAAACAATAAATTTTATAGAATTATCTGGAAAGTGATTGCGCATTTATAGATCAAATTTAAAAGCAAACTTGAAACAAATGCTCGTGAACGCAGCAATCTTTTGAGATATAAAACGCTGGTTATTATAGATCAAAGTTTTTATTTGGTCGTCATCAGTGGTAATTACCATTCCGTAGCGATCATCATCTTCGACTTTTGAATAACAATTACGGAAAAAAATATCAACCACCAAAAAAACTATTTATTTTTTCTTTATTCAAAATAACGTATATGTTTACAAAAATGACCCGACCCACAAAAAACATTTTTGGTGTTTATTTGAAACATAAAAAAAACATAAATCGATGATGTTTGTACTAAATATTTTAGCTTTAAATCCTGTTGTTAAATTTTTTTTCCACACAAGCCCATAGAAAGCAATTGGATGTTTTTTCATTTCTCAGAACAAGCAAAATGTGGATTCGGTGCTTTTCGCAATATTCGATCCATATGAAAAGACGTATTTAATAACAGCACATTAAACCAAATACAATTATACATGTACTTGGCAATTTCTTCCAGCCAACATGATTCGGTACCAACGGGAATCGAATCCACAACCTCCGGGTAGAATGAAATGTGTCGAACTAACAATATCACTGGGTCAATATATTACTATCCATAGGTTGTTGCATTGGACTGCAGAATTTTGTAATGCTTAACATTTTAACATATGTATTATAAACTCATTTGATGAAGTGGATATCACTTGACATAGGCGTATACTCATTTATATGATATATGGTGTAGTACGAGTAGTTTACGGCCATTATTCAAGAAGAAAAAAGAAGAATGTGGTTATTTTTTGTTTGTGACACGTTGCTATTGTTTTAAGTTCATTATATTTTATACAGAAATGTAAACATAAAGTCCAAACATTTTGTGCAAAACGGTGTACGGCAAGGGTGCATACTCGCTTCCGATTTGTTTAACCTATATGGATAATATATTGTGAGAAGGGCACTTGAAGACCGGAATGGTAGGATTGCTAATGACAGAAGAAAGCTCACAAATCTGTAACCTGCAGATGACACGATGTCGGTTGCCATGTCAGCGGAAGAAATGGCCACGTTCTTTAAAAAGATGGAACACGAAAGCAAGCTCCTGGACCTGGAAATCAATAGGTCAAAAACTAAGATTGTGATAATAGACCGTAGTAACAAACTACCACCAAATAATATGAACCATTTTCTAGAAGTGGTAACTAACTTTATTTATTAAGGCTCCAGTTTTACCAACAATGGAGGATGCGAGGCCGAGGTGCAAAGAACTGGAATGGCAAAAACTGCGATGTCAAAGCTGGAAAAGATATGGAAGAGAAGAACTATCATCATCACGACGAAAATGCGCCTAGTTAAGTCTGCAATATTTAAGTATGGCGCGGAGACTTGGACTCTGAGAGCAAGTGATAAATGTAGAATAGATGCATTTGAAATGTGGTGCTGGAGAAGGATGTTACAAATTCCATGGACAGCAAGGCAAACTAACGCCTCCATTCTCAAAGAACTGAGAATATCGACAGATTGTCGACAATACGCCTTCGACGAGTCCTCCGATTCTTTGGAAATATCGCTCGTGGCCATGGATGGAGACAGCTTGGAGAAGTTTGTGGTTACTGGAGGCGTCAAAAGGACGACTCATAAGAAGAATCCCAACGCGTTGGACTCACCAAGTGAAAGACGCAACTGGACTACCCTTCGAGCCACGGAGTGCAGGGATGGATGGAGAGGAGTCGTCGGAGACTATTATGAGTCACGATGCTCAGTCATGAGCTACACAACAAGATGAATGCAAATCTCATATATTTCTAGAGTAGTTTATTTTTTAATGTTCTTTTCAGTATATAATTGAAAAATGTGATAAGCAGGTTGATTTAAAACAGGAATTCCTAGTTATTCAGCAAGTTTACGATATCTGAGAATAAAATTTTAGAATGATGGGGGAATAAGAATACCATTTTAGATAATTTTTGAAGTGTAACTCTTTAAACAAATATTATTATACATAATAAATATTATCGAGTAACTCATTGATAAAAGCATTTACGAATTATAATAATATTTTATTTTAAGCGATAAGTTGTAAAACTATGAGTCATAAAAAATCCCAACATATGAGATGAATCATTGTGCGAATCGTTCCTCATCTCCGACTTCCTATCTAACAAGAAATATTACTTGATGACCTCACAGCATTTTCTTATCTCCATTTACAAATATAGTTATCAGATATTATAAACAAGGAAACAGTCAACTGAAAAGAATTTATGTTTTGTTTAATATTTCTTGAAAATCAAAGGTGAATTGATATAATATGTGTACTATAGTTATGTACAAAAGCAAAGCCTGAGTATTAAAATAGAGATGATAAAAGCATAATAAATGCTGTAAAAATACGCTCCTTGCGTATAATATTTGGTATTACAATGTAAAAGGTATTACAATTAAGATATGAGCAGATATAGGTGATTGTTTGTTAAAGAATGTTAGAAGTAAAATTAAGAAAGGAATCTAGAGAAGGTTTTACCACATTGAGAGAATGAATTGCGAAAGTTTTAGGAAAGTATATATATATATATTTTTAAATTAAAGGAAAACAAGGAAAAGGCAGACCGAGAAACTAGTAAAGGAGATAATTAGAAAAACAATAACTGAGGGGAAACTAATTAGTACGAAAACCTAGAGAGCTTTTATGACGAGTTTCATAATAGAATGGATGTGAACGAGGCGAGAGTAGTGTGCATGGAGGTATATATTTTTTCCGGAATAAATGGAGAGTGAGGAAGAGATAGACCGAGAACCTGGTGAAAGGAGATAGTTGGAAAAAAATAACTGAGGGAAGGGTCATTTAGTATGAGAAACAGGAATATTTATATGACAAGAAGTATGGATGTGAACGAGGCGAGAGCCGTGTGTATGGATAGGAAGGCGTGGTGATCTGTCTTCTTTGTCCCACCTAATAAGCCATAATACAATGGTATGTACACATAATTTGAAACTATTATAGATTAAATTATTTATGTATTTTTTTAAGAACTTATAGAGAAAAAGTTTAAAAGTTTTTAGTTATTTGCTAATACCTTAAAACGATTAACGAGTATAACAAGTCTTCGGATCAGAGATAGTGTTTTGGCTTTTCCAGTTCTCTGATCTTTATTTTCCGTCTTTGCTGTTAAGACTCTGGAACCAGCTACCAGCTAATTCATATATGTAAGACTCGAACCATTGCACAATGTAAGATTGATTAAGTATTAAATACAAAACCGACCAGGCGCATCGTCAACACTCACCCTACGTAAGATTCTGAAGCCAATCACTATTATGTTGTATAATTGAATACTACGAGTAGGCTTGAACATAATTCTACCGTTTAATCCCCTTGCTATGACGTTTAAGTAAGCGGAGTTGAAAGAGTGCAACATAAGTTTTTAAGATTTATTAACTTTAAATTGAGCATTCCTAACATATAATTGCCATTAATTATAACTAAAAGGACAATATTGAATGATTTACTATTTTTATATAAAATCATCAACTCGCGCTTAAATTGTTGTATTGTTATTTTCTGTACTGTATTGCTATTTTCAGTATTAGAGTTCCTTCAGTGCATGCACGCTCGCTATAGGGCTATTTTCTATTGTTGTGAGGTACATGGTCGCGCGGTAACGCACTGAACTGTCGTGCCGGTTCGAACCTCGCGCCGTGCTACTTACGTACCTCAAATGACACAATGATAGTTTCTGCCTATTATTTGGGGGTATAAGGATACTTATGAATTCGGTCATATTTATTATTTCAAGAAAAGGGAAAAAACATGCCAGTATGCTCCGATCGTCTCACTTCATGTGTGCCATCGGATTCAGTAAAACTGTGTAGCCGGTGAATTCGCTGATGTGCAACAACTTATTCACTTAAAGAAAGCAACTTACTCACTTAAAAAAACCGGTACAGCTTCGCTTTCCAACTGAATTGACGTTGGAATGGCGAGGGAATCCTCGAGTACGAGGTCCAGTAACGACGACAATTTTCTATTGTGAACAAAGAACATCTAATTACCAACAAAATTCTTCCATATATTATATAAAATACTTCTTTTGGGAAATTAATTTGTTGAAATAGCCGTCATATTTAACTATAGTCTGTTGAGCCATAAAAGTAGGCTGATTGCAGAATTGACGAAATATCGAATTTGTACTGTACTATTATTATCGCATTTATGTCAAATTGGTGTGGTGAGTTGCGGACAGCTGACTCGAGACGGCCCCTTATTGTGTGATCAGCCGTGTATATTGTTATTTTTTTGTAATTATTTTGACTCGTGTATTTACTTATATATGTATTTTTTTATTGTATTACAGTGTTGACGAGTCTTTTTATTTACATTTGTTGAATTGTTTTCCTTTTTCTAATTTGAAGATTATTTTATAAATATTGTAAATGAAACACGTACCACTTTTTTTAAATAGTTTCGTAAGGTGTATTATCCCGTTGATAAAAGATAAAAATAAAATTAGAAAAATATATGTATGAGTATATTAACGGGAAGTCGTAATATGGTTTGCCCCTCTTCCTGCTTCATATAGGATTTGCATCATAAGAGAGAAGCATCTCAGAAAAACCAAGGTTGTGAAGTCGGAGTCGAGGAGTCGGTCGGTTTTTTTGTGGAGTCGGAATCATACTAAGAGTCGGGAGATGCTATTATAAATTCGACTCCAATATCTTTTTTTTTACATTTTTAAAACGTATTGACTACATATTTTTGTTTTACATTTTTTAAAAGTTATTGGCTACATAAAACTTATTGGCTACATTATGAAAATATTAACTATGTACCATTTAGTACAAATAACTTGTAGTATGATGAGGAGTCCCCATAAACATTATTTAAAAAAAAATACATTTATGTAGTTACGCCCCGTAATTTAGTATACACATGGTAAGCAATATACCATATGTACTATAATTTGAGTCGTGGTCGAATTCAAACATTCATAATTTTTGAAGTCGGGGCGAATTTTTTTTTGCCTACATCACAACCCTGCTAAAATCAACAACGCACAGTAACAAATCTTCGATGATAGTCAGTTAAGTATGGAACGCATTTCCGTATCACGATAACAATAATAATGCATTGTAGCTTGCATAAAAATCAGCACAGTCCAGCTCTAATTTCACAAATATGATATGTCAAATTAGTTGTAATCTTCTCCCCGCATTGCAATAACACGCATTAGATAATACTTAACGTCAACTGACCGGAAAGGACACAAATCAGCGTTATCTTGACAAAGAAATTAAATGGAGCATGCGACAATAAAATGCACAGAATTTTTAGCGTCACAAACAGGGTTGGATTTGAGTATTCTTAGGGGTCGACATAAACGAAAAAAAAATACTTTATTCCGTATAGAGTTGGCAAACTATAATATTTGTACAGAACGGAAGATTGTTGCATAAAATCTCTTATAAGTAACAATCTTCCGTCCTCCCTGAAGCAAATCTCCGAATCGGCGAAGTTCTCGGTGGATTTAAAAAGTCAGTTGTCCTCTATATATATATTCTATAAGTTAACAGGGTGAGCTAGTTTTCAAGTTCTTGAGGTGATCTTTATGGTCGGGAAACAGTGCTAAAACAATTTATTAAAAAAAATTATGATGATATTAAACAATAGTTTTTTTATTGCAACATAAATCCAACCCATAATATAACCTCAAACACCCTTCACATAACCACCAACCTCAAACACCCTTCACATAACCACCAACCCTCAGCAACTAAGGCGAAATCCAGGGAGAATTTCAATAAAACCACTTAACCCACGGAACAACCACCTTATTTTGCTAAGATTAAGGAGTATAGAGGAACATCGGGCCTCAGTTGACAGATTTTGCCTGCAGAGACATTACTGTAGGACCTGGATATCTCTTAACAGGGTCCGAAAAGGAATTGGGAGAACCAAGAACAAAATGTCGAAATAAGGAACGTAAATAACAATTTATATAACGCCGTGCTATATTAAATGTAATCCAAATTAACTTTTATAGTGGATATTATGAAATGCATGATTTAAAACATCCTTCAACTCATGGAATGTGTTGGGAACTAATAATCTACTTATATATTTAAAAAAGCTGTAAGATAATGCAGATAACGGAGAAGACGAAGGAAAAAATGTTTGGGATTGTATATGTTTATATGATGAAAAGGTGTGTGATCATTACATAGTCAAGATTACTCTGGAGATAAATTGTGGCAAAAACGTACATGTCCATGTCCACTCGTTCAGGTGTCCACTTATAAAAGTGCATGTCCACTCGTTCAGGTTAATTACATTCCATCACATTCATTCATACCTTGGTCCTCCCAGCTAATACTGTGGCTGAACGAGTCAGGCAACATATGATGCATCATGAGCCTGTGCTTATGTTATATCGGAAAGATAGATCGGATTTACTCTCGTAAGCCCCCAGAGCAGCGATTAGAGGATTGCTGTGGTTCTGTTGAATTTTATAGAACTTCACGGTCCAAGCAAGGATGTGGTGTTGAAGGGTTTCTTCATGCTGTTGGGCGTGAAGTCGGGAGAGGTTTGTTCTGGGATGGGTATTGAAAGAGATCTTGAATACCTTGTTCTGCACTCGTTAAAGCTTCAGGTGATCCATATTGCTCACACTACCCCAAACGGGTGCAAAGTAATTTAATATCTTTGGCATAAATTATAACTTAAGTGTGAATTTTCCTGTACTTTTGATGAACATGTTTTCTAAAAAAGTTGTATTTATTTCTTTTGTAATGTTTTTATCTCTTCAACTACATGTATAGCTTACTATACCTTATTAACAATACGACCCTGGTTAGAATTTTCTACTCGTGGTTAAATATGACAAAAATCTATTCAATTCCGTTGCATAATGATGCATAATAGAGTTTATAAGAAAAATGTATTTTATTATGCAAGTCAGGAATGTATCCAATGTGGTATTTATATTGTTTGAAGGTTACTCGTATGTTTTTTTCTCGCTTTGTCATAATATTTCCTTGAAACACTGCGGTATCAAATGAATTAATTTGGAACGCAAATATGGTTAACGCGATTTATTTAATAGAAGAATATTGGTGATGAATCGAGATGGTAAGATATTGAAACTATTAGTAATAATTTTAATAGCACCCTTAGTGTTGTTTTACCAACAAATCAATCGCAAAAATTCATAAAACAATTGTGCATAACGGTATGTTAGTGCTAACCTTCATGTGTAGAATCGAAGCCTGGATACTGAAAGGCAGTGATAGAGTTGAATTAATAAGGTAGAAATGCGTTTCTTGCATAGAATATCTGGTGTTACAATGTTTGATAGGTTATAAGTAGAATTAAGAAATGAATCTGATGGAGGTGGCATAATGTTGATGATGATAAGACTTTGAACTTACGACCCAACCGGTATGAAGTGTCTTTTGATTTCTGGTATTTATTTTCTACAACATTAATTTTCCCTTAAACTTGGATATATTATACATCATCCCCTTCAAACTCCACAACCCATTCGAATGCATTCTATTTCAGGTTTATTGTTTGCCTTGTCTCAGTTTTTTTTTGTTGGACGAAAACACACAAACACTTAGTATAAAATTTATCTCAAGCACCAAGTACTGGTTGACCATATGGTGTTCGAGTGTATGGATACTTAAACACTCAAGTTTGAAAATAACACGAGTCAAAACAAATTGAGACAGGAAACCAATATTTTTATTACGCTCAGTTGATACTGTGTGAGTACTGAGGCACGGTAAACAGTCTGGAAGTTGTTACTGATTTGAATATGGATATAACCCTATTTAGATATGATATCCGCTTTTGAAATAGACCAAGTCTCTCGAGGACTTAAATTATTTATTCTGGTTCTATGAAGATTTAAAGAGCTCAATATGTTGCTTAATTCATTCTTATGATACAACAATGTCTTCAGACATTAATCGAGTTAATAATAATTAATAAGTTTACTATCCATCACACCTGTGACAAAGGCTAAGATGTATCTGATGTTTGGGAATAGATCGAGATTATTACGATCAAATAAAGTCTACCAGAACAGTTAGAAAACCTTGAGTTTTTCTAATAGTCCATGTCTTTAGTTAGTTGCTATGTCAAGCAGTTGTTAAGACACAATATTAAATACAATAGTTTGAATTAAATATGGCTGCAAGTGAAACTAACCCGACACCTATAACGAACGGAAGCTGGGATACCGGATGCATAGCGAATGTCCTTACAATTTTAGAATTGGAGAAGAAAAAAATTCAACTCTTATAAAGAAATAAATCTCGTAGAAGAGTGTTAACCTTGCAACTTACTAAGAAATACATTTCGTAGAAGAGTGTTAACCTTGCAACTTACTAAGAAATAAATCTAGTAGAAGAGTGTTAACCTTGAAACTTACTAAGAAATACATTTCGTAGAAGAGAGTTAACCTTGCAACTTATTGTACTAAGAAATAAATCTAGTACAAGAGTGTTAACCTTGCAACTTACTAAGAAATAAATCACGTAGAAGAGTGTTAACCTTGCAATTTACTAAGAAATAAATCTTGTAGAAGAGTGTTAACCTTGCAACTTACTAAGAAATAAATCCCGTAAAAGAGTGTTAACCTTGCAGCTTACTAAGAAATTTAAAAAATACAATCACACTCACAGAAATGACAATAAGGCTCACTAGCATTTCTCCGACTTCCTCCGTGGCCTAGTTGCTAACACTATTGTATTTTCACCCGGGGTTTCGATTTCTCACGAAACCTAGATTTTTTAATAAATAATTCCAGTTTGGTTTTCACTAAAGGACTCTTTAATTTATTTCTTGTTGGTTAAAAAATGGCTTCATGGCAGGTAAGCCCATAAGGTTGTGATGTATGCAATGAGTGTGTAGTGCAATAAAATACAAAATTTTAGCCAAAATGTGGATTATTTTTAGAGTATCCGAGCAATAATGGTGGGAAATTAATTAAGTCGACTTTAAACTGTAAAAAAACCTTTTTGACTAAATTGTTTTCACTAAAATAGGGATTTAATGAACATTAGGATGAAGGTATTTTGAGTTATGTAATCTCTCTTGAGCATCGTTAAGGACCGTGGACATCGTTATAATTGGTTGGAGAATTGTTACAGATTGTCTAAATACGAGTACAATAAAATTGTAAATCAATACAATGTTTCGAGATTTTGTTGAAAAAATATGAGCATATACCTGAAAATACCACAACGCTGGTAGTCAATTTTATATAGCAGCCATAAAGCAGTGAATACCCTCAACCGTGTCACTAAATCCAGTAAATATTATGTATGGGGACAGGGGTGGACCCAAAACATTGACTATGCATTGAAAAAAACTTTTTAAAATTTAAAATCGTAATAAGTGTGTTGGTGCCCACTTTGACGTATGTATAGAAGTGAAACTTGGATTGAGCAGAAGGATAAAAGGCTGTGAAGATGCTTGCACTGAAAATCATATATGGGGTATTGTAATTTGTTTTATCTAACACTGTTTATTTCACTTTTTGTAACGGTATAACCCTACCGGTTTCAAAACTTTCACTTCATCATCAGGGAGCACAAACAAGACTCTTAATAACTATAAACAATATAAAATAAATTATATGTGGAGTGTCAATGTATGAAAAAAGACGGACTGAAGACATCTGATATGAATGCATGGATAAAATGGGTGTTTTAAGTATAATTAAGAAAACAGCTTTATAATGTTTGGACGTTTAGAGAGATTGAACGACGAAATAATGACCAAGCGAGTATACAAGCCAGAAGTTCAAGGTGTGCGTGTAAGCGTTAGACAGAGAAAAACAAGGTTGGATAAAATGAATTCGATTTTAAATGAAGATTGGGTGAGAAATATGAATAATAGGAATGTGGAGGAGGCTAAACTTTTTTTTAAATAAGTAAGAATTGAATATCTGGAAACATGTAAAAGATTATATATTTTAAATAGCATTAAATGACTTCATGAACGCGGTTTTCATTTATGCGTGGTTTTCCTGGAAATCATCGTAATCCAATGTATCATAATAAAACCACAAGTGTAAATCTCTTAGATCGCGTTAATTTTCCATTTATTTTTTAAAAATGACTTTGCAAACCGAAATGATCATCTAAGCAGTGGAAAAAAATATATATTTAACCTAAAATAATCATTTTTGATTTATAATATATTTAATAATAATAAGGAGGTCTAAAAGGCCGTTTCGTAAAACAAAATTAAATTATGAGATGATATACTTTGACTTTTGCACGGCGATATGTTATTTGGTCAATAGCTAAAGACAGTTACTACTTATGGTTTTAAATCCCTAAGTAGTAAGTAGTCTATGGTAGAAAATGGCCATCAAAGTTTGCCTCTGTTGAGCCTTCCATTTCTAGTCTGCGGTCATTTCTTCACCTCAGAGTAATAAAATATAATAAGCGTTGGAAGGCTTTATAGCGTATTTAGTGACACACAGCGTATATACACCCTTATAAAGTAGTTTTACTTCTTAAAGAGACAGTGTTTGATTCTAATTCAGTAGTGTAGTTATTATGATTACCCAGATCTATTTGGAATGCACTGAAATAAAAAAGCATAAAAAAAATAGATAGCCAAATAGCACATTATTGTCGATAATTATTTAGATAGTTCTGATTTGCAATAACAGGTGTCGTATTATTTTCACTTTTGTAAATAAAATGAGACACACGCTGTAATAATCAAATTATAAAATTGAAATAGTTTATTTCGATCCACGTCCTAATATAGTGTTGAATAAATAATAGTCGCGAATAAAGATTTTACAGTTTTGGCATATGTCCGTTGACGTGTCGGGGCGGTATTGTAGTGTTAAATGCAGTATTTTATTCGAGAAGTCGTTATAAAATGTGTTTATAAGAGTAGTAAGTAATTGAATCCGTGAATATTTTATATACAAGTACCGTTGTATAAAGGTTCAGAAACGTTATAACAAAAACTGAAATAGTGCATGGCACGGGTTATTCGTATAGTATTAGTTATATTGAGACTTATTTGGTTATGAGGAAGTTAGAGGAAGTTATCGGACGACCACGGTTCTTAACGACGCCCACGAGTGATATATCACTCTATAGAATACCTAAATATTAATTTTCTTCAAATCCCTATTCCACTCTCTTTACGATACCTTTCCACCTAAAATTTCGTGTAGGATTATTTCATAATAAGATTAAAATACTTAAGTCAAAAATAGAGTTCATAAAAATGAATAACAATTTAAAAATATCCTATAATTTTTCTTTGGATATTTATCTCACACTTTTCTATCACAGTTTTCTTAAAAATTGTCATGGATTTGAAACACTCGAATGAACTAAATCTAATTGATTGTAAACAATTGTTGCATAACAAAAACCCATCTAACATGTAACTTATAACTCAGTAAATAAAAGTATTATGTTGTGTATGGAAGACATTATTAAATTAAGGTAATTTAAAAATTCCAAAGAGATAATATACACCATTTAAATGGTTTTATATACACCATTCAAATTCATTGGAATTTCAAATGATAATTTAATAATTGTCATACCGACAAACCGAAAGAGAGAAATATTATTCATGAAATGATCAATCTCTGTGATTATTCAAGGCTTTAGTCAGCGTGTTAAAATTATAATGCATTCTGATGAGAGAATTTTGCAGGAAATGGATTGCGGCGAGATAATAAAAAAACGGTGGTTATTAGAAATAAAATACAAGAAAGAAAAAAACTTTGGTGAAGAGAATTTTTTCTCAAACATGAATATTTGTTGTGTAACTGTGAAAAACATTGATTTTCCAGCTACAAAGATATTTGTTGTGTAACTGTGAAAAACATTGATTTTCCAGCTACAAAGATATTTGTTGTGTAACTGTGAAAAACATTGATTTTCCAGCTACAAATATATTTGTTGTGTAACTGTGAAAAACATTGATTTTCAAGCTACAAAAATAACCACAAAGAAATAAGAGGACAAGCAAACATAGAAGCATCAGTCTCCGGATGTCTAAAATATGTGATCTAATATAACAAATACGTGAGAACAGAGAGTAAGGTAAAAATTAACAAAGTATAAGTGAGCTTTTAATCACTCATGGAATAAAGTTTAGAGCAGATACAACACAAACAAAAATTATGCTCAGAACAAATCAAATGAAAACTATCAGAACTACTGCAGGTAAAACACTTCGAGATAGAGTTAGAAACTCCCGTATCCGAGTAATTTGTAAAGTATAGGATATTGTGAGATGTGATAAAAACTACAGGAGATACTAACGAGGCCACGTGGAAGGGTGGATAATAGAAGGGTTCCTTACGTGGCAATACAATGAGATACCCATTGCCATTCGTCCCTCAAGAAGACTTCCAAAAATATGAAATGATAGATGGGAGTCAACATCTCAAGAGAAACATTACACACTATAACAGAAAACAGGTATAATTCAAAACATAGAAGAAGAGCTTTTATTAATAGATAATCTCAATTTCTAAGCATTAATAATAAAACGATAATTTTACTTCGCGAGGTTTCATGATTGAGGAGAATCGGTCATATCCATATAGCAGAACACTAAATTTTACTTCGCGAGGTTTCATGATTGAGGAGAATCGGTCATATCCACAGAGCAGAATACTGAATTTTACTTCGCGAGGTTTCATGATTGAGGAGAATCGGTCATATCCACAAGCAGAACACAACATTTTTCGTATAAACAAAACAATTGAAATGTTCTATAATGTCTTTCGGAGTGTTGTTTCGCGTGGTCTGAAGCAGACGAAGATGAAATGTAGAACGTTTTTGAAACCCCGGCTTCATAAGCCTAACCACGCGGTACACTACTCCGAAAGATCTTATACTCGAAGAACCACAAAATAATAAAAACATAACTGAAATGTTCTGGCTTAACTTCCTCTACATATTTTGCTTTGGCTCCCGAGACCTACAATCCTAATACAGATATAACATATGAATGAACATAACCGTTTGAATAGTACAATCCAAAAAGAGAAGTAAGATGTCACGAACGTTTGATACTGGTTACATAATACTAAATACGTTACCGAATTGAGATACGCCACCTGGTAAGGCGAGGTCTGACGGCTCCGTTAGCTTCAAGTATTATTTGCCTATTTGTATTCACTCCTACGGAAGTCCAACAAGGTGGTATGCATATATAATTAGACCTGACTCATGTCAGCCAGTTTTCCACCTAACACAGCAATAAGTGCCAATATTATTCATACATTCCTCGTCGAATTTTGACACGGAGCTATTGAGCCCTTCAAATAATATATACTACCCTTCTAAGTACACTTATGTCAAAGGCTTCGTAAAAAGCTGCTTTCTAGGAAAAGAAACATTTAGCTGAACGCAATAGAATATCTGTCAAACTAAATATGTTTTAAAATTTAAGCCCCATAACAGAACATAAGTAAGCAAACAATGCTCGCATTATCGAGTCATTGATACTACTGATAGTAGTATCAATGACTCGATAATGCGAGCATTATCAACCTATAATTTCAGATATCAACCTATAATTTCACTGGGTGGACCTACATGAAATGTATAACATAACATAAGAAAAGTTATCACCAAGTATCAGTATGAAGCCCAGTCTGGACAATGTTGCAGATGTTATTTTATCTATATGCGGAACAAACGAGGACCTCCATGGCCTAGTTCGTAAGACGCCTGTCTCCTAACCCAGAGGCTGCGGGTTCAAATCCCGCTAGAACCAAGATTTTTTAGTATGGTTTTCACTTAAAGCCTCTTTAACATTTTTCAGGTTTGTTGGAAGAGGTTGCCACAAGACAATACGACTGCCAGGTTGTACTGAATACAACGAAATTATAATACAATACAATACAACGAAGCTCAGATTCTCATAAAATATGTGATAATTCCGATTGTCTTGTGAAACAGGTACCAGTAGCAACTATTTTTTTTTTCTATTGTACAATATACGAGTACCACTGCTTACATACCAATGTTGATAGTTATTTTTTTATATCAAAAAGATAAATTAACGGTTTAAATAAATCAAATATATCATCTAAATAATTTGGTATTTTTTGTGTTAATGTGTAACTGTATTTAATATAAGTAGAACTGACGTCACAGAACCTTAAATTATTTTTGTTACCAGCAAAAAAAATTGTTTTTATTATTTTATAAACTTATAACAGCTACTTAATGTTAGGTTAGGATTTCATAATGAAACTGAAAAATCTAAAATTTCTTATTTTTTATTTAACAAATATCCATTTCTTCATACAAAGCTTTTATTCTATTCTGATACATAGCAATTCTCAACACATTTTAATCGTGGACCCTTTTTCACCAACGAATTATTAATGTGAAGGATTAAACTTCGTCCTTTCTTTTCAGATTTTTAAAAAAATTTGTTATAATTGTGAATCGCTGAATTATAATACCAGGAGTAACATCCCCCATCTTTCTGTATTTTGTTTTTGTCGAAGTGTAAAGAGAAAATCTGATTCTTCACAAATTTGTGGGTACTAAATGAAAATAAACAATGAATTGCCTTTTTTATTTAACTTTAGGAAGGTTATATATATTTTTCACGCGAACATATATTGTGAGCCCCTGTGCTAAAGCATCATGAGGATATATCCTTTTTTCATAAAAATGTAAAGTAGATGTGTAATACTTTCGTTGTATACAGTACAAACTGAAGGCTGACTATAAAGTAGATGGAATAGGTTTAATGAAAAAAAGATTAAGTTCATACATACCATATACTGTCGGGGTAGGCAGAGAGAACATAACGTCCAATTTTCCTATCGCTTCACACATCTTCCGCCTTTCCAACATACATATACTTTCTCTTGCAAATCCTATAATTTCTCTGACTTTATATTTCCTTCATTCAAAACATCATTCCCTTTACCCAACCATACTTTCCTAGATCATCTTCTACCACGATTTCCACTCACATTTACACTATATATGCTTTATCAGTCTTTCTTTATTAATTTATTCTACATTCCCAAACTATCTCAAGTGTTCTCCGTGATCTTACATAATATATCAGCCTTAAATTGTTGGAGTTGATGTTTTGATTTTGCACGCTTAAAAGTTTTGACCAGAGTGTTGATAGGTTAACAAAAATTTATAATATTGTGATAATATCATTTATTTTTTTAAAACTGCACTATTCGAAACCTAAACAAAACGGTGACATAACATTATGAGAAGCCATCACAGAGGACGGCCAAGCAGCGGGCGAGAAGCACGAAGCGACAGGTTATGAATAATTAATTTTCTCCGTAGAAATTATGCAAATATTCTATGTGACCTCAGAAGCAATACACTTTACGAGGAGTTTGATCGGCCTTCATGACAGCAGCGTTCAACACGTAATTGCCGACATCTTCCATAATATACATTCAATAAGATTTATTATAGTATAATCGTTGCTAGGAATCACAAATAGCAGTTTTAATTTCTAAACAAACTCATCCAACGACTCGCTTTATAGCCGTTTAACTCGTATTTTTTAGAATGTCTACCATAACGCTATGGACATAAGTAAAAAAAAGATCTTTACTTCTTTTTGAACTAATACACATTTTTATTTTATTTTATATTTAATACAGGTTCAACGAAATAAATTGCAAACTACTAGAAAAAAATAGATAAAAAAAAAAATAGTAAAATGAACTATGATATTCAAACTTCGCTGTGAAGTGGCTCAGTTATGCCTGAACATTTTATTCAGGAGCTCAATCCTCAATTTATGCGCCGAGATATAGAATATATCAACATTAGAACATTCATTCAATAAGATCATTCCGTTTCCAAGTGGTGACGCTCTTAAAAGTTCAGTTGGGGAATACAGCTAAGAAAATGATCTTAATTCATGATAGCTGTAATAATTGACAGGTATATTAAAAAAAAATCTCAATCTACAAGGGGTTCGCCATTTATTATATTAGCAATTTGTATTTATACAAACAGGTGCGATCTCTCGTGGCGTTTAAGGAGTAATATCCAAGACAACCACTAAAAATTTGTGAAATAGGGGCCTGGGTAATATCCATACTTTTTGTAATTATGACGATGCAGTAATCTCCGTTGCACTCGTTCATCTTTAAGGAAGTTCTAGATTCCTCTCAGGTTCCATATGATCGAGTCGCATTCCAATCTTATATAAATCAGGGAATTATAAAGATATATCATAACAACATCACTACCAAATAACCTCGAGACTCCTATTACAAATCCCAGAAACCAGAAGTTCATCCCATAATCCAGTGGATAAATCTTCTTACGCTTAAGCCAAACAAACCTATTAAAAATGTGGGATATAGAGATATACTCGTAAAATCCATATTCCCTGCAGTAAAAGTGTCGCAAAAATCTCTTTTAAACTTGATTAACTATCAACAAATTCTGCATTCCCCTCGCGTTCCATATGATTGGACAATACTCAAATTTAGTGCGAACCAGTGAATTACAAATATATCTCATAATATCGCCATAACTAAATTGTGATTGATTGATAGATATCCAAAATTGATCAAAACGATATCTATACAAAATATCCAATAGCCGCACCTTTTTTCAATAAAGCACTAGCAAATACACATAAATGCATTAACACATCCACTTTAAGTGTAAGTGCCCAACCTTTGTTGATACGAAACGATCGATTTCCTCAGGCGAGGTATTCAAACATTAAGCTTTTTCTTATTATATTTTAAACATTTTTTTATATATATAAATGATAAAATATTTCAATATTGATTTAATTAATGGCGCTGTATTTAATCAATGAAAAAATACTGCCATTGTTCAGTTCCACAATGTTACAACCAGCCTTATTAATAAGGTTAATAATTATTATTCAATTTAAATATGGTAGATACAATCATATATTCATATACATGAAGTTAGTACATATAGAGATGCATGTTGATATTTAAATATTAACAACATTTATTAAAAATACGAGTAATTAAATGGAATAAAGTGCCTTTCACCTTTTCTAAACGCTAATCCTAATGGTTCATAAATTTGTAGGGCAAGTCTTTAATAAAACACGACTATCTGAGAATAGCTGGTGCAGTCTGATAAAATTTCACAAAATTAACACCAAAGGATATTAACCAATATTTATTATAATAATAATAAAAGAATTTATATAGCACCGTTTAGAGATCAAACTCTCCTCAAGGGCGCACTAGTATTGATAGATTAAAAATATTACTGAATTAATATATACTCTTATATAAGTTCAGTGTAAGATAGGAAGGTGGTGACTGCGGCCATTAGATTAGCTACTTCCCCATGTCTGCATATGTTTATAAAACATATTTGGTAAGAAAACCGCAGAAAACTTACCAAGAGAAGACGCACTACAAAGAAACCTTTGTAGATCGTCCGATATGTAATAGTAACACAATCGGCGTTAGGTATAGTACGTGAGTAGTGCTCATGTAAAATCATAAATTTGGTAAGACTTCCCAAAAAGGGTTGTCTTCAAGTGATTCCTAAAGCTGTACACGCCACGCATATTTTAAAGACTTAGAGAAGAAGGCCATTCCCCGCTGTTGGACCAGCAAAAGCAAAAGCCCTGTCATATACCTCACCCTATGAGATCGATTCGGACCAATCAAATTATTGGATGAAGACGAAATCGAGCTCATATTTCTACTCACCGAAGGAACAACTCATAGATACAGATTTGAAAGACACAATGGAGATATTCCATTAAGGGACTTGAATACAAAGTTTGAAATCAATCTGTTCGCGACATGTCAACTTATCAACAATATATTTCTTGATCTAGAATGAAGAACCATAACTTCAAATGTGCTCTTAAAATCTTCTCTAGATGACTTCAATAACTTAAAAATCGGCGCATTGGGTTAAAAAATGAGGTACAAAGTTCAAAGTATCTTATTTGCTTTCAATTTGCATAGATTAACATTGTGAATGTCTTTAGGCGTCCATGTTGTGAGCGCCGAAATGTTTCGAGTGTCGACAAAAAAATATTGATAGCGTTTTATTTCGGAGAGATATTGAACGATGTGAAGCGATAGGCAATGAAGTCCTATATCATATATACTCGAACCGAATACTATCAAAATATGATAAGCTAGTTGGTTGGAAGAATATGCTGTATAGCAATAAGCCTGCCAGATGTACAATGTTTAACCCTGTACATAAAATAATGAAATAATCAATATTTTTTAAATAACATTAGCTTTATTTTATTTTGTTAGACTTTCTTCATTAATTCGTTTTACATGACCAAACCATCTCAGAGAGCTCTTTTTCATATTGCTCAACACGTCAGCCTTAAGTTAACACTCATCCCTAATATCTTCAGTCCATATTCTGTCATACATTGTCACTCCATGTATTCTTTTCAATGCACGCATCTCTACAACATTTATTCGTCTCCTTTCAGTTTTTGTCCACGTTCACGTTTCCCTCCCATCCATCAAAGTTGGTACTAAAATACTGTTGTATCAAAACTAAACATTGTTTTACGAATTGAATACTGTATGAAAATAGAACTCCTCAAGGCAACCTGAATAAATAAATATTAATACCACATAGATAATAAATTATTTAAATTCTTTCTTCATTTCAAGCAACACATTTTCGAGGTGTAATACATTAGAGTTTATACGAGAAGTGCGACAAATAGCGGAAGCCAAGAGAAACGTCAGCTGGGAAATCCAGAACTATTTTGAGACTAGTTGCAACTCGTGAAATATTCACGGAAGTAAAACAAATTCTACATTTATGAAAATATGTATTCATAAATGTAAAATTTGTTTATATATATATATATATCATTTATACATCGTCCACTTTTACACCGGTTCAAAAATTGTTAGCTAGGTATTTAAAATTCGTTCAGTATCCCCACCGAGATTCAAAATTAGAATCCAAGTATTCGACAGCCGTACGGGTTTTGGCCTTATTTTGAGATTTAAGATTGAGAATCAAGTGTTCCAGTGCCAAGTAAAGAAGATTGCCGACTGTTTTCAATATATATAATTAAAAACGATATTTCTGCAAAGAGATATGCCTTCACTTCGATTACTTCAGAGCTATTGGAAACACATAAGATTTCTCTGATTTTCTGTTTCCTTCTTTCAAAATATTCGATCCAGTCATTCTTTCCTTCCACTCACATATACTCGTATTTGTTTTATTTATTTATTTAATTAACGACACAACAGTGTCTTTATATACAAATGAACATGTGACAGGTTATACAAGTACTTAAAATTATTGACAAATAATACAACTTTATCTTAAATTAACATGAAGATACAAAAAGCAGTAGTAATAATAAATTACAGTAATTTTTTTAAAATTATTTAATAATTATATGTATATTTAAGTTCAATATATGTTATGTATGTATACCACAAAATATTACCAAACTTCATCAAGCAGACTTACGTAATTGTCGAAGACTTATTTTATAGAGGTAAATAACTCAGATTTGTTTTTAGTGGAATAACGCATACATAGAACAAATTTTGAATTTTTTGAGAATTTTGTGGGAATTTTATGGATAAATATTGAGATATAGAAAACACACGGCCTCATTAGTAGAACGAGATGCAGGTTGCTTTGCAGAATTAAAACCTTCATACATGTTGATGCAGGGTTATTCAACTCCAGAGGCAATTTTATTAGTCTTTCTTCATTCTTTCGCTCCACGTTCCCAAACCATCTCAGAGAGCTATTCTTCATCTTACTGAACACCAGTCTTGAGTTTACATTCATCCCTTATCACTTTATTCCGTATTCTGTCATACATGTTTACCCCGTGTATTCTTCTCAGTGCACTAATTTAAATAGCGTTTATTCGGCTCCTATCAGACTTTTTCCACGTTCACGCCTCACTCCCATTAGATATGTGATGCAAATATACCATTACGACGAAGACGCAAGTTGGATACAATAATGCTATCCGTTAGGTTTTCTACAAACACATTTGTAGGACGAAAAAGATGTTTGTTGAACATATTATACATTCATTTAAAATCTGAATCACTGGGTCTCATGATTTTTTTTTGACATTGTTGTGAGTAACTACTGCTTTCAATCTAAAAGGGAGAAAATAAGAAGAAACAATATTTTCCAATTTATACATTTTTCTATCAATTTTTTTCTTCCAAATATGATATTTTCTACCCATTTATTATGACAAATATTGTTTTTCAAGTGTTATATTTAATTTTTTTGTTATACTATCTTTATCATATTTTGTAAAATTGTGACTTATATTGCATAGCACCGTTGTGCACAGCGGTTAGGATTAAATTATTATTATTTAATAGAAAACCACTGCACCCTCTGGTTGTGGTGATCGGAGGAGTATAGGTTTAAGAGTAGTTGTATGGAATATTTGGGAAGGAATGAATTAAAAGGTGAATGAACGAGTAATATAATAAAAGATTAAAGTTAAGATGTGGTGTGCTTGAGTAGTGAGACAACGAGAAAAGGATGTGAGTTTGAAGGGGCGAAAGATGTGTGTGTCAAGATAGGAAAGTCTGGAGCTCTGTCTTCTCTGCCTACAACAGGGATATAGCGTGAGGGTTTGTACGAGTATGTATGTAACATATGAATAAATTATTGGCTGAATCAAAGGAACCAGATTTTAAAAGATGGTTAAGTAAGAAGTATGAAAAATACATGTCGCATGAAGAGATGCATGAGTGCAGAAGATGCGAATGATGTCCTCTGTGGCCTAGTTGGTTAGACATCTGACCGTCGACCCAGCGGGTGCGGGTTCGATTCCCATTAGAACTCAGATTATTTTGAAAAGGATTTCAGTCTGGCTTGCACTTAAGGTGTATTCAACATCTTTCTAGTTGGTTGGAAGAGATTGCCACATGGCAACACACCCGCTATGTTGTCAGGTATACAACAAAATTTCAATAAAAAGTTATGTGCTTGGATAGGATTTTTGGAGAGCGTTTGTCTCTGCCTTCCCAACAAGGTACACGTCATTATAAAAAAATGATCTACGATATCTCTATATGAGTGAGGTTGTTGTCTATCCATGGCTTTATCCTACTCAGTTTCTGCTGGGCATGCTCGGGTATAACTCCTTGAGCGTAAGAGAATTGTGTCCTCTGGTATACGTTGTCATACTCGTTCGAGAAGTTGCGAGCTGTTCAGCATTACTACAAAGTTTAGCGTTAAATGTCCCTAACAATTACACTAGATTGCGCCAGCAAGAACTGTTCTCAATAACATACGCAAGAACGGGTCTTCCAGCTGATATGCCTGTTGGAAGGGCCTTAACTCTTTTGAACGGGACTGCTTCAGATATTGAAATATTTAATATCACATTACCAAAAGGAAAAGAAAATTTTCTTCTAAGATTGGGGGCGTTATAAAGCATTCATCAACGTATTTAAGTGACTTTGAATATGATATATGTGTGTATGTGTATATATATATATATATATATATATATATATATATATATATATATATATATATATATATATATATATATATATATATATATATATATATATATATATATATATATATATATTTGTATTTTTCAATGTAATTGGGTTAAGCCTGTATTGAGAAAATAAATTGTGATATTTATGTGTTTTATAAATATGCTCGTAAAATTGCATGACTGAGAGATTAAATTTTTTGAATGGAAATTATGTACGCAATTAAAATCAACAAAGCAAGTTGAAGCAGAATAATTGAAGTGTTGCGGGAGATAATTAATTATATTAAGCAATCAGTATGAACTCGTTGCATGAGATCATACTTCTATTGGATTTATCAATTGAAGAATTTCCAACCTCGTTAGTTGTCACGGTCGGGCAGTTAGTTATCTTAGAACTTTTGAATCACGCATCGTGGTTTTAAAAAAGTTAATGACTCAAATTTTATTATGTCTAAACGAAACTGTTATAAACGTGGGTATGTTTAAGAAGAAAGCTGAATCATGGATTCATATTACAAGTTATCTTAGTCATGGTGCTCAGGACTGAACGTCATGGTTTCCTGATGAATCTGAAAGTGAGTAAAAGATTTGCCCTCCACATGAGCTATCATGAGATCAGCACTCAATTGTGAAATAGTCATTTTTTTTAATTTAGACCATCCTCTTGCCCTTCGCCCCTCAACACTTCCATTCACTACCAGCTTCTCACTACCAGTCGTTGATAGCCTTCCTTGATTTGTAGATTCTGGAGGATGAACTCATTAGTACATATCGTTCCTGAGATACGAAGTAATTGACATAAATAGTTCCTGAGATACGAAGTAATTGACACTTAAACATCATTTCGGAGACATCCAGTATACATCTTTCCTTTTTCTCAGCGTCCACGTTTCCACTTGATCAAGTGGTATGGAAAACCCAGAAGTTAAGGAATAGAAATCGATTTTTCCATATCGTTATAAGTTTGACCACTGCAGATTTTACCATACCAATTGGTCCCCTTATCTTTACTTCACAACCTAAGTCTTTCGAGATTAATGCCCTTAGGTAAATGGATTTTTCATCTTCATAGTATCTAAGTGAATATCTTCCTGTTAGCTAATTGAATCGGTCGATAATTAGTATTTTGATCTTACTTTTGTCGATTTAAAGCTTTCTATCTCTACTAGATTCATAAATTATGTTCATTCATCTTCGTTATTAGTAATTAAGGTTGTATCATCTGCAAATTTTAGTAGATGGTTTATAATCTATAGATAGTATACGGTCTCTTATCATTATTCAATCTTACCATCCATCTAGTAAAATACTTTCATCATAATGTATTCTCCATATATATATTAAAAAGATCTGGAGATAAAATGCAGCAAGAACGAAGACATTTATGAACTTGAAAGGATGTAGAAACAATATCATCCACCCTTCCATATGTGTTATCAACCCTTACATACGTGTACAACCAGGATAGTTAACGTACAGCAAATTTCATGTTGGTAGTAATTTGATCCTAGTCATAATTTGAGCTTAACTGCTAATATAGCGATGTGGTCAAATGCATTGAGATCAGAGCCCTTCTCATTTTTAGAATGGTTGTATACCTATATTAACAACACAAATAGTCTCGAATAGGCGGCCGTGGTATAACGGTTAGCATTCGTGCTAAGCAAGTGGGTGTCCCAGGTTCGATTCCCGGTGGCTATAATTCCGGACCGGTTTTACTCTGAAACAGTTGTACATCTGAATATACTCGTATGTTTTATTGTAGCTTATCATAAATTCTTATAGCACTTTTAAGCAATATAAAACAGCACTGTAAAATATCTGCCTAACGAAAAGCTGCTGATGATTAAACGTTGTGGAATTTTAATCTCCTTTCATCGAAACTTTGGGTTTGATTTGTCAAGACTGTGTACATCCTCAAGTGTAACAGCTTGAACACCATAAACCAATACAATCACAGGTGTCTTCTACCGAAAAGATGTTTGACAATCATACTCGATCACTAGGGAATGCCACTCGCAGTCTTGAGTATTGATGATACAAACTTAATATCCAGATAAAATGAAAAATTTTAATCGAGGAGGAACTTGAAAAAATGCACATAGAAAAATAAATAAAATTGTTGACTCAGGCTTCATCTTTGCTCATCACTGTTAACATTTCGTTTAATTCTGCAAAGCCAATATATGTATGATAGTCATAAGAAACATTTTCGTGGCACTCGAAAGTACTTCAATTTGTTGGAGTAATATATTCTTATATGCAATTGAGTTCATTAAAGTACTTTTGTTGCATGATTACTTTTGTTGCATGTTGCATGATTACCATTTGGTTACCATCCATTAAACTTAAAATAATTTCATATCAATTTACTGTGGATTTCAAACAATTTATTGCAACTAGAAATATTGTATTAATGACGTCAATTTAAATCCACACTATACATAAAAGCCAGATTTTTTTTAATCCACTAAAATTTATGAAATATATCTCATCAGAATTTATAGTCAACGGTTGTCAACCCCTTTACATACCACCCCAGTAGAATATGTCATCTCGTTTCATATGTCGACGGAGACTAGTGCTTTTCATCTAAACAAACCTAAACATCAAATACTTTGCATATTGCATTGGGCTACTTCCGATTTAATCTTGCATGCGTAATAACGCTTGCTGACTGAAAGTTGAGTGTTGATATTAAAATATAAAATATGTACGTGGAATAATAAAATAAACACTACTGAGTAAGGAGCGAAATAATCATCGGAATGCCAAGTGTATTTCATATCTTTACGTGTTCATATTTAAAAACAAACCATCATTTTAAATAAAAAAATACAAACTCTTGAGGTTTTACAAACATTTGAGATTTATATATAAAATTATTGAAATTAAAAATTTGAGAAATCTGTGAAAAAGAAGATGGTGTCAAATCAAATGCAGCCCTTACAAATGGGGAAAATAAAAGAGAAAACTTTTTAATGTGCACGTTGAAACGAACTGGTTGAGGTTTGGAGATCAGTAAAGGATAAATATCCTCTGCTAAGCGTTAAAGCTTAGCGAATTCTAGTTTTTATTGGTGAAAAATTACATCTGCAAAGTTGGCTTTTCAGCAGAAGTTGTGATAAAACCCAAATATTGCTCAAAAGTCCACGTGGAACAGGAAATAAGGTAGAAGTATCCAATTTGATTCCAAGATTTACACATTCCACTAATTTATAAGTTTTTTAGGGCGTCGTGGAATTTTTTTTATACAAAAATAAATTAAACGAAATAGTTTGAAAAGCACTGTGTTTTAAGCATTAATTTTATGAAGCAGGAATATAAATTGGCAATGTGAAGATACAAAATAGTTTTGACCGTCTAAAGGTAACTCCTCAGCATTTAGTCTGAATACTGAGTGACGGCTGTTTGATGAAAAAAACTTCTGTTTTAAGAAAATATGCCTAAGGAGAATGATTGGTATCAGGTGGTTTGGTCTCGTAATTAATGAAGTGCTTCATCTTCGGACGCAGTAGAGTCCACAACTACCACAAGGGTGAGGTACTAGATGTGGTTGGATTCCTTATTGAGGATGCGGCCTGATCATAAGCTGCGCTATAACCTGTCGACGACGGTCTAATAATTTAATTTCAAATTTGGTATAAATTTTAAAAAAAACTGTCAAAATTTTGGTTTGTAAAAAAACCTAAAGAGGTTGTATTCTTACCATGGAATAATAAATTGAAATAATTCAGCTAATTCTTACCTGAAACAAAAAAAAATTATAATGTGAAAAACGTTTTTTAACTCGGCTTATTTTTTTTATTGCTAGGCATCACTAATGCAATAACGTTAGTCAACATACTAAAGGAAAGTAAAAAAAATACAATGTTAGAAAATTTTAAAATAACTGATTTAAATTCAACAATCGACCTATAAGTGGAAAGAACAGATGCAAAAAAAAATTGGATGCGGCCAAGATATGGTGCTTATTAAATCAAATCTGTCAAGTCAAAAACAACAGAAAAAGAATTAATTCTTAATAATAATAATAATTTATATAAAAAAATGATAATTTACATACTCGTAGATGCTCTCTATGCAATGCTTTAAAAATTATCCTCCTCAAGGGTACTCTAACTCGAGTATCGAACACGGTATCATTGAAAGTCTATACATATTACAAAGAATAAAACAAAACTGTTAAAGGTGGGTTAAGCATGTTGAACAAGTGAATAAAGACAAATAAAACAAATGTACATTGCAAACGTGGGTGGAAGCCGAGGTAGACGAAGTTCAAGGAAGTATGGTTGGATCAAGTGAGTGATATTTTTGAATGTAGGAAATATATGGATCTAAAAGGAGGCGAAAAATGTGTGTTGCGATAAGAACATTTGGAAAACTGTCCTATCTGTCTACCCCGATAGGGAAATGATACGTGTGTACGTCAATTAAAAAATATTTAAAGCCGAATATACTAATATCACATATTGAAAGATTTGCAAAGGTTTCTTTGTAGTTCGTCTTCCCTTAGTAAATTTTCTGTGTTTTTTTAACCACATATGTTTTTTTCTGAACATATATAATATATGCAAATGCGGGGAAGTACCTAATCTAATGGTCACAACCACCACCTTCCTATCCTAACACTCAACTTTTATGGATGTGTATATATTTATTTTTATAATATTTATGTCAATAAGTGGGTTCAAGCCCCAAGTTAGAGTTGCCTTGAGAGAAATGTTTGTTATAAACGACGCTTTATAAATTATCATTTTATTATTGTTAAAAACGAAAAATCAACCTTTGAATATTTGAACCATTGAAATTAAAGTACAAATATTTTTAAAACGATATAACAAAGCATCTGTTTTCCATAAATAAGCGACATCCCAAACAGCCGACATTATATTGCTCAGGGGAATAGTAAAAACACAAATTAACAATAAGTTAAAAAATGGGTTCATCGTTCGAGTTCAACTGTATGCAACATTAATTTTGGGGAATTCTCACACGTAGCACGCATAATATAATAATATACAGAAAGACCGACTGCAGCGCAATATACCCAGAGACCTAAAGCATTGGCTATAAATTATTCTCAGATGTCAACTCAAAAATATATGACGACAGGCGCCCAAAACAAAAAGACGGATCGCCTACATAGTATAATTCTCTCTCAGATTTGTTTTCGTTTGAGATTATCTTAAAATGATAATCGAGTCATTTTTCAAAAGGTAACTTGAATTTTGTAAAATTACATATACGAATATTTATGTATGTTACATATAATCACAGAGAGAGAGAGAGAAAAAAAACAGATCTTATAACTTTTCTATTAAAGCACACAACTTTCGTCTCCTTCACATTCATAGATCTCGTCATGCACAATCTTCCATAACCTATAATCTTACTTTATCTTATTTCACCATCTGGTCCACGTTATTCTCGGTATACCTCCACGCACATATTTCCCTTCTGATTAGTGTATACTCACTCAGCCATTCTCGCCACATGTCCAAACCATCTTAAAACTAATTTCTTCATCTTAATTAAAACACATATTTAATCCATCCATTCATTTCTGATGTCTTATTTCATACATTGACACACCAAAAACTTTTAATAGTTTCCACATCTGCACAGTATTAATCTTAATTTTATCTTTCTTCTGCCAAAAACAAGTTTCACTCACAAACGTTAAATTAGGTTGGCACGAACACAATATTATGTATTGTCATATTTGCTACTTTTTATACTGAACTCAAAATTACATTTTTATTACACTATAATAATCACTTTTCGGAAATTATCTACGTAGTCTAGTTGGTAAGATGTCCATATTCGAACCCAGGGGTTAGGGGTTCGATTCCCGTGGCAAGCCAATATATTTTATAAAGTATTTCAGTCTGGTATTCACTGAAAGCCTTCATAACAACTTTCTCGTTGATTGAAAGAGGTAACCTCACTGTTCCGTTGTATTGAATACAACGAAAGATTCTGTCCATTTTCTACCCAGTGACCAGATAACCTTTCCACTTTTACGGTTCTCACTTTCGTACACATGGTGTATAAGGTAAGACCCAGGAGGCAGTTTTGTCATATAAAGTGTTCGTTTACCTACGTTTGCTGTCAATCAGTACATTTTGGAAGCTAAATATTTTTATCTTATTTACAATGTACCGTAGTTTATGGACCATTAAAATTCCAAAGTACAATTTTGAGTGTGCGTGAATAAAAAATTAACCTGTTATAATTATGAGTGCGCATGAATAAAACATGTTATGATTTTGAGTGCGCATGAATAAAAAATCAACCTGTTATAATTTTGAGTGCATATGTATACAAAATCAACCTATTACAATTTTTTTTAAACGTTAACATGACGCATACAAACAAATCGTATTATGGTAATATTTTGTGGTTTAAATAAATAAATATGCTCCCTGAGAGATCTTTTAAAGGCATTAAAACTGTCTCCAAATATGGTATATCAAAGACTACAGCGTACTCGACTCAATCGTTGTGATCGGAGTACGGGAAAATTAGACAAATAATTAATCATATAAAAAATATTGAAAATCATTATCAGAATAGCAAACATCATCTAAACATACGAGTACATACGTATATACCAGGGGTGACTTACTTGTTTGATGTTGCGATCGACTTTTTATGAAAAAAAATACAGTCGCGATAACATATCATAGATACATTTATTTGGAATAAAATTCTACGTTTTAAAAAAGGATAACTAGTTGACTGCGCTGACAAGTGCACGCGCGTAATGAGATTTGGCAACATCGCACGCTATATTGTAAGTTACGAAATTGACCGGTCGATCGCGGCCAACCTGTTGGCCACCCGTGACATATGGTATATCATCATGACATTTCCCTGTCGGGGTGGCATTCACCCGTATGTCGCATTTACTTTCCTTTCACACTTTTACGAGTACTTTGGATTTTGTAACATTCATTCTCAGATCTTTCTCTACGCACATCTTATATAATTTACTTATCAAACTCTGCAATTCATCTTCACTCTCCATCAATACTACTATGTCATCTGCACACAGTAATCCGCATACGTTCTCATTCAACATTTGTATGCCACCACTTGACCTCTGTAGTTCCTTCAAACATGAATATATATAAATATTGAACAACCAGTGTGACATAATGCGCTTGCCTCTAAACATGTGTAATATTAAATATCCTATAAACATGTGCAAAATAAAATATCCTCTAAACATGTGTACAACCATCTCGGGGTTGCACAAAAAGGATGTGTAGAAATTAAATAAACATGAGAAAATAATAATAATGAATACGATCATTCAAATATCAAATGACTGGCAATTTCATCTCGGGCCGATGGGCTGCGCTGGAAACCACACGAGTTGCTGAGAAACATTCGTGCGGGGGCAATAAAACTAAAATTGCATTTCAATATGGCAGATACTTGGGCACGCAGACCTTGCAGAGACGAATCGATTTAATCAATGCATTTTGATAATAAAAATCAATGCGAATTAAAATTTGCCGGTTGCGGTTGAAGCAATCGAGTTCAGTGCAGAAATGTTACCAATTGAAACATGGTGCTGAGCTTATTCCTTCATATATTTTTTGTACGCAATAATCTATATAAATAAAAATGTAAATGTTCGTTAATTATTGCTAGCTAATCTCCGGAAGTTCTCTACCGATCGCTTTGAAATTTTGAGTAAAGTTAATATTCGTCAACGGAAATGTTATTTGATTTTTATTTATATATATATATATATATATATCAGTGTATATAATAAAATTTTTAAATCAGAATCAACATTACCTAGGCGAACCTGTCGGGGACAAAGATATCAAATATTGAATATCAACTGTCAAAATATTATGACAGTTGAGCATATTGCATTTTCGAGGTTTAGTAATTAATATTTGATATTCAATGATTTAGTCTATATACATAAAATATAAAATAATTTTATGTTTGATAATAAATATTTCCTGTTGAATAATAATTCTACGATAAATTAGGTTAGAATCCAAGATACGTCAAAATAAAATTTGTGTTAATAAGGATAAGTTCCATTGTGTCATAGCAGCTTGAGAAAATCTTAATATGGCTGAGTCTAGACTTTATAGCGCAAGCGCAGGAAATATATTTGGCAGAACTAATACTAAATTTGTAAAAAATATCCAACTAAAATTTTATTTGTTTTGAAATATTTTGAGTATCGTTAAAATAAATATAATCGCTAAAACAAATATAGCTTATATGTATAAAGAGATCTAAAATAAATATAACTTACATGTATAAAAAGATCGAGGATCGCTAAAATAAATATAACTTATATGTATAAAAAAACAGATGCGTGATACTCTCGCGTGGTAGAAGTGAAACTTCTTAGCTCCTAGGAAAAGTTGATTTTATGCATTGCTTTTTTTCGATTTGTTAACGATTTTTTTTAGGATTAGGAAATGGTTCTGTGGAATTTAATTCAAGAAAGTCTCTTTTAATTCGATGAAAAAACTATTTTTTTTTATTTTTTATAATAAACAATAATAAATATCTGCGCTAATTTATCCGCCATTTTCATTTCATAATGTGCGTTGTTAACATACCTACCTCTAAGATTATCTTTTTCACTTAGTTTTTTTAACTTATTTTTTTATTTTTCTGTTCAATTAGCGATAAAATTTAATTGTGTTGATTGATTTTCGTTTAAATTCAAATCATATCGTGAATTGATCTCTTGGAGTGACGCGATTATTTGCTTCACAGAGACAACGTGATGCTGGTATGTACATTTTTGACAAACGTCATATTTATTTTAAACGAACTGACAAATTTTTGCTTATTTGTAACAAGATGTATTAATTTGTCATCATTGTTGTTTTTTTTAATGTATTTACCTAAATAACTTGCTATTTATTAGAATAGATATTTATTGTTCATTAATGACGCGTCCAAACATGTCACATCCAAATTTAATTCGTGCGTAGTTTGCAATGTCTTTCCTTAACATTTAATTAATTCCAATAATCTCTTTGCTTAACATTTAATTCGTTCCAATTATCTCTGTATTTCCTTAACAATACTCCTATTGGACAAATATTTGACAAATGCGTGTCCAGCTGCAAAACAATCGATCAGCTGAGATATTCTCACATCAATTGCTGGAAATTGGGGACGGAAAGGTGCAGGTTGATATGACCCCAGGATGAATTTCACTGTCTCATAACTTAATGTTTCACAATTTCGAGGAAGCAGCAGAACGACGTGTAGCCAGACTTGAGGATGCACGGTTGCGAGCACGGCGATCGCGTTCTGCAGATTCAGAACTGGTTCGTTCTCAACAGAATGTACGCGACAGGCTGATAGTGGCTGAAATAGGTCATTAGGAATATCAAAAGTATCTTTTTTATATAGAATTTAATTTTATCTATACGTTTATATTTCAAAATATATCAAATCGTATATAGAAATGGAGATTTTTTAATTAGTTTTATATTCATTCGTTTGAATCAGACCAAGCTTCGCTCTGAAGAATACGTTCATTTGCGAGATACAGTTGTAAATGACGGTAATACAACTAACGTTTGAAGACTAACGATTTGGCCATCTTCATATACAGGCAGTCCACGTCATATGCATGAGTATGCTCAATATGCAATTGCGTATGTTCGTCACTACGGGTGTCCAGACCTATTCACTACATTCACATGCAATTCAGCTTGGGACGATATACAACAGCTCATGGTAAAACATGAAGTGTTTCGGTCTGTGCGCTGCTGGATATACTCAGTGGAATAGCAAAAGAGAGGATGGCCACATGCACATATAGTACTAATCTGGCTCTATGACAAAATCACTTGAAACGAAATCGACAATGTAATGTGCGCTGAAATACCCGATGCCGACGTCGATAAGGATTTGCATGAAGTTGTGACGAAATATATGATACATGGACCTTGCGGTACACTGAATCCAAATTCACCATGCATGATAGACGGAAAATGATCTAAGCGATATCCTCGAGCATTAGTATCCAACACGGTTACAGGAAACGATGGATTTCCTTTATAAAGAAGAAGATCAACAGAAGATGGCGGGAAATTAGCAACCATACAAATGTGAAATGGTGACATCAAAGTAGACAACCATTGGGTTATTGCATATTCGCTTTTGCTATCAAAAACATACAAAGCGCACATAAACGTGGAATACTGTAACCCCGTTAAATCGATCAAATACATTTGTAAGTACAATACGTGAATAAAGGCAGCTACATGGTAGTTTTTGGCGTGCAACCAGAATGCGGGATGGGAATGCGGTCATACATATCGATGAAATCGCACAGTATCAGGCTGGAAGATACATAAGCAGCAATGAAGCTGTATGGCGAAATCTTTCATTTCCCATACATGAACGAAGTCCAGCTGTTGTTCACTTAGCAGTACATCTAGAAAATGGACAACGCGTTTATTTCAGAGCTGCAAATGTGCAACAAATAGCCCTGAATCCACCGGCTACAACGTTAAATGCTTTCTTCACGTTATGTCAAAATGAAGCGTTTGCGAAAATACTGCTGTATCAGTGATTGTGACATCAAAAGAAGAATTGGTTGAAAAAGTATTTACCAATATTCAAATCAATTATAAGAATCACGATTGGCTGAGTGAACGAGCTATTGTTGCCGCCAAGAACAAAGACGTTTACGAACTTAACAATATTATTCAGTTCCTTTTTTAATGTTTCGCAATTTTATATGTTTTTGTTATAACTTTCTTTCTTCTTTTTCAGTGCAATCGATCTTTCATTTGAATTCAAATCATATCGTGAATTGACCTCTTGGAGTGATGCGATCATTTGCGAGCACGGCAATAAACGCGACAGACTGAGAGTGGCTGAAAGACATAAAAAATATTGTATACCCACAAGCATTGTGAAATTAAACATATTAGAAACGTGTGCTTTCTCTTTTCTTTATTTTCCATTTAACCAGACTGAGCCACAGCAACGCGTGGCCGGGTACAGCTAGTAAAAATATATATTTCAAGAATTGTCTCTTATTATTAATTTCGATCATTTTCAAAATTTCTAAACTTAAAATGTGGAACGAACTATACTATCAGGGTTGGAAAATCGTTAATTAATTGATTGATGTTTGTTTGATCTTGGCATCCTGAACCACACACTTCAAAATGTCGGAAAAGTTTCATCAGAGATGCTTACGCCATGGACTTAATATATGTATAATGGCAGGATAATCGCACAAATCTAAGCGTTTTTGAAGAGGTTAAAACATCTAGCATGAAGAATGATATATGACAGCACCTTCGATGTGCTGGACACATTGCCAGAATGCTAGAAATACGAATATTTTTCTCTAAACTTAAGATGAGGAAAATAGACCAGGATAATCAAAAAAAGGTACAAAGATTTAACTCCAGTCTCCCGTTATGTGGCATAGAAGCGCAACAAGTTATTTGAAACTGCTCAAGACGACCGTGAAACGATAAAGCATGTAAAGTGAAAAGTGCGCCCAACACCGAGTCACCTAATGCCGTCTGCAAAGGTGCACCTATACTACATGAGGGTGTGAGGATCCAGAATTAGACTCAAGCCACTTCAGGGTGCACAGGCTGGAGTGGCAATCATACTCATCTGGAAGAGATTGCCTAAGTAAATTTATTATTAGAAAGATATAATTTACGTGGATACCATCACATAGTTTCCCTGTCGGGGTAGGCAGAGAAAAGTGTATTAGACTTTCCATACTCACTCACTTTCTCACACAACTCGTACGATTTCTTGACTTTTATATTTTCTTCTTCCAAAATTTAATTCACTTGGTTCAATCATAATTTCTTTGGTTTTCCTCTAACACGCCTTCGACTCACATTTGCACTGTATATTTATTTTGTTAATCTTTCTTTATTCATTCACACACCCAATCACTTTAAGAGTGATCTTCTTCATATTTTCAATACATCAGTTGCGGCCACATTCATCCTTAAAATTTCTTTACGTATTCTTTCATAAATAGTCACTTATGTATTCTCTTCGGTGCACGAATTTTAATTTTAACAGCATTTATTCGCCTTTTTTAAATATTTTTCTACATCTACATATCGCTCACATACATTGTGAAGACACCTAATTTATAATAGGCTGTGAAAACATTTATCCCTATTTCTCATCAGCAGTTTTATATGTCACAAAGTAGACATTTATTGAAAACTTTGTATCATTATCTTCCTTAAAATATGGCTAAAAGATTGACAACATTCGCATTTACAACCCAGAATGAGTCTTGATTGCCTGCAGAGTTTTCTGCCACCTATCTCTCTCAGCAGCATTCCTTGTCCAATTGGTTATATCTAGAGATCGACAGTTCTCTGTCACACCAACCAGTCATCTCAGTTTTGGTCTCTCCTCTCCCACTCTCGTACACCCCTTCGGAAGCCTTCCTTGTTGCGTCAGTGCCCTGCACTGGATATAAGTGCTCAAACCATGACAGTTTAGCAATATTTATAACTGACAATTTTACAACTTGTATAACTGACAAACTTATAAACGGTTGACAGCTCATGCTAAAATAATTCAACACAACCAAAAAGGAAGCGAAGAGTAAGATAAACAATAATTGCATATATGATATTTGTAATCAACCACTTGATCATTTTAAAGATAAAAGTACAGTAAATTAAGATGATGCTGCGAAGATATCCAGAAATATGTTAATACAAGTTCCAGCGATACCGTGACAATATTTTGCAGAAATATTACGCTAGACCCCATTCCAGTCCTGAGAACAGCAGCGGGCCGTGCATGCCAGGGGCATTTAACACCAGCAATTTAATAAGAAAACAAGTAAAGCGCATTCTGCGGCGACAGCCGAGGTTACTGTTCCCGACGCTCAGTGTGAAATGCAGCATCCACAATGCACGCTGGGATGAAGTGGTACTGGTAGATGAATATGTCATCTGTGTATGCGAGCCTGTTTTACAGTTGTCGACTCGCGACGGTTGTTAAAATTTAACATGGTTCGACGAACAGGTAGTTAAAAAATATTTACGGTCCACGAACCGTTTATTGAAATATATGTTTTTAATATTGTAGTATTATAACCTCCTTCCTCCGTGGCCTGGTTAGTAAAACGTTTGACTTCCACCCAGCTGATTCAGGTTCAATTCCCGATAGCACCCAAATGATAAAATAGTTTGTTAAGGTACAATACTCGCATAAGCCGTGTACGTGCGCAAGTGTTGTTGTCTCTTCCCGTGCGGTAGAGTTAGACCGCACTAGATCGGATTAGCCAATCGTTCCGAAGTTGACTTAAGGTAGGGATATCAAATTCTAACTGTAACATCGCCTGACCATGCAATGGACGGGGTAGGCATGGTATATGTTCATATATGTTCTAACTCATTCAAGCCGAAAACTTTTAGACCTAAGTGAAAACAAATTAAGCGTACGAAGAAATTTTCGGTTGCTGTACGCAGACAGGTTCATTCAAGGTGTTGTGAGTTGTCCAGCATTACTAGAAAGTATTCCTAACAATTAGTTGTCGTCGTTGCTGGGTCTCGTGGCCGAGGATCCCCTCGCTATTCCAACGTCAATTCAGTTGGAAAACGATGCTGTGCCATGAATTTTTCGTTTCTGTACAGCACCGGTACAAATACTGTAAAATAGGTGGATGGCTGCAGCTAAATACTCGGAGACTCCGGTTTACTTCTTGTTTTTCCGGTAAAAAATAGCAGGGTGAAGAAATTCCTCTTTAGTAGGTAGAAGTTGGTCGTAAATAAAACACAGTAGACGTTCCAGAAACTAAGAATTTTTGCTCATTTTTCGTTTCTTATGTGCAACCCATCGCTCATCGTAAGTCCCTTTATTTGCCCGTGTATGCCGTCACGGCTTACTAGATACAATGTATGATATACCGCGCATTCTCTGCATGCATAGGCTGTTCGATTATTTATAGTGATTATTGTGAAGGTCACGCATAAAGAATATTTCATTACAATAGGTACATATATTTACACAGCAACGGTACTCTACAATATTTACACAGCAACTACACAAATAAAATTATATATTTAAGGTGACGCATACGTCCGATACAGTTCCATTCTTCCTTTTTTGTCCTATTTAAGTGAATGAGCTGTTGCTCACCAGCAAACTCACCGGCCACACCGCTGCACTGGATCCGATGGCACACTTAAAGTGAAACTATCAGACCACACCGGCATATCGCCCCATCCTTTTTGTAAGTATAGATATGATCGAAATCATAAGTATCATTATACCTCCGAATACTAGGTGGAAAAAAATGCTTGTGTCATTCGAGGTCAGTATCACAGTGCGGTATTCGAAATGGCGACTTTCCGCACGGAATTCCAGTGTGTTACCGCGTGACCTCTCCTAACGCTATAGGACCTATAGGTAGACTGCGCCGGCAGGAACAGTTCTCAATCACTCACGCATGAACGGGTCTTCCAGCCTTAATGCTTATTGGACGGGCCCGGTATTTATTTATCCTACAAATAAATTGCACATCTCGTCTGCCTCTCACTCGGTAAATATTTTCGCTAAATTTTAAATAACAGATCCTTTGCATATGGCGGCAATTGGAGGATGTGTGCCTATCGTTTACTTTTATAAATTTTAACGTGAGTTAAATCTCATATTATAAACAAATAATCATACTACATAAAGTAATGGCAGAGTGCAAAACGCTGCTTGCAATAAATATCCGGGGGAAATATAGACATCAAATTTACTGTGAATTGATGCCAAATTTACCAGATCTTGTCTGTTCATTGAATTTTAATCAAAATATTGTAAATCCTTCTTCTTGGTCATTATCTCAATTCTGAGAATCGTGCTTACCATATTCATCAACCCTTCTTCTCCATTGATCTAGTGTACATTGGCTCAAGTACCGCGAATGGATGATTTCAAACTTAGTATATTTCTGTTCGATTCCCTAAATAAGATGTATCCGTTGTATCTTTCGAGTCTGTGTTGAAGAAATGTTCCTTCGGTAAGGAGTAGGTAGAACTTTGAGGTCGATTTTGTCTTTATCATATAAATTAATTGTTCAATAGAGTATTATGACAGGGCTCTTGCTGTTCCTGGTTCTATGGCGTGGGATAGTCTTCTTCTAAGTGTTAGAGATATGAGTGGCGTATGCAGCTTTAAGAAGCACTTAAATACAAGCTTTGTTAGGTTTTATAAAAATATATGATTATATATGAACACTACATTTGAACCCTAATGTGTTACTACCACATATAAGAAGATCTAGAAAGGTTTCTTTGTAGGTATGCGGTTGCGCAACAAGAACTGCAATTATAATTTGCCGCCGTTTTTCAGCTGTGAAACGTTTAATAATTATAATTGACATACGTCATCTACATGATGTTTTCATAATTTTTAATAATTTTTAAGCGTTTTGCATGATTAATTTATAGGTTATGTAGATTATGTATGTACATTATAAATATTATACGTTTGTTTGACAGCTGAAAAATGGCGGCAAATTTAAAATTGGAGTTCTCGTTGCGCCACCCTATAGTTTGCCTTTCATTGGTAAGTTTTCGGCGTTTTTTTTACCAAATATGTTTTTATTAACATGTGTAAGTGCGGAGAAGTACGTTATATATTGACCGCAGTCACTACCTTCCTATCCTACCACTATATTTATTTTGTACGATTTTTAATGCCTATAATAGAATCCCGAGTTAGAGCGCTCTTGAAGGGACAGTTTGCTCTCTAATCGGCGCTATACAAATTTTATTATTTGTCCCCCAGGTTTTTTTTGTCGATCAGTCACTCGCTGTTTCCTCCCAATTTCCTTCCAATCCCAGCCTTTAAAGACCTGCTGCACGTTATCTAAAAGCCTCTGTCTTGGACCACCACGGTCATAGATTAAAACAACTACTATATATGCATCGAGGATTAGCTGATTGGTATAACAAATGCTGTAAAGCAATCAACACTCCTGTGAACTGTCCCGTATTGCGTCGATAATATATGATTTTGTACGATTTGACACCTATTTCCTTTTGACTGATTGTTGCTGTAATTGTTTAAAATATTTTTTATATAATCTGACCTTTCTAATATGTTGAGCACTCACTACTAGCTCTTTTATTTTATTATTTTTGTTATAAGGCGCAGTGTACCGTTTATGTATATAAATAAATAAAATAAATAACTACGTCGCCAATGTAAACAGTACTAACGAGATCCTATAAAGTGGACATCACTTGACACTGGCGTATACTTCTTAACATACTCGTATAAGACTTCACGGCCATTTTTCAAGAAGAAAAAGGTGAACTGTGTGCACAAAGAATGAAAAAATAACAATAAATAATTCTTACGTCTTTAAACGTTTTAGATAAAATATGACAATGATTATAATACAATTAGTGTTGCATCAAAGAATAACAAAAAGCAAGAACTATTTTCCAAAGCAAACATAAATTGTTCTGTAAAGCGAAGACAAAAATATTGTCGAATTCAAGAAATGTGTTGAAGTAACTTTAATTTGATTAAAAAAATTGATTCCTAGTTTACGATTGAAATTTGTTGATTGAAGAAATATTTTTAGTCTATGGCAAATAAAATAAAGCCATGTTTTACATTATGGTCATCTATCGTTCTCTGTAGGCGTTTCGTCACGAAATCTGTGAAAAAACAGGCACCGTGCTACACGTTAGCTGTCCACTTGGTAAGCGTGGTGATTCAAAAATAATTACGTGAAAATAATCCTTAAAAGTCGTCATTTGAATAACCGTTGGTGACGCCATCCGGCGGGATAAAAAAAGACCATTCTTTCACTTGTAAACACATTCAAATTTCGAAGGCGTCTTAACCATAGACTCATTAAGAAACGAGCACTTGGAAGAATTTCGCTTTCAAATGATGTTATTTGAAGTGATTAATTTTACACTCGACAGTAAAAAGGTTTCAAGTATTTACACATAATGGGGAGCTAATTCATAATATATTTTGGCATTTTCATGAACTATTACTGATATCTTGCTTTACTTATTTGACTGTAGGTTTTATTATTTTTTTCAATTAATGGTTGCGCGTGCATTATTTTGCAGCCGTTTGATTTTTTTTTAGTTATTAACACCGAACCCAAATTTTACTTAACTGATCACGAATTTCAAGGCTAGTCAAGTGCAGATAAATTTATCGCGTGTTTATAGAAGATAATAAAAGCAAATATCCTTAACAATGTGTGTATAAATTCCGTGAATTATAGTCATAAAAAATGGAATATCTAATGAGGATCAGAACCACTGGGAAAGGCACGGCATTCGCAGTATGTCATTTCATATGTTTGCAAAACTTCCACACGTGAAGAGACAAAAACGGAGTTTTGTTACCAAAACTATTTTAACTAGATTGCGACCCTTTTTTCATATTTTAAGGTACCATCGGGAAAGTTTTGTTTGTTACCAGAACTATTTTTACCAGAATGGTACCCTTTTTTTAGTACCATCGGGAATCGAAACTAAACCCCCAGGCGGAAGTCATACGTTTTAGCAACTAGACTATGGAGTTTGTCATTATTTTATTGGACTTATTGGAATGTAAGTTTTGTTTAGGAGGGTGAACCCGACCGTGAGGATGTCAGATGGTTTGCAGTTTACACGATACACATACATTATAATACAAAACAAGTTAAATGAAAATCAATAAGCACTCATAAACTCAATAAATACAATAATAAATTAACTCAATAACTTTGAATCATGAAACATGTAGAGAGATCTACAAAAAAAAATAGAAGAAATAGTTTTACACAAAAAAATACTTTGATGAATGTCTATGGTTTAAATCTCATACGAGTTATGTATTCCAGTTTTACACAAAAAAATACAACAACTATGAATAATGTTTAAGGTTTTAATCTTACATTTAGTACAATTTGAGCTATGTTTTATTAACTTGAAATTATCAAAAATATAACTTAAATTTAGCAACAAAATCTACATATATGTATATATACCAGGGATGGCCAACAGGAAGATCGCGATCGACCGGTCGGTCCCGAGGCAATTTTTGATCAATCGCGGCCGTCTTCGTAACTTACAATAGGCGTGCGATGTTGCCAAACCTCATTACACACACGCATTTATCAACGCAGTCCATTAGTTATCATTTGTTAATATGTAGATATGTCTACACCATATAAATATATGCATGTTATTTAACACGTAATTAATATATATTTTTAAGCGAAGTAAATTCCGCTCATACTTATTAATAAAATTTAGTTATTAGTTATACTTTTTAACATTTGTGCTATGTGTTAAATCTAACAAATGTAATAGATAGATCGTGACTGTTTTTTTTTTCCGTAAAAAGTCGATCGCGACAACAAACAAGTTGGCTACCCCTGATATACACTATCAATTATGCGATGTCAATTGACAGATAAGGACAGCTAGCTAGGTGTGCGCATCTTAAGTCACGCGCCCAATTTAGCCTCGTTCAAATCGACGACCTCCGTAGCCTACTTGGTAAGTTGCCTGTCTTACAAACTAGGAGGTCACAGGTTTGACTAATGTTTGCACCCATTTTTTTTAAAAGGGATTCTGGTCTAATGTTCCCTTCAGATCTTTTAACATGAGTCTGGTTGGTTGAAAGCTATTGCCATAAGGAAATAAACTAACACCAGGTTGTATTGTATACAACAAAACTGTAATATTATTAAATCTTCGGTTTCTTATAAATATTTCTGTTTCGTCAGTTCCAATTCCTCCAACGATCTTCTCCCATCATATCTTTCATATACCGTTTCCTCACTCGCAATTAATTTCAGACTATTTATTCTAGCAAAACAAACACACAGTGCAAATATGAGTGGAAGGAAGGCTTGGTAGAGAAAATCCAAGGAAAGTATGGTTGTACAAGTGTATATTTTGAAAGAAGAAAACATAAAAATTCAGTGAAATCGTAGAAGGCGTATGGACATAGAAGAGGCGAAATATATGTGTCGTAATAGTAAAATCTGGCACTCTTATCTCTGTCTGCCCCGATAGGGAGACGGCATTTTAGTATACGAGTACTCGTACATGTATATATTTATTTTAGAAGTCTTTCGCGACTCATTATGTCAATGTGGTCAAGATTTCTTCAGCATTCATAATTATAATATTTTGTAATATTCAAAGAGCTATGGTGTATATTTGAAAATTAATGCGTACAACAGTACTCATTTTACAAATTTTGCATTTAACTTTGACCCAAAACAAAAATATTAGGTATGTCAAACTCGTTTTGCACAACAGGCTCTACATAGGCTATTTTCCACTAAGCCGAGGGTCGCATGTTTTTAATGTTAAAAAAATACAGTAGAAATAAATGTATTTTCTACAAAATAACTAACAAATATTTTTATTCCATTTTATAGTTATTTTTCTTCTTCAAGAAACCTCGGCAGGCCGCAGACACGTTGCTGAAGGATCGCGTGTTTGGTGTCTACCATAGATATTAATTTTTTCCCTCATTTATTTCATTTGTAGCTCAGAGGATTTTTTTGGCAAAACAAACCGCAGGAACCACAACTATGATAATGATTTAACTGCGACAAAAAAATAGAAAGAAAACGACGATGATTGTGGTTTTCAAAAGATATTTTGCTGAATCATGTAGGTACCTATTCACTACACAAAATAAAAAGCTTTAAAAAAGGGTGTTTTGTTTATCATTCAGCATCTTTGTCTGGTCATTTGAAAAGGACAAAGGACGTTTTGTTCAGATAACATCTAAAAGAGAACAAATTTATGTCTGATTCTCCTCAGCCTGGCGTTAAAAGGGCCCAGGAATTTATTGGACATGGATTTAAATCTAAGATTAGGTCATATTTATTGGATTCTTCTATCGAGGGTTGTGTTCTAAATGGGAAATATTAGACATTTTAAAATAATTTAACGTTGGTATTTCAATTCGATTACATACATCAGCTTTATTCAAGTACTTAATTATTAAGAAATTTTTATATTCATATTATAATATTATAAATTACATTTAACATCTAGTTATAAGTAAGTGTGTAGGTGTTAACTACTTTTAAGCGATTAAATCTGAAGATTATTAAAAATAAAAATTACACGTAGGAAATTAAAATTAAGTTAGTTCATGGTGATAATACATCAATTGGATTATTTCTTACTATAAATTTGTACATAGGTATAGCCATTGGCAAATGTTTGTATTATAGATTACTTTAACTGTTTATGATTGATTACGTTTGTATTATATATTAAATAATAAAAAAAAATTGAGCACTGAGGACAGAGCAAACTGAGGACTAAAGAAAAAATATAATACCAATATTTCATTTCGCATTTTTCAGTACGAAAACAAAAAAAAACTATTTTAACTGCAAACCGAGATATTAAAAAAAATGAGATTCAGAATTTGCCATGGTTTCTCAAAACATGACGGATGTTTTAATTAATATTTTTTAACAGGTACATGAAGGTGTCCCCTACAGTGGTTTCTCAAAACATGACGGATGTTTTAATTAATATTTTTTTAACAGGTACATGAAGGTGTCCCCTACAGTGTGATAATATATTCGTAATAAAATAGGATTTAGCCATAGTTGAATGAAATATGGTATACCCCTCTTCTCAAACAGGAGTGGAAAAAGGATACAAAAGTGACCATTGTATTGCGAAACAATTATTATTTAATAAATAAAGGATAGAAGTGTAAAAATACTGTTTAATTTTCTCAACATTTTCCTAAAGATTTAAAAATATATATTCTCTTAAAATACTTTGTTACAACACTGTCATATTATACCACACATTTTTTGTAAATTTACAATTGAGAATTTTTAAATACGAGTATATGTAAACAATGAAAAATAAATAGTATAAAAATATAGTTATTATTTCTTGACCTTCTTTTGAAGTTTGGGCGGCTCTTATAGATTTATGATGTAAACATAAAAAACATTTTATACTAAGATCGATTCTTTGAACTGTTCCGAAATGTTAATCTATAAATGGCATAACGAATGTATCGATTATATCGATTACAATAACGATTAATTATATTGGCACAACACTATCCTTCAACTGAATTATAAGCTCGGTGTAAAATAACTTATATATATTATAATATCGTATTAATTTATTTTAAGCACTTAAAAAAAAAGGAAATATAAATTAGGTATGTACATACATGGAAGTTTTGTAATGCAGTTTAATAAAGGTATTTGATACATATATAAACTCCAACACGCAGTTTTCCTGTCGGTGTAGGCAGAAAGGAGAGAGATCCAGACTTTCCTAGCGGAACACATCTTTCACCTCTTCTATGACTATACACATTCTCATACAACTCCTATGATTTTTCTTCTCTTGATGTTTCCTTCATTCAAAATATTATTCACTTTATCCAACCATAATTTCTTTGGTATTCCTCTACTACGATTCCCTCTCGCATTTTCACTGTATATTTGTTTTATAAGTATTCCTTCATTCATTAGTTCTACGTGTCCAAATCATCGCAAAATATAAATATTATAAATAAGCATATAAAAATATTTTTTTTGGATTTCAAGATCTGACAAGGATTAAGAAAAAAAATATTAAGAAACTTCATAATAGATTCTGAAAAAACATTTTATTCTGAAATTATATACATTACTTATTGTATTTTTGGTATGAATTTTAAAAGAAATATTACATTATCGCTCAGCATCAGTCGCTCAGCTCCTTGAGGAAAAATCTTTTTATTATTCCTCAAGGAACTGAGCGACTGATGCTGAGCGATAATGTAATATTTTTTTAGTGTAGTACTTGAAATAATTTATATTTTTGTATATTATCTAACTCTTTGTCATAGTGTTTTAGTGTAACATATACATTTTTACAATACTTTTTATAAATCTTTAAATGTTGACCGATTTTATACATGTTTTTTTTTTGGAATTGTTATGTTTAGTCCTTGTACGAATTAGGGAAACTTGTAATGTGCAAAGGATCTGAAAATATAAATTAATTAATAAATGCAGTTAATAAATTAAATTATTGGATTAGTACAATTTTTGGTTTGAAGAATCGTCCCCATGACCATTTTATCAAATACGTTTTTTTTTTAGAAATAGGATTATACCTTTTTCACCAACGTTTTTTTTTTGGAATGTTTCGAATTTAGAATTATTTAGCAAAAAAAACTAATTTTATGAGCTCAAATCCAAATATAGGATGGTCTCAATTTCACGGTGAGTACACTGAGACAGTTCAATATCCTAGTTAGCGTAGGCACACCACTAGAACGCCTCCTTTTATGGTGGCTTAATCCATTATGCAAATATCTACGAAATTCTATCACCAAACAAAATAGACGGATTCTGGTAGCTCGTTTACTGATGGCCACTTAAGAAAATGATTGTGTCGTGAAGAATAGAATAATATATACACTTTGTTCTGTATTTAGGAAAAGGAATCTGAGTTTGGTGTTAACATAACATAATTTTAAGAAACGAATATCGTTGAGTGTATCATATGTAAAGTCTTTATACTCAATTCCGATATCCAGACTGGGATACTCTCACTGGGAAAGCATATGATTTTTTCCATCTATATCATAAAATAAAAAGCTGACTGGGAAATGACATTATGTGTATTATCAATGTAGATCATCGTTTTTTCATGTTTACAAATACTGAATAAAGCACGTAACTCGCTTTCCGATGTCACACGTGTTAGTAATACAAGCACACACCGAGATTTAACTATATCTTCGTTGTTGAACTCTCCGACAGGAACCGTTAATTTTTTTGTATTGTACTTTAATTGTATACACTACAATCTGGCGAGTTTATTGCCACATGGAAATATGTTCCAACCAACCATAAGGGTGTTAAACAAGCCTTAAGTGAAAACCAGACTGAAAATCTTTGGTTAGAACATAGCTATGCTGTTAACACATCAACATATTTCAGCTGTGTAGTGTTGTATTGTATTACACTTTTGTTGTATACAATATTACCTGACGATCTTTTTGACATGTGGCAATCTCTTTCAGCCAACAAGAAGTTGATAAAGAGGTTTTAAGTTTCAACCACACAAAAATCCTTTTAATAACAAATATGGATTTCAGCGCGATTTGAACCCGCAACCTTCGGATTATCAGACAGGCGTCTTACCAACCAGGCCGCGGAGGTCATATGTGTTAGAACCAAATTTACCTCTAGGTACACAGAAGAAGGTCGCTCTGAAAATATTTCAAGCATACGTTTCTTTGTATTCAACTCATTTTTCACTCCTTTGAATACTCAGTACCAAAATAACACCACAAAAGACCCTTTAACCATACCACTTTGTTCCTTATTGTCGGACACGTTTCTTTGTACCATTCACAGACCATAAGCTCGTCGACCAACAAGCTTTCAAGCACCGATGAACAAGTCCGAGTCTGCTGGTATAAGATCATAATATGAAAGGCTTAATAATACATCCTTTTTTCCATCTAACGTGACATTTAACTTTTCTACTTTTTTTGTGGGACTGTTGGGCAGGTAGCGAAACTGATAACCCAAGCAAAGATAATGACTTAACCACAGATCTCCCGTTTGAATGTTTATCAAGGTTTCTTTTTGGATCATTTTATCTAGGCGCTTTTTTATCTTTTGTAACAAAGCATTTCAAACAGTAACTAAAAATTTAGTGGCGTCAGTCACGATTTAAAAGTCCTACATTTATTCGTAAGGATATTTAGAGACACGATATCAAAATCTAAATAGGACTTGATCGCGTGGCCGATATCCAAGTGCAAACGCAGAAATATAAAATTTGGTTTGGATAAATACTGATAGGAGCAGAATAAATGCTGTAGAAATGCGTGGATTGAAAATAATACATGGAGTGACAATGTATGACAGAATACGGAATGAAGGGATAAAGGATGAATGTAAAATTAAAACTAACGTGTTAAGTAAGATGGAAAACTGTACGCTGAGATAGTTTGGGCATGTGAAACGAATGAACGAAGAAAAACTTACAAAACAGCAAACGTGAGTGGAAGGAATGTGAGAGGAAGACCAAGGAAGTATGGTTGGATCGAGTGAATGATATTTTGAAAGAAGGGGTCGTAGAAAGTCAGAGAAATCGTAGAAGTTGTATGATAAGGTGCATGGATGTGGAAAATGCGAGGGATGTGTGTCGAGATAGAAAAGTCTGACGCTCTGTCTTCTTTGCTTATACATTTTTTAAGGCTTTTGTGGGTCTTCGTATCAGTTAGTCTTCGTATCAAGGTTTTGCGGGATGTTTTACCGTGTGGTATGGCTTATGATGCCGAACTTGACCACCGCCTTTGGAGAAGATGACTACGACTAAGCCTTAAAGATGAAAACTGCAACGTTTTCGAAACGTCGGCATCAGAAACCAAACGACACGGCAAAACACTCCGAAGAACTTTATCCAACATATATATTTATTTTTGGAACTGCATAATTTATTTCATGTTAAATTAAGTTTCTTTTCGGTACCGTATTCAAGAACATAGCTATTAATATCTTTTTACTTTACCTCCTTATAATATTTGATTCACTCGATCCAGCCACGTTTTCCTCAGTCTATCTCTTCCATGCATACATTGGATTTCAGACTTGTATACTCGCTTAGTCATAATTTGTTCATTAGTTTTCTCCAGAAGACCAACCAATATTAAATGAATAAATATTAGGTTTATTGATAGCAACATAGTATGTATTGGGTGTTGACATAAGTTGTGTCCATTTTTTCCAATTTAAAAATGAGCACCAAAAGTAAAACAAAATGGTAAAGGTTATACGTCATTAGAAAGAAAAATTTCTTCTCTATAAGAGATTGTGTTTACTTTTACGTTACATATATTATTTTATTTGATTACAAGCCTTCAAAATGGAATGTCAAGTAGACGAAAGTGAGCATTTTCGACACCTCCTTCTGTTCGCGTTCAATCGAGGGAATAAAACTGCCAAAGCTGCTTGTGATATTTGCGAAGTGTACGGTGAAGATTCTATGAATGAAAGGACAACTCGTCGATGGTTTTTTGCGTTTCAAAGACGGTAATTTCGACCTGAAAGACATGGAGCGTTCCGGACGACCAGTGGACTTCGGTGAGGACCGCTTAAACCACATTATTCATGAAGATCCCTTTCAAACCACCGTAGAATTGGCTGAGCAGATGAATTGTAGTCACATGACTGTATACCGCCATCTTAAATCAATGGGAAAAGTCCAGAAGTACGGCGCTTGGGTTCCACATGTTTTGAGTGAAAACAACAAAAATCAACTGTCGAACGTTGAACGGACACAACTTATGTTAACACCTAATACATACATATACGAGTATATCCCGAAATTGCACATATACGAGTATAAATAAAACATTGTATGTACATATATATCCCGAAATTACACATATATGAGTATAAATAAATATTAAGTATATTGATAGCAACATAGTATGTACCATACATATATATCCCGAAATTACATATATACGAGTATGTTAAAGTAATATCTCATAACACCCTCCTTATCGAGATACATCCCCACCAATAAGAGGACACTGTGTATTAAACCTTGTCATTTTGTAACTTTTGATAAAGCACGGTTGTTGTATATTACGTTAAGTGCTACGTTTACCTTATTCCCTGTCACTACGCTTTTGCATAATTTTCTTTTTAACTTGTTCATCAGACGTTAATATACAATAAAGATAGCAAAACTCATCTACCTGTTCCAGTTTTTCAGTTAACCCCATACACCGCAGACACTTTTTATCACACCTTCGGAAATCAAAATTAAAATCGATCTCTCCGCGTTCTAGTCAAATGTTTTACCAGTAGGCCAGCAAGATCACAATATTCTTTGATTTAAATAAAAAATAACATCTATCGAAAATCCAATAAACCTTTTACAGTCAAGTCAACATTCGTTAATAGCAGTTTGTTTGTGAAAGTCAAGAAGTTAAGAAACAATCGAGAGTAAGGTGTTCAAACAATCCCAAGCATCGTCTGTCCTTCTTCCCTTCGAGACATCTCAGGCGAAGTAAGAGCGGGAGAAGTTGTTTGTTCAGCTCACCAACGAGTCCACTGTTTATTTTTGCCCCAACAAAGCTGAACGTTCTTGGGGTGTATTGTGGAGTAAAGTACAAGGCACCAGGACCGACTCTAGAGCTTTTTAGTGGTTTATTCATATAAGTTTTATAAAGGGTTTAAAGAAAAATATTGGCAAACCGCCTCACTGTTTTTTTGGTAATTGGCTATCACTAGTTGTATAAGATTTTTCGGAGAATTGAATACGTGGTTTGGTTTATGAATCTGGCATTTCGAAAACGTTGAAGTTTTCATCTTCTGTGCTACCTCGTAATCACCTTCGTCATAAGTGGATTTGTGCCGGACACCACTTGGCCTATAACAGAGTATCAACTGTAACGTGAGCGAAAATCCACGTATGCCAAAGATGATTACAAACTAGCCCTAAAGATGAAACATGGAAACTACAAAGTTTTTTTAAGGAGCTGAATCCTTAATTTATTCACCGAGATGTTGTAAATGTTTGAAAATTCATTCAATATACCATGTGCGAGTGGTAATGTTCTCGATTATTCACAGAAATCTCTTTAGAACGTGCTCAACTATCAGAGAATTCTGCATTCCTCTCGAGTTCCATATGATTGGACAACACTCAAATTTAGTACGAACCAGTGAATTATAAATATATCTCATAATATCGCCGCAACTAAATTGTGATAGATTCACAGAAATCCAAAATATCCAGTGGCATCATCTTTTTCAATAAATCACATACACATGAATACCTTAACACGTCCTCTTTGAGGGCAAGTGCCCAACCTTTGTTGACACGAAACGATCAATTTCCTCAGGCGAGGCATTAAAACATTCAGCTAATGGGAGTCCTGTCCTATCCTAAGACTTTATTTCACTTGGAATTTATTAGTCTGGATCTCCTTCTCCCTGGATAGACGGAATTCCTTGTGTGTTTGAACAATGCCATAAAACAAACTATCGTCCTTTTATTTGTTTAGTCCCTCCCCTACAACCGGAACTCTTAAGTTAAGAACAAGCTTTCAAAAATATACCAGACGGTGTTAACATCTATACGAACTTGACTTGGAATTATTGAACAGTGAATTTATCGAAGTATCAAGAATACTTGAACGGTCAAAACATGGATAGCTTTTGGATTGCTGTACATGGAACACCGAAAATTTTACCTTTAATTATGTTTAGGACTTGGACAGAAAAAAACCTAAGATTCTGTTATAGAATATAAAAAAATACATAAATGTACATAATTTATCGTAGACCTCGACAGAGATTTATAAATGAAACTAAATAATCTTGACTAATCATTTATGTTACATTCATTTTTGCAGAATGAAATAATAAATACTAAAAATTTGGAATAAACTCAACATATAGGAATCAAGTTCTTACAATTTATCAAAAGGACATCCGTTGCCTAGTTGGTAAGATCTGTCTTTCGACTCGAAGGTTTCGGGTTCGATTCCCGTTAGTGCCCATTTTTTTTAATTGAGTATTATTCTAGTTTTCCTTTCTAGTATCTTTAGCAAATTTCTGATGTAAGAGATTACCACATTGCAGTAAACTCGCCAGTTTATACTGTATACAACGAAAGTGTAATATAATACAATACACCTATGGAAACAATAATTGGACCTCAAAACGATATTTTCAATGTTAAAAGTAAATAATTATTAGATTCATAAAAAAAAACATGTAAGTGACAAAATAAACAAGTCGAAGAATTTTCATTTACATTTTACACCACATCTGAACAAACCCATGTAAAAAGTGAATTTACATGACTTTAGTTATACAGCATTTTTTAACACTATAAATTCAGTGTTGCCGGTCTTCCCGTACGTAAAACCATTCAAAAACATGTTAAGGTCCGCATGTTGTCCATTAATTCCGTACCCAAGGGTATTGTACCAACTAGTTAACATTCTGTTGGAACTTTTTGAAGTATTTTACATACATACCATTTCGCCATTTGTTTGTTGGAGTAGTCCGGGATGACAGCTTAAATTTTTCTTATCATATTATACGAGTATATCATATGTGAAGTGAAGTTGATCTTGTCGAATTGAATTGAGTCAATTTTATTGTCTGAATTTACTTTGTTATTGTGTTGGGTTCGTCCTGAACTTGTTTTTTTCCCTTCTATTTATTAACATTGCTAACATATCAAAAGGTAATTTGACCGTTGAAATAAATATAATGAAAAATAAACAAAATTACGACCAACTTAACATACTTCCTTCACGTCTTTCACATCTATACATCTTCTTATAATGTTCCATTTATTGGTCCAGCCATTCTTTTCTTAATCGTTCTATATCATAAATTCCACTTATGCTTAAATTATACATGTTTTTAGTATTTTTTTTCGATATCCATAAGTTCAATATGTCCAAACGTTTCCATCACATATTCTTCACATTTCCACAGTATTCACTCGGGTCTTTCTCGTTTCATTTTCCACGTCCACGTTTCACTCCCATATGTATATGTTGTGTAACACAATACAAATTTAATACAAAAAATGATGTCTTCTAAAATCTTTAAAGGCGTCTTGGCCCGATTTTCTTTCATTTCATTTAAATTTCATCTCTTTCTATCGTACCTAACCTTCTGTCACTGCTACCGCTATCCAGTTCACTCTGCAGTGTGACGCCAGCGGAAGATGGGCTCCCCCGGAGACAGTTCTTTCATCCAAGTATATGAGAAGGAAGCCTAATTCATTCTTAGATACAATGTGGGTGGAAAATGGACAACAATATGTCCCTGTTACAAAAATACAATACGTTAACTGAATAACAAGAGATCTAAAAGTAAGATAAACCAAGGACACCAGATTACTTTGTAAATCTCACTAAACAGAGATCTTGGAGTCAGACCGACTAAAAGTAAGATAAACCAAGGACACCAGATTACTTTGTAAATCTCACTAAACAGAGATCTTGGAGTCAGACCGACTAAAAGTAAGATAAACCAAGGACACCAGATTACTTAGTAAATCTCAATAAACAGAGATCTTGGAGTCAGACCGACTAAAACCGACGATAAAATGTTAAATTATTTTATTTTTTGTGACATTGGTAAAAACCACAAATCATGACTTGAACGTGATTAATCTGTCTTGGTCCAACGGATGTTTTCTCTGAATCATATTCCGCGTATTTTTAGACGCGACCAGCAGTCATGCACCTCTTGAGTCTCCAGGCCTTCTTCTAACAGTTCAGCCAATCTTCAAACAGCTCAGCATCAGATCTGGTGAATGTTACGGGAATATTTCCGGCACTTGAAATTTTAATATTTGAGCTAAAAGTAGGAACAGTCATTTTCGTAATCATAGTTTTGATTGATTTTGTATATTTGGTCGGCATTTTAAAAGACGTCTGTTTGAAGACGAACAGATGTGATTTTTTACAAGAAATTAGATTTATTTTACTCGTTTTATTATGTGAGAGTAGTGATATGCAAAGTTAGGAGATGGAGATGCATCACATACTCGTATCATAAGCGTGGTGTGTTAACTCCAATAACCATCGCATGTAACATACTCGTACATAGATTGATGGTATTTATACGCTAAGGCTTCATTTGTCTTTTCACTTAGTTTTCCAGCTATATTTTTTTTAAAAGTACCAAAAACTTTGGTTATTTTTTGTTACTCTAACTTCATTTATTAATAAAATTTTCAGGTCCTTTGCACATTACAGGTTTCCTTAATTCGTACAAGGGCCAAACATAACAAGTACAAAAAATACATGTATAAAACAATTCAACATTTTATGTTACACTAAAACATTATGACAAAATGTAGCATGTTAAATAATATAAAAAAATTACTATTTCAAGTATTACACTAAATTTAAGAGATTTTTCCTGAAGGAGCTGAGCGACATATCAAACACGTCTATATGAGGATACACACGGTTATAAAGTGTGATTGACCTACCTACCGGCATTTTCAAAGGCATGTTGGTTCGACTTATAGGTTGATAGAATATCGTGGGTGCTTTGTCTCAAATAATTATCCTGAACATACAAACCAACACTGTTTAGGACGGATGGGTTAACTAAATTACCCCTGAGCAAACAAAAAAGTGGACACCCAATCGAAGAGATATTCCACTCTCTAATCTGTAACTAAGCATCCCCAGTAAGAAGACACTTGGATACCAAGGATAATATCCATACTGTGGCGATCTTCGTTGATAAGTTGTTAAGAAGCTTTGCTTCTACCTGAGAATTTCGGGTTCGATTCCCAATGCTGGTAAAAAACATAAAAAACACTTTGTCACATTGTGACTAAATAGTTCGTCTGGTAAATGATAGTAGTATGTTATACGGAATCCCTCGCCTAGTTGGAAAGATACATGTTTTTGAATGGATTGCAGTTCGACTTTCCTTTCTTTAACATTTTTCAGACATCTTTTACATATCTTTGATGGTTGGAAAGATATTGATCGTTTAATATAAAACATTGTAATTTATTTTATCAAACACTGTTTATTCCACTTTTTTGTAACGGTATAACCCTACCGGTTTCAAGGTTTTCACCCCATCTTCAGGGGAGCACAAACAAGACTAAATTATTTTCGAACTTTGTTTGTGCTCCCTTGAAGATGGGGTGAAAGCCTTGAAACCGGTAGGGTTATACCGTTACAAAAAAGTGGAATAAACAATGTTTGATAAAATAAATTACAATGTCTTTAAACCTCCACAACGTTAATGCCTTAACTATAAACAAAATAATATAACATAAAACACTTTTCTAATAACTTTTTAGTATAAGATTCAAGCTTTTGTCACCCTTTATGTGTTATAGACGGTGACAACAAATTACAGAGATAAATGTAAGTGAAGGAATTACAATAGCAAGGAAAACCATTAAATTTAACAAATATGATCAGCAATTACCGTAATCCTCATTCTAGCCCATAGCTAACAATGTTACTACCAAATTATGATGGATTGTTCAATGGGACATAAATTGTAGCACCCATTTCACACATGGAACCCACCAGACCAATGACAAAGGGATTAAAGACACGCGACCAGGCATTTACATATGTAATGGTTTTGTGGCCTGGTCATTTGTTACTCGTGCTTCTCTGAACACCGCCGACATCAGTAGATTCTGAAGGACTAATGATGTGTTACGTAAAAAGTTGTCTGGTTCTCTGATAACTGGATTGGTTTTAAAAGTATGGATTTTAAATTCTTGAGAATGTCTCTCGGGTTTTGGTCTGTCACAAGCTGATTTACTTTTGGCTTTTCCAGTTCACCGCTGTTCATTTTTCACCTCGTCTTTTACTGTCCGTGCTGTTAGACTCTGGAACCAGCTAATGTAATATTCCAAGAATAACAGATATTGTTTATTTTGAATCGTGTCCAAGGATTGCACATTGATTCTCAAAATTATGCTTTTGCACTGTCGCTGTCCAGCACTCGCAAACGGGATGATTTTATTGAGTTTCTGTTCTACATACCAACTTACAGGACGAATATCATGGCTAAACACTCAGTCACGCGTGGTATAGAGATATTGAACCAACTGAATGATACGGTTGATATATTCTCGGTACCGTCTAGCAGTATGAGAAGAATCCTGGCTGATATTATTCCTAACGAATAAGCTAACGCTAGAAGCAAACCCTCTTTGTGTAACAGGAGAAATCCGTGCAAAGTGGATAAAAAAAAAAAAAAAAAAAAAAAAAAAATTACACTTTCGTTGTATACAGTACAACCAGGCAGGCTTATTATGTGGCAATCTTTTCCAGGCAAATCATAAGAGGCGTCGGACATAAGGGGCGTTGGGGATCTTTTTTGGGCTGCCGGGGACAAAGATATCTACTCTCAAGTGATATTGAACGTTGGGGGGACCTGACATGACACTGAGAAGAAGAAGAATATTTTCCAATCAACCCGAAATATGTTAGAGAGACCTTAAGTGAAAACCAGACTGGAATCCTTTTTTAAAAAAATCTGAGTTCCAGCGGGATTTGAACCCTGCAACCTCCGGGTTGGGAGACGGGCGTCATAAAAACTAGGTCACGGAGGTCGTCTCATGAAGGAAAAATTGATCAATATCAATGTGATATTTTATATCAACGGTCGGCAACCTGTTGTACACGCACCATTAGTGCAAACAAGCGTCAAAATACTGAAGTTCCATAAAACTTCAACATAATTTACATTTTATGGCTGGTTTGCACCAATACATTTTTTTTTGTTTGACAATTTAGATTTCGTCGTCAATTACGGATATGTGATATTGTAATTTGTTTAATCAAACACTGTTATTCCACTTTATATAATGGTATAACCCTACCGGTTTCAAGAGTTTAACCTCATCATCAGGGGAGCACAAACAAGACTGGTTATGAGGTGAGCACCCATAATGACGAGGTGAAAACCTTGAAACCGGCAGGGTTATCCCGAGGCATATTAACCTTATAATATATTTGATATGATATTTTTAAATGATTTTTATTAAGTAACACTATGTGTGTATGTCATCCCCATTGAAATTAATAGATAAATACAACTTGAAGCTCTTCCTATATTTCCCTTGAGCCTGAGTAAGTCTGTCAGTCGATTCAGAAATGGATAACGCTTGTGTGCGTGTTTTAGTTTATTATGTATTGTACATGCAAACAGCAAATATTCAGCAAACATACAATCTTGGCATATCAAACCTTAGACCTCTTAGCTGATAGTAAGAAATACTCATGCATGGAAAATCTGCATAATTGAAGACGTAGACACAAGAGTATGATATTATAGCTAAGAATATAGATACACACATCAACGAATATTAACGTAGTAAATTCCAAAAGTCTCCCGCCTAAGGATGTAAAACAGGTGATAGAATTAAACAACATTGTTGCCATAATCTTTTTATAGGCTTGTGGTACCTTGACTTTTTTGGGCCATGGTGACCCCGGACTGAGCGAGTTTCTAATTAAGCATGAATGCTTCTAATAACGACGTAGCGTCTCTTTTCCTACTTCGAAATTATTTTTTTCCTTTCTTCTCCTCTGCAAGTCATTGATGATACAAAAAAAGAATATTTTATAATTTTTTTTTACTCTCTACATTTTATTTATAATGTTTCTCTTTTTTTTCTTCTTTTTGTGTGTAAGCTGAAATTTTTTTATGTAATTTAATCAACTTTTTATCTTTCAACCAGCAATTAAGTAAATATGTAAGTTCTGTCTGATTGATTGTTAGCCATTGATGTAGGGCAATAAACCCGCCAATAAAGTCTTTGTGCAATGAATTACTAAATAAATAAATACATTGGAATACCTTCATATAGGATGTACGTCATTACCTAATACCAATGCTGAAGAGGTCTTTGAGTTGAGAAAAACAGGAAACTTACCTGAAACAAAGAAATAAAAAAACGTTAAGATTGAAATAATAAATTAACTTATCCACGGAAAAATTGAAAAGCTTTATTCCGAACATTACTTTTGAACCACTGTTCGCAATCACGATAGCAAACAGAGTCAAAGAGCTACAAAGAATGGTTAAATAGAAGTCTCCAATGAAGAGTTATATTGTATATTCAGTAGAATAATTCGCATATTCCGGTAGAATTGCTTTAAAAAGATAATTTGGAGGCTTCCAAGACTCCTTAGGGTCTCTCAATGCTACTTAAGTACTCCAAAGATAAAAGTTTATTTTTTAAATCAATACTTATATATGAAAATCTCCGTGGCTTAGTTAGTATCACGCACTGGAGGTTGTGGGTTCGATTAAACTTGGAATCCAATTGTTTTTTTAAAGGGTTTCAGACTGGAGTTCATTTAAGGCCTCGTTCACATATTTTTGGTTGATAAGAAGTGATTACCACATAGAAATACACCCACTAGTTTGCACTGAAAGAAAAAAAATAACAAATAGTCGTTAAATTTACCCTCAACTAAGTTCAAAGACAGGAATGGTTCAACACTAAAAAAAAAAACATTTTAAATACAACGAATTTAAGGTGTGACCATAAATGTACAAAAATAATCATTTCGTAAAGAATGTATTGTAATAACTGACAAACTGTCCATTTGCTGTAAAGATAAAAAGATTAATTATTACAACAGAGTGCTATAAAACACAGACTTAATCATAAGCGAACATGCGAGATTTTAGTATTTAGGAGCGACGTTGCGTGTTATGGTCCCCGTAAACATTACTTGATTTATTCTGAAAATATACTTTAATACCCATAATAATTCCTGGACATACGGAACGAATCCCATAAAAGTGCCGCAATCCCATATAAAGTACAATTTAATCCGACAAAGCTGAGTAGATATCAAGAGTTCGTATTGGAATCGTTATGGGGATTATCTCCCGTGGAATGAATCCGGAGTGAGATACACTACTAAGAATTATTCGAGATAAAAGTATGCAATCAAACTCAGAGCAGTTCCAGACAAATCCAAGTTTTACGCCTTGTACTAAGGCAGCGGTCGGCAACCTATCAACCTATATGCACTGATGTGCCACATTTTTTAAGTATTGGACACTCCGCGTGCCACTGACGGATTCAGGATTTTTTAATTAAGCGTGTGGGGGGGGGGGTTATATTGAAAAATCCATCTTTAAGATATTATTTTATTACTATTATATTACTTCATAGTAATTCAAATTACTTACATGGCCCCACGCGCAATATAAATTAGAGGCCCTGTTGAAAATTAAGACGCATTTTTTTATTTTCCCTCTCAAAAACTGATAGTTTTGTATAAGAAAATGTCTTTCCCTAAAAACTAATAATTTTGTGGAAGAAAACGAGCCGTTTCGTTTAAGAAATTATGCATGTAATTTGGAAATCCTATGGGGAGGGGGCGATCGCCCACATAGCTATTGAAATCAAACTAGTGTAACTATAATAAGATTATTGTTTTAATAAATTATTTTTATTAATGTACTGAAGAATTTCATTATTTGTCATTCTTTATGCCGTGTCACCAAAAAACCTCCCGTGTTCCAGCTAGTGACACGAGTGCCATAGGTTGCCGACAGCTGCACTAAGGTACACAATAATAAAACGTTTTCCCAATTGAGTGTATCAGATATATATATATTTAATTAATACGATATCCGTGACCTGTTTGGCTAGACGTTTAATTACCACTTGAGGGTTTCGCTTTCAATTCAGAAAGGTAACCAAAAAAAGGGTCCCAGTGTGGTATAACAGTTTCAGGTAACAATACTCCCATGTGTCGGGTTCATGTACAAGTGTTATTGTCTCTTCACGTGCACATTCTTAATGAATACTTTTCGACGACATCTGTGGTTTGGTTAGTAAGGCCGTTTGATCCTTGTTGAACCGTGATTAAAAAAAATATTCTTTGGTTTTTACTTAAGGCCTCTTAAAAAAATCTAGTTAGTTGTAAGATATTGCTACATGGCAATAAATCCGCCTGGTTGAACTGTATATAACTTTTGTTACTGGAAGGTAAACAGGCTGATATCACAGAGGCATTGAAAAACATTACAAATAAAGCAAGTGTTGAGAGATGTTTCGTTTTAATTTAGGCGCCCTTATAGTGATCTTTAGTCATTGAATAATGATAAAAAAATATAAACATAAAGGTTTATCTTTAATATCCCCAAGAAAAATTACCCTATTTAATTTTTTGATACATAAGATTCACCCGGGAGAGTTCATTTTAATTATTCGCCTATTTAAATACTAACTGCAGTACAACAACGCAGAAAAAAATACTCAAATAGTCAAGACCTAAGATTGAAAATCTCTGAGAAGGATCCAACTAAATTCAACATCTTTATATTAAAAATATCCGCAAAACCAGACGTGGAGTTAGTTACCCAATTATTGCATTACGGTTGACGAGTTTCAATGTGCAACTATCGTTAGCAAATTCCTATTGACATATTTGAATTGTAAAAGGTTCGCGTGTTTCTAGATTATGTTTAAACACAAATTTTAGCCGATTTTCAACGATATTATTAATAATCTTATAATTATCAAATTCTCTCCGCCATAAAGAAGGCTTCATTTTGACGAAAAAGAGCGTTGTTCATTGTTTTATGAAAACCCCTACGTGTATGCGAATTTATTTCAAACGGCTACGAAGCGTTACACAGGATTCGAAAAGCCGAACCCTGTAAGTGAAATAATATAAAAATAATTATTAAAATATCTAAATAAAAAATGTTTTCTATGTATATTTTTATTAGAATAATCGTCCAATTCAGCCCTTTTGAAAAAATAATCAAAACACTTCAATCTTGAACTGAGATTTTAAGCGAATTGACATCAATGACTCTTTTCGCTCATTTGCCATTTATCACATCATCACTCATTTCTCTCATCACTTGGCAATTGGAATATGTCAATATGCTCCTCGTGAGCACCGTCATCTGCCTGTCCTCGAAAAATAAATACCATGTTAGAATACCGATGGTGACAAAAATAACTTCACAGCTGCCACAAGGTCAAATTTATGTCATGGTATGAATTTCAATTACACACCAACGACCATCAAGTCTATAATTACTTCAAATTTAAGTCAAAAATGATGACAAGTTGAGCTATATTTGAGAGCGAATTAAAATAATTATATAGTCATTTAGTTCCTGGTTTTTCATTCAATCTATAATAATAATAGAAATGTAATACATATAACGCTGTTTCGAGACCACACCTCAAGAATGTCTTAAAACCATAGGGCAAATTTATATTTTTGAGATATTGAGTTTTTTATTGAATAAATCATTATTATGTGTATCAAATTAACTTAATTTCTTCGAAAATATGTTACAAAATTTATTTTTTTTGGAAATGATGCGGTCGCATATGAGATATGTGCCCATTTCAGGGGTCATGTCAGTGGTCGCAAAAGTGACCAATGAATGTTTAGGTAATAATATCTAAGTTTAGGTTGTATTAGGAAATACAATTCTTATATGAGATATAATGAATGGTGATTTACTTATAATACCTATTTACATTTTTGGCTATTAATTGACCGGATGTTTAGATCGTTGCTACTGAACATGTAGCTAACTTCACGACGATCCGTCTTAAATAAGACCTCTGCCCGTCCACTACATTTGCCAATTTGATGTTTGTGTTACTTAAAAATGTTTCATTTCGAAAATGAATCCTTTTAAGTATAACCATAAGGGTGGTCGCATATGCGACCGATTTCTGCTTACGCCCGTTAAAGGGTTAACTCAGGATTTGAACCCACTATTATTGACATATTAAAAATATTACAAAATATATATAAATTGAGTGTAAGGATAGGAAGGTGGTAACTGCCGCCATTATATAAGGTTCTTCTCCGCATCTGAAAATGTTTACAAAAAAATATTTGGTAAGAAAACTGTAGAAAATTTACCAAGGAATGGCGTATTAAATACAACGAAACATTTAGTAGATCTTCCGATTTGTGATAGTAACACATTCACCTTTAGGTGTAGTGTAGTATACCATATGTGTATAGTGTTCATATATAGTCATGAATTTTGATAAAACCTCCCAAAAAGGTTGTTTTCGAGTGCTTCCTAAAGCCTTCAGACCAAGATCAGAAATGGCAAAAGCTCTATCATTATACCACCTTTTGGATCACCCTATTGGTGTAACCGCTATATTTAAATTAGTTTACATTGACCTCCAATATTATATGTCAACATCGATGGTACCAATAACCTCCCCATCGATGGTACCACGGTTGCTGGGGATGGAGTCTTAAGAGTGAGCTGGCCATTAGGATAGGTCCTACCAGCAGTGGATTCAACAATATGAACGCTGTATGAGAATCTTGTGTATTTTTTTAATTTATTTAATTAACGACACACCAGTGTCTTTATATACAAATGAATATGTGACAGGTTATAAAGTACTTAAAATTAATGACAAATAATACAACTTTATCTTAAATTAACATGAAGATACAAAAAAGCAGTAGTAATAATAAATTACAGTCATCGTTTTAAAATTATTAAATAATCTTTGAGAATTTTGTGGGAATTTTATGGATAGATATTGAGATATAGAAAACACATGGCCTCATTAGTAGAACGAGATGCAAGTTGCTTTGCAGAATTAAAAGCTTCATACATATTGATGCAGGGTTACTCGACTCCAGAGGCAATGTATTGTCCTTAATGTTTTGTTTATATTACGTTATTTATATTAATAAAGAGCACAAAGTTAGTAGCTATTTCTAAATATTGTTGTGATATTCTGGCGAATACTATATATACTTATATTAAAAATATCTAAATTGTTGCAAAACTCGTTTCCAAGTCTTTGCATACGAATTATAGAGTTGATTTTATAATTAGTATAGCAATTGTCGGTATAAAAGGGATATTGCAGCATACATCTGCCTTATCTACCCTATGTATAATATAACGTGTTTATGTTACTGATAACGATAACATCAAAAATGTATGATAAAAATGCATTTACCTTGGCCTAGTTGCTCTGTTTTGTTTTATTTTTGTTCAAATCATTTGAAACAACCTTTGAAAATATGAAAAATAAATGCTCGAAGTCCTATATTATTTAAAAAAAATATATTTTTTAAGTTTTTGTGATTATTTATTGAACAATGCGAAATTCAATAATAACTCACAAAATAAACTACACAAAAGAGTAGAACTTTCGCACACTGATTGATAATACGCTTAACTCCCACCTCGCGGTTACCGACAAAAAAGGCTCTAGTTTAATTCGACGACAAAATTAGTGTTACCAAGATTGAGACAGTTTTAACAACACTAACTATTATCTGTTTTTAGAGATATTTATTCTTGATCAAGTCCCATTGGTAGATAAAATCTTTTTTCACTGAAGCTTAAGTAAATATTTTTTTATGACCATTAAAAAAAATCAAACATAAACTTGAACGAGATGTTTATTTTCATTAACGAGCAATCGTTCCTTTATACATCTTCAATACATACTTCCCATTTGACCTCATTAAAATCAGTATCTACCTATTTCTGAATGGGCCATAAATTTACAACTGCCGAAAATCGAGAGCGAGAAAATAAGAGGGAGTAGGATCGGAGGAAGAAAATAAACAGATAGTTGCAGACTGCGAGGAACCGTCGAGAAAATCGATAAGAATGTTGTGAAATTGCCAGCTACACCCTGCTAACTTGCAACTACGCGTGGTTCAGGGATTGGCAAACGGTGACCCGCTGGCTAAGGCTAAATATTGTCCGTCGCTTGTTTTTGATGATCCTTAAGATGTTCTTTGAAATAGCAAACAGTTAAAATGATAAGGTTTGGTTTAAGAAAAACACAAGTATCAAATTCTTTATAATTACAAGAACTAAGGATATTTACAATAGTATTTTGGTGCCAACTTTGAGGTATGGGAGCGAAACATTGACATGGAAAAACTGAGTTGAGGCAAATAAATGCTGAAAAAATACGTGTATTGAGAAGAATACATGGAGTATGACAGAATACGGAATGAAGTGATAAGGGTTGAATTTGAACTTAAGGCCGATGTGATAAGTCGGTTGAAGAAGAGCACGCTGAGATGGTTTGGGCATGTGGGACGAATATGTGAAGAAAGACTAAAACACAGATATATATATAATGCAAATGTGAATGGAAGGCCTGTGAGAGGAAGACTAAGGAAAGTATGGCTAGATCAAGTGAATGATATTCTGAAAGAAGATAATGTAGAAAGTTGTATGAGAAGGTGTATGACAGTAGAAGAGGCTAGGAATGTGTGTCGAGATAGGAAACGCTGGCGCTGTGTCCCCTGCATTACCCGATAGGTGGATGGAATGGCGTGTATGTAGTAAGGATATTCATTTAAATTTAATGTCTGTTCGACACGATCCCAAAATCTCATGATGTTTTGACTGCAGACTAAGTACTTAAAACTAATTGCTAACCTAAAAAACGTGCTTTGTGTTGAGAGTAGATCTTCATACGATCTTTATTTTTAAGTTGGGTAATAAAACCACGTGACTCCCTTATTTGGAAGCTACGACAAATGTGTATGGTTTTAAGGAAGCTACGACAAAGGTATATGTAATGTAACTTTAAATTCTAATTATTTAATAAAGATTTAGTATTTAGTGTTGAGGTTGGGTTATTAATTCAGGTCTACGTCTAGCTCTTTATTAAGAGTAACTTCTTCAAAAATAGTGAATTAGCAAATAATTATGAAATATATCATAGTATATACTTTTAAAAAATACAACTAAATTTACAAGTCTTATGTTATATTTATAAAAAATAATAAAAATTAATGATAAATAAAATTATTTATTTATTTTACACTTTTATTGAAAATACAATCTGGCGGGCTTATTGCCAGGCGGCAATCTCTTCCAACCAACCAGACAAAAGTAAATGAAGCAAGTTACGTGGTCGCATAAATCATTCAAATGACTGACTATCCATCCCCACGAAATCCATAAACCTATACGTGAGCACATGCCCACGAACCCCACAAAGACGGACAATCACCCAAACATTCTTTTTCATATAAAGTGAGATATCATCAATCAAAAGTAAAGGAAGGGATGGTGGAGGGGAAAGGAAAAATCAGAAATGAAACACGTTATTTTACTAACTTAAGAGGATTTTTCAGTCGCTTCTTAAAGCATGCCAAGGACGGAGTGAGTCTTATGTTGGTTTGTAACTGATTCCAGAGTCTCACTGCATGCACAGTCAAGGACGACGTAAAGAAAGAGGAGCGGTGAACTGGAAAGGCCAATAAACAATCTCTGTTTGAGCGTAGCGCTAATCTATGATTGGAAAGACGCTGAAAATTCTCAGCGAGATAAAAGGGGCGGCGGGACAGTTAAGGATATTATACAATAGAGACAGTATGTGAATTTGGCGTCTATTTCTAACATTCAACCAGTTCAATGCCTTCTGGTATGAAGTTATATGATCGTACTTACGTAGGTTGAAAATGAATCTTAGGCACACATTTATCAAATTATGTGACTATAAAAAAATGCTTTCTTTTCTTCCTCCAATACACCCCTTAAATAAAGAAAAATAAAGAATGTACCATTGTCTATAAATTTATCAAATGTTAAAAATTTATTTTAGTTAAAAAAATACATTTCAGAATAACTTTCCCTTATTACTAATGAATAAATACGTAATGCCCATGTGGCCTCCTCTAGGATTTGAAGAAGGTAGAGTAATCCTTGCATTAAATGATAAGGATTGACAGGTGGCACTATAAAATTCGAACCGCTGCAGTACAAAAAAAACGTAATCTCTAAAGAGACTAATCTCCGATTCCTGCTGTCGTCCCACAGTCGTCGCGAGTTTCCAGCTTTCTTTAGGAGACGCACTCTTGATTCCCAAAGTATACACCAGGTGGCTTTATATGTGCAATTTTATATTATTAAATACAAGGCTTTTTACATTATTTTAAGATTACTATCTAATAAATTATCGATAAATTAAATTATTTTTATTCTATGTAAGCATTGTACCAATAATAACAAATCTATGTACTTTTTTGCGTACTTAATATTCATGAACTTACATTGGTTAGAAAAATTATTTAAACTGATAGTAATAGACGTTAAAATAATGTCAATCATCTTATTAACAAGTTTCAATTAACGCATCGATGGAACAATTAACGCATTGATGGAACAATTAACGCATTGACGGGACAATTAAATCATACAACCATTATTTTCGCAAAAATATGTGTTCCTCTGTTACGAGTACATAAGTGTACATTTGTTTGTATTAGTAATATATGTATAAACATACATGTATATCGAACTTACATAATTAATTAAGTACATGTTATTAATTAATACTACTGTTTTATTGTATTTTCATGTTAGTCCAAAATCCATTTTTGTAATATTGTCAATAATTTTAAGTAATTGAATTAGCTTGTCTCATGTCATTGCGTTCATGTTATGTACAATACAACTTTGAGTCGTGAATTAAATAAATACAATAGAATGAAATATGTAGTACGAAATCGATATTAGAGAAGATTGGATTTATTATAAGATTTTGGTCAGATAATCATAATCCATCTCTTTACAATAACATAAAGTTACTCGACCCCTTTCCTAGATAGGTCATCAGGTCGGTAGCCGTGTCCGTTATCTCTGGCTCTGGTGCAACTTGCGCAAGCAAGAGACTGCGGAAGACAGATGCAGTATATAACATATATAGTCCACAATATTTTATTTTGATGCATTTTTGTTTCCTTATCAGTATTTATTTGTTTTGTGGTTTCTGTAGCGAATAAATATATTAAACACGCTACGATAAGGTGAAAAAAATACACACTACACAGTGCAATTAGAATTTGAGAAAATAATTGAAAAAGCTAATGAGTATATGAAACAGAAAAATGATTCCATTTTAACTATCTTAATAATGTCATTAAACACATTTTATAAACAAATAGTCATAATGATAAAAAAACTTCGATTGAAAGAAAATCAAACTTCGATTATTATAATATTTTTTATTTTTTTTATTTGAAATTTATTATGATGATTTTTACTTGTTGAAATAATGCAATCTGTCATATTTTTTTTCTGTTTTGTACATCCGTACAATATTTAATACGTTTTGTACATCAGTACAAGGTTTAATACGTTTTGTACATCCGTACAAGGATTAATACGTTTTGATTGTGATTCAAGGTTTGATATATCTGTGTTCAATTTTATTGTAGATTTTTGTTTTGTGATATGTTTTAAATTTGGTTTGATCGCTATTTTCATTTGATTTTTTTTTTCTATACTGTAATTCAAATTTGATTTTTTATACAATAATTGGTTTAATAAATTTAACTAGTTCGTAAAATTTCTTAGTGAATATTTCCAGTAAATAATTAAAACTTCAGTTTTTTTTTTCATAAATTCAATTAAAAAATTGCAACATGGAGCGAATTCATTGCACGTTGAAAAAAAATTAATTCTCAAACCAATCAGTATTTAGATCTGCTAAAATGATGATTCACTATAGCGAATAATGCCAATATTGATGTATGTGATAGAAACGTGGAAAATAATTAAAAATACCCACTAATGCGACGGAAATGCGTGCAATGAGAGGAATATGTTGTGTGTCTATATATTACAGAACAAGAAACGTAATTATTTAAGATAAATGTGACCTTAAAACATATCTAGGGTGTGGGCTGAAAAACATCTGGTGTCCCCGTGGATTGTCCCCGCTGGGTTCGCCCTATATTGGTGGGGTGTATTTTGGCCGAGGGGATGCTATTAGATGAGCCCAGACCTTTTGATAGCTTCTAAGTCTGATGTATTGTCTGCAATTTATGTGTTTTTAGAAATGTTATTCAGGTGTGATCTTGTACATACTATGTTGCTGTCAATAAACCTAATATTTATTTATTTATTTATATGTGTTAAATGATATTTTTCTTCTTTATTAACATATGTGTTAGGTCTAGTATAAGACATAGATATTCTTTTTTAAATTTCCAAAGATTTCTAACTATTGCTCTTCATTTTAGGCGCATTGCTTCCAACCTCTTCCAGGAATTTGTTTTATATCATCAGACCATAGTTCCTTAACACTTGCCACCCTATGATGGATAGTGAGTGACCAGGACTTGCATAATAAAATAATTTTATAGCTAATTACAAAAAATAACCTAGCAGATTTTGCATAATTTTAATTTAAAACATACATTTTTCACTGGATGCTGAGCGTTCAGCACAGTGGCTGGCGGAATTGTTAAGCACAGTAAGGCAAGTGTTAATTCTATCAACACACCTGATCAATTGGTCTAAAACAGAATTTTTCAGCCCTGAGCTATTTGCGTGAGCCCGCTACAAAGTATAGCGAGTCCTGAGATAATTTCACTAGCAATCTCGATTCATCTGAATTTATATAGTGCGTTGTATTTACTCCCAAATTTTATCACCCCGTTTGTTTTTATTACAACTTTTATTCCCATTATATTAGAAGTTATAATAAAAACAAATAGGATTTCGTGGTCAAAGACGACCGAGAAAAGTATGGTTCAACGTGTTTGTGTGTGCGTTGCAAAACTTCAAGTAGAAATGGGATATTTATGTGTGTGTGGGATATGGGATATTTTTGAGTGTGTGAGTATGTGTGTGTGTTGCAAAACTTCAAGTAGAAATGGGATAATTATGTGTGTGTGGGATATGGGATATTTATGTGTGTGTGTGTTGCAAAACTTCAAGTAGAAATGGGATATTTATGTGTGTGTGGGATATGGGATATTTATGTGTGTGTGTATGTGTGTGTGTGTTGCAAAACTTCAAGTAGAAATGGGATATTTGTGTGTGTGTGGGATATGGGATATTTTTGTGTGTGTGAGTATGTGTGTGTGTTGCAAAACTTCAAGTAGAAATGGGATATTTATGTGTGTGTGGGATATGGGATATTTATGTGTGTGTGTGTGTTGCAAAACTTCAAGTAGAAATGGGATATTTTTGTTACAAAAAAAATCTAATTAATTTTCCCACATTCAAGATTACTGCCGCAACTAAACCTGAGTAATTTGATATAAGCACCACGTAAATTAGTATCAGAAAGATATATAATACAAAACGATACCGTTTTGGGTCTTGATGCTCGTTTATAATCAATGAAATAACTATAATTGAGAAGGGGTCACCCGATATCTAAACTATTTGTGGCTAGCAAAAACATTACAAAAATATCAAAAGAAACAATAAGGTAATTTAAAACGCCGCCCATGACGAAGATTAACGCACTATCGAAGTGAATTGTTTATAATGATGAGCACTAGTTTCAAAATGATCTAGTATTTTATTATTTTCTAGACCAGGGGCTCTTAATCTAATTGTGGTCGCGGGCGCATTCGAGATTTAGGAAAATAGTGGCAGGCGAAAGCTGGATTTCTAAAAAAAAGACATATTAAGCAAAACACATTTGTCTTTAGTTTGGATAAAACAGTCGCTTCTTCGTCTTCTTCCCAAACGTTGTTGAATTGATAGGTTCATCACTTGGATTACTCATTTTAGGGTAAAATGTTTAAGAGAAAAAAACAAACGCGGTGACAGCGCGTGATGTGGGGGTTTCCCAAATTGTATCACTCCATTTGTTTTTGTTAAAGCTTTTATTCCCATTATATTAAAAGTTATAATAAAAACAAGTAGGAGTACAAATTTTGGGACACCCTAACAGCCGGAGATTACCAGGAAGGCCTCCGAAAAGGTGGAAGGACAGCTGGACGTCATCATCCCAATACAGGCCACCGTCACAAACAGGTAATTCGACCTAAACCAAGAGGAAGATATACTTTGTAGCGGACAGGGTTGAGAAATCCTGTTCTTGACCAATTGATGAGGAGTGTTGGTAGAATTAAGGAACTATGGTCTGATGACATAAAATAAATTCCTGGAAGAGGTTGGAAGCAATGCGCCTAAAATGAAGAGCAATAGTTAGAAATCTTTGGAAATTTAGAAAAGAATATCTACGAGTATGTCTTATACTAGACCTAACACATCTGATAATAAAGAATAAAAAGATCCAGTGAAAGCTTATATGATCTATTTAAAGTAGCTGAAAATAATGAGTTCGTTATTTTCTGCTACTTTAAATAAATTATTTCACTAAAAAACATTGTTTGAAATTAATTAAATGATAACCCCCGAGGCCTAGTAGGTAAAACGCTGGTCTTTCACACGGATTCGATTTCCGATGGATCCCAAAAATATAATAAATAAAGGATGCCAGTCAAGTTAAAAAGTTCGCACGCGCTAGATGTACGCGAGTATTGTTACCTGCCCACGTGCAGTAGTATAACATTTCAGACAGGCTCAATTATTTACAGACCAGCATTACAAATAACCAATAATTATAATCGATAAAGTGAACGATATTTTGGAAGAAAGAAATCCTTTCCTCTAGTTATACTATTATTGTTTTAATTGAATTGGTCATTTTTTTACTTGAATTTTAATGTATATTTTTTTGTTATTTAAAAAATGGAATGTTTCTAAGATGAGGTGATTGGTTGAAATAAATTGTTATGTAACAATAAGCTCGCCAGATGTGCTACGTATAATAACTATGTACACAAAATAATAAAAATAAAAATTGATAAATCTTTGTAGAGGAAGCCAAAGATTTGTGTCGCGATATGAAAGTTTGGCGTTCTATCCTCGCTGCCTATCTCGACAGGGAAATAGCGTGATGGTATTTATATACGTATCGAAAATGGCCCTTGAAATTTTAAACAGTAAATTTCCACTTAACAAACGCAAAAGGAAAATAATCTATATGCTCATCAATCAAACTCAACAATGAAGAAATAATATGACTTTATCTCGTATGACCATTTAGTAAATTATTAATATCTTCTTCCATGCTCTCCCAGTCTTCAGCTCAGGTCCATCGATCAGCCATTACTCCCATTGTCTTCCTCATCAATCATTTCCACGTTGCCCCAGCCAGTCAGCCATTACCCAAGTCTGGTCAGTAATTAATTGGACTGTTTCGCAGACCACCAGGATCATAATTCATTCTCCACGCGTTTCATGTGAATGTCATCCACGTCAGTTTCGGAGAAGGTGTGTTCATTAAAAATAATTACACACTTTCTGACATATGTTTCATACTACTATTTTTGGAATTTTATTTTTTAACTGCATCAGTGGTCGTTTGAGATACTCGTATGTACATGAAAGTATTGACGATGTTTTTAAACAATATAAGTCCTTCTATAGCTTACAAAAACTTGATGGCACACAAAGACATAAAATATCCCATATTAAGTAACTAAGCGACCTTCGTAGCCTAGTTGGTAAGACGCTGCTCTTCAACCCGGGGGTTTTAGGTATGATTAACAAAAGTTATTTTTTTGTTTTCAAAAGTGAGTGAGCCATTGCACACCAGCAAACTCACCGGCTACACCGTTGTACTGGATCCGATGGTACACCAAAGTGAGACGATCGGAGTACACCGGCACGTTTTTTTTTCTTTCTTGAAAGAATCGATATAACCGAAGTCATGGGTATCCTTATACCCCCAAATACTAGGCGAAAAAAATGCCTGTATCATTCGAGGGGAGTAGCACAGCGTGAAGTTCGAATCGGTGACCTTCCGCAAGGAAGTCCAGCGCGTTACCGCATGGCTATGCACCTCAGTTTTTAGTGACCTTTTATATAAATCACTAAAAATTACTAAAAGTATACGTAATAAAATATTGACTAAACGCCAGTAAACCTTCACAATGTTAAATAATACATTCTTAAGGCAAGACAAGATAATTCTCACCTAATGCCGAAGGCCAGCGTGTAGCAATTTTCCAGCTAAGATGTTATTTATAATCAGCAGATGTAACGCTTTTTGCTGAAATCAAAAATTACTTTCAATAAATACTCGTTAATTCATTCGTTTGGTACCCTCCGATATATCCAAATTATTGAAGCGAACATGTTGAAAAGCGTGACCTAGAGACAAAACGGTATTCGACACCAGTAACCGATTTTTCGGCTTAGCAAGCATTAGAGCAGACAAGTAACCCAGAATTCATCATCGTACGCGTTGCAAATACTACAGCAAGTGGATAGGCAATAACACTCGCATATATTTAGCTCATGCCAGTAGTGTTACCAGGCGAACATTTTAACTAGACTGCGATCCTTTATTTTCTTTGCTTTTTTTTAGTACTATTGATAATCGAACCCGAAATACCCAGTTGAAAGAATAGCGTCTTATCAACTTTGCCACGGAGGTTGTCAATGTGAGAAAATATAATGGATGTGTTATTTCGTGTTTTCAAGAAACTCCCACTAGGTACAACTTCAAAAACATATAGAATTTATAAGCTTACGAATAAAATAAAAATTAAGTAAACTTGGATTTATCGGCCAAATTAAGATAAATATACATACTCGTATAGAATAGCATATTCATCTCTTTTAGCAACAAGAGATGAAAACAGTTTGGAGAACCTGGTATTTACTGTAAATGTTGAAAACGAGTTCCGATCATCCGAGTTAAAAGGTATTGCTACACCTTCGAATACTAGACGGAGAAATCGACAATATTTGGCATAGAAGTCCAGCACGGTCGTGCATCCCCTTTTTCTTTTATTACCAAATCAAGAGAGCCCCTCTGCATGTTGGTGATGAGTAAAGTAAAAGCCACCAGAGCCAGATAAAACAACATCCTATGCTCCAGTCCAGTTTCTGATATTGTAAAGCCAAAGCATCTGTCTTCTTTCCACTCTCGCATTCCCTCTGGTAATGTGGTCTACTTATTTCCAGTAGAGCTTTGGCCTCGTGGATGGATATTTTTCCAATGATAGTTTTCGGTCAATCACCGTCTTTTCCTAGTCTTCCTTTACTTCCAACCTCTTAAATCCAACTGCACGTTATCCAAAAGCTTCTGTACCGGTCTGCCAAATGTACTTCTTCTGCATCATAGGCCTTGCATCTTTGTTATAGTATGTTTTGTAGTCGTCGTTTTTTAAAGCTCAGTAACTTTTTGGTCTTTGAGTGTCTTGACCCACGCTTTGGACCCGTATATTACTGCGGGTAAGATAATCGGTTGTATATTTGGCATTCCCAAACAGAGTTTTACACCTCTGCAGTTTGTGAAGTGCTGCAGCTGCACTGGCCCCACTTTGGAACCTTGTTTGGTTGTACATGCCCACCTCATTTTGCATCGCATCCTCTCTCATCATGACGGGGTCGAAGGCTAATTATATGCATGAAGCTACCATATACTCGTGTTTCTCAGCATGTAAGATTTTGGCTAAATATGATAACTTGTGAATTTTAATGTTAAGTGAGTAACTCTAATCTCTTTCAACACCCATCCCAGAAAAAACCTCTCCCGACTTTACGCCGAACAGCGTGAAGAAACCCTCCAACACCACATCCTCGATTGAACCGTAAAATTAAATAAAAGCCAACATGACCACAATAGATTACTTCTTAATAAAGGGTCTTTCAAATTAAGCGGTTTTTTTAATTCAATTTTTTTTTAATTCTTGAATAAAACACACAATTTGCTTTGATTTTATTTGCACAGATGTTCACTCTTTTGTCAAAATTTTCGATGACATTTTGGCATAATTGCGGTTCTAACTCACCAATAACGCGAATAATTTTGTCTTTTAGCTCAGGAATTGATAGAGGGTTCATTCTTATAGACCTGGCTTTTCACATAACCCCAGAGAAAATAGTCCAATGGTGTCAGATCACATGATCTTGGTGGCCAATTAACATCACCGTTTCCGGAGATTACAATACATAAAATAATTCAACAATTTGAACGCGTTGTTGTATTGTATACGATTCCATTTTTATAAATGTCATACATTACACTTCTCAAATGTCACAAGACCCAGGTAAGTTCGCGACGCCATCTGTGTTTTATCCAAGAATTAAAAAAAAACGCTGAATTTGAAAGATCCCTATGTGGTATATACCATACTCCCCTTAAAAAACTATACTGAGAGTTCATCCGTCACGCAACATTATCCGTTTTGACATATTGTTCTTGGTTCTCCAATTTCTGTTTCCAATAAGACATTTATCCAGCTATTTAATTATTTTGACGAGTATTTTCACTAAACAGCTTAATGTAAAGCCAATGATAAAAAAAAACAATTTCTCGTAAAATAAGAAGGCATTCTACCATTGGGTGAGATCAGTGGACCTAAGAAGATTACCTCATCAGCAGCAATCATGGAGTCACCGGACAGCAGCCAATAGACATCAGCCGGCATCTTGCCTTGAGGGATAGGATCGTGCAATTACAGTGGATGGAAGAAAGATAATCGCTGATGAGCAACTTTAATCATTGCTATTAAGGGGAAGCATCCAAATGTTGACGTACCATGTCGTCATTGCTAATCCAATATTTAATTTTTACGATTCTTATAGTTACTAACAGTTTAATAGAAATTCGAAATTCCTCATATTTTTAAAATTTGACAAAAAATCAAAATTCCATATAAATTATACAAAAAAGGAAAACTAAATTAAAATGAAATTAACAATCAAATATAATTCAAAATATATCATATATGATATACATTACATACCATCACACCATTTCACTGTTGAAGTAGGGAAAGATAACAGAGTACCAGACTTTCCTATCTTGACTAACATATTTCGGCTCTTCCACATCCATATACCTTCTACTACAACCCGTACGTTTCCGTCTCTCAAAATATTATTCACTCGATCCAACCATACTTTCCTTGGCAATCCTCTACCACACCTTCCACTCACATTTGCGCTGTATATTGTTCTGCATGCCCAAAACATCTCAACGTACTCTTATTCATCTTACTTAACATCAGCCTTAAGTTCACATCCCTCCCTTATCACTTCATTCCGTATTCTGTCATACATTGTCACTCCATGTAATCTTCTCAGTGCACGTATTTCTACAGCATCTATAAGGCTCCTTTAAGTATTTTTCTACGTCCACATTTCTCTCCCATTCATACTAAAATACTGTTATGGACTATCATCTTAGGAGATGTTTTTACTGTACGGTTAAGGTATATATGTTTTAATGCCTCATTTACTATGTTCTATATCGCTATACGCCGCTTAATATCCCTGATCAGCTGTTTAATCATCTGAGAAAAGCGACAAATCAATAATGATATATCTAAATATTTTTTATTGAAGTTAAGACAATTCGGTCTACATGATTATTTAAAACAACAATCAGGTACCACTATCAATCGATAATTGTCACATTTTATTAATATTTCATGCAATGAAACAAAACAGTTCAAATAATACTCATTTTGTTCTTTCAAACTAACACAAATCCATCAATTTAAATTTAGTGTAATATTTTAGTTACTGAAGAGCTTATACTGCGAAGCCTTCTGCTTGTAATACAAGGCTTAAATATTATTAATTACACGAATACCTAGAACTGGTTCCATCACCCCGACACAAAATTATTGTAGTAATAATTATTGTAATTGCCATTGGGCGCGTGTTTTATACTGTACGGGATACCAACTAATAGGGCCACTACCCAAATGAGCCGCCCGTGTACAAAAAAATACAAGAAACTATTATTGTTGCTAACCAAACGTTTATATGTCACAGTGGAAGTTGAAAGTAAACTATGAATAGTGAATGTACACATTTATTAATGTAACCAATAAATGTGGAAGAAATCCTCCATTTGAAAATAAATCCATATTCATTAGTGATTGTGTGTTACCTAGCCTTGCCATAAATTCTGTTACCAAGTGTTTGAAGTATTATAAAAAAACAGTGCATCTTACAAATAATTTGTTATATTGTTAGACTTACACACATATCATATTAAATGAAAACATACATCTTATTTAAAATGTCCTCTTATTTAAAATGTCCTCCCCTTGCCTTCACACAGGCCTTTAAACGTGACGGCCAATCGTCAATGGCAGTACGCACGATGTCCATTGAAAAATTGGCCACTGCTTTCTTTAATGATTGATTCAGACTCTCCACAATTGGATGTCGTCTCCTACAGGCCATGTTATCCAACATGGGCCACAATTTGTAGTCCAGTGGATTTAATCTGGGCTTCCAGAAGGCCGATCTTCAGCTCTAATAAACTCTGGTGTATGAATTTCTAGCCATTACTGGGTGGACTTTGCCTTGTGGGCTGGAGCAGAATCTTGTTGAAAGATGCAATGACCTGAATTAAACATGGGTCATTAAGAGGCTTGACGACCTTTTCCAAAATGTTATTTTGGTATGAATTTGCACTCGTCTTCACACCCTGAGCACAAAAATGTAGCTTGTAGCGTGTTGAAAATTTTTTCATCGGAAAAATAGATTTTGCGATGCATATTGTTTGCGTACCGGTGAATCAGTTGTTTAGCTCTGGTCTTCCTGATGTCCCTCAAAAATGGAGTAAGCAAATGTCCAGTGCTTCTCCGGTAAGCCCCCATATTCGGGTCCAATTTGGTAAAACGAGACATACTCCGTGTCGAAATACCCATCTCCCTGGACATGATTTTTTTGTTTGCGGTGTGGATCGCTACGGATTCTGTTACTCACGGCTTTGATGACTGCTGGAGTTCTTACGATTCGCGGTCGACCACTTCTTTGCCGATCTTCAATACCTTGAGTGTCTTTGAATCGATTAATAGTACGATATACAAACTGACGATTGATACCCAAAGATTTTTAAAGTATTAAAAATGTCTCCCGGCGTTTTTCCAACTTTACGCAACGCAATTACAGCGATACGGTTTTCTTTACCGCCCTACTCCATGTTGATTGGTCAACGTTCAGTGACTAACTGATTATAGCAATAGCACAAGGGATGGAGAATTGCCTAAAAAAGGTTTTAGGTTTCTACCTGCTATTGTTTAAACATTATGAGTGTTTGAATTTGTGTAACAGTATTTATGGCAGGACTAACATATGTATACCTTCTATCATAAGTAAACCACATACACATCATACAGCAGCTCCTACGATTTCTGTGTCTTTTAACGTGTGCTTGCGATATATCATTCACTTAATCAAACCACGTTTTCCTTGGCCTTCCACTACCACATCTTCCACTCACATTGGCGTTATATATTTATTTTATTAGTCTTTCTTTATTAATTTGTTCTACAAGCCCAAACCATCTCAGAGTGTTCTAATTCATCTTACTTAACAAATCAGCTCTAGGTTAAAAAAGCATTTACAGTAAACGTTCCAGAAACTGAGAATGTATTTTTGACGTTTTGCGTTTCTTATGTGCGGCCAATCGCTTATCGTAAGCTCCAATTTTCCCCCATGTGTGTCGTCATGGCATGCGAGATACTACGTATCTCGCACGTTTTCGCTTGCATGGGCCGGCCGACCTTTGATAGTAGCTATCGTTAAGGCCACGCATAAGGAACATTTCATTACAACCGGTACACAGCAAGTACATTTTTACATAACAACAAAATATCTTTACATATCAAACAAAACAAGAAAATATAAATAAATCATATTTTTTAGGTGACGCATACATCCGATACATCCTCCATTTGAAAATAATTCCACATTCAGTAGTTATTGTATCCTAAGTAAAAGAAAAAAACTATTTATACGACTTTATATAACTATTAAGATCTCTTTAATTTAAGATTAATGTGGATTTTAGACAATTCTTTTCGATTTTCTCTTTTAATTATCTTAATTTCTTTGTTTAATTTTTTGTGTAAAAAATGTTACATTTTGTTTAAGCAGCAAGCGCCATTGTTGAAAAACCGCTGGACAGTTTCTAAAACCTGTATAAAATATACCTCAAACCATTGAAAAAAAAATTGCACAACGATCGACGACAGCAATAAATTTACCATACAAAAAAATCCAACATTGCGTTTAAATAAATAAATAATTTGATCAAACCAAGCATTTTCAAGTAAACTTATAAAAAATATAATTAAGCATGTGAGCCGCGTGCACTGCAGGCATCGCTCACGCAGCACTCCGGCCCTGTTTGCTATCAACAAATGGTCGAGAGCGGCACGCAAAATGTGTGCCTAGATTAATTGGATGAATTGTTAATTAAGAAGATGTAATTTATTCCGCTAGTTTAATAATAAAACTAGTTAGTCGCTTGACGCCTTTTTTTCATTTACTCGTAGCAGTTAAGCCGAAATAGTCTAATCCCGCTGTGTAAACGCCATATAACGCCTTATATAAACAGCGCTTTCTAAATCCCGATTATTTTTCGATTTTATAACTAGCATCCTAACTAAGAATTCCGATGTATACTTACATAACATAGACAACCCCTCGCATATGAGTATGATTATCACTCCATTTCTAAGGTATTTTAAAATTCCAATCCGGGATCCACACACTCTCCTGCTCTGTGGATATACTTTTACAGGCGGCATCTGGCGACTCGATACTAGGCGCTCTTTTCGCTTTGTGCGCTTTACCTGTTCATGAACGCGTCTCACATATTCAAAAAATGCCACCCCTTCAACAACGGCGCCTCTCAACTGGTCACTTTAGTGCCGCTGCAACCTAGCTCTGGGTACGTATACACAAAACGTGAGACTGGACTTATGACCGTCTTGGTACCTCTTTCTTTCCGAAACCCCAGGTTTCTTTTTTTAAGCTTACATTCAGAGAATAGGAACTGCTTGACAATTCGACATTCTGGAAAGGTGTCGTGTCGTACCCATCCAAGTTGCGGTCGACTTTCGCTGTACCAGGTTTAATTCCCGGTGAATTCTGGATTGATTTTTTGTTTTTTTTTTCATCTGATTTTACTGGTACTTACCAGTTGTTTTAAATAAAGTTTACTAGTGCTATAATATATTATATAATAGTGCAATATAAGTAGATAGGTCCAAGACAGAAGTCCAGTCTGTTTTTCTAACAAGATCTTTAAACTTTCTAGGTTGGAAGAAATATAAAAAAGCCAACCAGGTGTTTATAGTACACAACCGATGTAAAGTAAAAACATATTTTTTTGCATAAAACAAGACTTTGTATTGTATTACACTTTGTTGTATAACTGGCGAGCTTATTGCCATGTGACAGAATCTTCCAACCAATATGTGAGATTGGAAAGGATAATAAACGGAATATATTTGGTGTTAACATAAGTTGTGTCCGTTTTTTTCCAAAATTAAAAATGAGCACCAAAAGTAAAACAAAATGGTAAAGGTTATACGTCATTCGAAAGAAAATTTTCTGTTCTACAAGATATTGTGTTTGCTTTTACGTTACATGTATAGTATTACCTATTTTATTTGATTACAAGCCTTTAAATGGAATGTCAAGTAGGCGAAAGTGAGCATTTTCGACACCTCCTTCTGTTCGCGTTCAATCGAAGGAATAAAGCTGCCAAAGCTGCTCGCAATATTTGCGAAATGTACGGTGAAAATGCTATGAATGAAAGGACAGCTCGTCGATGGTTTTTGCGTTTTAAATACGGTAATTTCGACCTGAAAGACACGGAGCGTTCCGGACGACCAGTGGACTTCGATGACGACCGCTTAAACCATATTATTCATGAAGATCCCCTTTAAACCACCGTAGAATTGGCTGAGCAGATGAATTGTAGTCACATGACTGTATACCGCCATCTTAAATCAATGGGAAAAGTCCAGAAGTTCGGCGCTTGCGTTCCATATATAATATATGGGTTCCAATATCTTGTAGAGCAGAAAATTTTCTTTCGAATGACGTATAACCTTAACCATTTTGTTTTACTTTTGGAACTTATTTTTAAATTTGGAAAAAACGGACACAATTTATGTTAACACTCGATAGATTATTAACTCTTCCTTCCATGTGATGTGTAACTAGTACACATTGCTTCTAAAAACTTTAATATTTCTATAAATATAATAAATACTGGGTTCAGATTTTAGGTATTCCTCCGTAATACATTTACGCATTGAATGAAAAAAAAAATAACAACACTTATCGGCCACATCCGAGATATTTTGTGAAAGTCGGGAATAAATTCACCAATACAATCAAACGTGTGCCAGTGTATGACGTAGGTATATTCATTCTAAAAAAACGCTATGGGTGAGAAGCGACACTATTCACGTCTCACTCTACTTCGGTATATGGGAACGCAATAAATAGAATCTCAGTTCGCTCGCTTCAGTAGCTCGCGGGCATTCGTTTGAGGTGGTCTCTTTGCCCGTTTTGTGAACGTCGGCCAATGTTTTTTTCATGTTTTCAGCAATTAAATTTCAATTATTATCACTTTTGACTTTAAATTTAATTAATTCAAGCGATTGGCTACGAATATTCTTATTTTTTTCGATTTTAAATCGCTCATTTTTACATGTGTATTGATGTGTATTGAATACACATCACCGGAACGCGTGGATTTTTTTAGCACAGGAAGGAAAAGGTTAAAGATAAAAACATAAAAAGAAAGGATGTGGGCTGGATTCGAACCAACAATTTATGTTTTCATGACAGTAGCTTTACTAATTAAGCCACCCCATCCACATCGCCTTCTCTCCAGAAAACATATCTTTAACAATCCTAGGCCGCCCACTTTTACTTGTTTTTGATACTTCTATTAATCATTATTTTAATTGATAATACATTCACAGGCTGGATCTCACCAGTATGTAAATGTCTAGCGAGCAGATGAAGAAACAAAAATGAAATTAATACTTTGTATCGTCGAAAAAAGTTGCCTTTACAAGAACAGCACCTGCACTTATAGAAAAAGTAATTAATTATAAATTATCTTCGTAACACATCTGACTGTATTCAAGGCATTTGCATGCTGGTGAGATCCAACCTGTGAATGTATTATCAATCAAAATAATACTTAATAAAAGTATCAAAAACAAGGAAAAGTGTGCGGCCTAGGATTGTTTAAGAGATGTTTTTTGGAGAGAGGGCGATGTCGATGGCGTGGCTTAATTGGTAAAACTGCTGTAATAAAAAACAAACGTTGTTGGTTCGAGTCTAGCCAGCATCTTTTCTTTTCATGTATTTCACTATAAGGATCTCTATTCTGTTTATTATCCTTTCTATTCTAACATATTAACCAAGAAAGCACGGCGTGTGCTAAACATAACATATACATAACATACTATCACATCTTCAAACGAATGTTACCAATGCTAAAGTGGCCTTAAGTGGAAACGAAACTGGAATCTTTTAAAGAAAAAAATGAGTTTAACCGAGTATCGAACCCGCAATCCCGGACTGGAGCACGAGCGTCTTACTAACTAGGCAAAGGAGTTCGTCGACTTTTCAGTATTTTTTTGTAGCATTCCAATCTTTTAGTAACTTTTTGGTTGGTTGTGAATTGATTTTTAACAATGAAAGTGTTACATATAAACTGGTACGCCGTTTACACATCAAATCGGTTAAATGAAAATATTTTTATAAGAAACCCATCGATTTATTTGACACTTCATTTCAGATGATCTGTATAGATAAAAGGTAACGCAAACGAATGTATAAACCATAGGCGGCCAGAGGATACGTGCGCAGTCCACAGTGAACAGTAAACAGCAATGCAATACTGGGTCAACCGGCCGGTTATGGAGATGCATCGTTTTGTGCAGCGCCCAACCGGAAGACCGTGTCACTACAAGCGGTTGATGCAATACATAAAAGGAGCAGGTCATTGAGATTGATGCCATGTGCTTCGTAATAATTTTTTGGTATGAAGTTTATGTTGGTTGAATTCAATGCTTTTGAGAATGCTCTTTTTTGGATGACGAAGCATACATACAAACCATCCCGGTATTTCCATGTCGGGATAGGCAGATAGGTAGGGCATAACGCCAGACTTTTCGACGATCTCGGCGCACATCGTTCGCTTCTTCTACACCCACACACCTTCTCATACAGCTCCTACGATTTCTTTGACTTTTAATGTGTCTTTGCAATATATCATTCACTTGATCAAACTAAATTTTCCTTGGTCTTCTATTATCACACAATCCACTCACATATACGCTTTATATATATATATTGTTAGTCTTTCTACATTAATTTGTTCTACATGCTCAAACCATTTCTGAGTGCTATTCTTCGTCTTACTTAAAAACCAGCATTAGTTTCAAAAAGTGTTGGAAGATTCTCTTTTGCATTGAGCGCATGGACTCTTTTTTGCATACATTGCGCTATACAGATATGCCGAATTCATTACCATGACATGTCGGAAGATATAACATACAAAGACTTTGTAGTTTAATTTCCATGGTGTGTTTTCAGCGGTTATCAGTTTTTTTGTTGATTGGTTTCACGTGTCTGACGATCGTGATCTCTCCGGTCCATCTATTACCTGTCCATAGAAATTTTCTTGGTAAAATAATGTGGTGGATTCACGTTTGCTTTCTACGCTACCACAGCCATTGAAGTTGTAGTCTGTCATGCCCGTGGTAGTTTGGTGACAAACTGGTTCGAAATATTTTTTTTACACTTTGTTATAGTACTGAAGGGTACCGCTGCCTTCAGCACAGTAACCTCACGGGTGATGGATGCTAGAATTTGTCTATTATCCAGAATGTTCGTCTTGCTTTCAATGACCACTTTTTTGCAGTACCCTGGCTGTTAAAGCTGATGCAGCTACTCTCAAGGGTGTCTAAACCTTAAACAAGAGCCTAGAAGAGCTGCTGCACTCCTGTTTGAAGAACAAAGGATATATCACTGCTGTTGGACGTTAAGAAAGGAAAGCAGTGATCAGCTTGTAGACCTCGGGTTTACCGTACGCATACTTACGTATAGTAATCCCATCATAATTATCAACCCATGACGCTGTTGGGATAAGCAGAGAGAACAGATCTCCACTTAATTGTTTCTTGGCGCGCATATTTCTTTCAGAATTTGATTAATTTGGTTGCGCAAAAATTTTCTAGGGTTTCCTTAACTTCTCGTACCGTCTTTATTTCTCATATATAACACATAAATTATTTTTGTAAATCTTTCATCATTGCACTGCATCATCTTTGAATCCAAATATAATATTTCCTAATTCTTCGCTAGTTTTGCTACAAATTCGATGCGACGCTTGTATTTCTACCACATTTACGAGTATCTTACTGATAACACTTTTTTGCCTCGTCCAAGTTATGCTTACGTCGTCATCGTTGCTGGGCCTCGTAATCAAGGATCCTATCGCCATTCCTCGAGTTGCTCCGCCATGTTGATTGTGTGATCTTCTGGGAGAGATTTCCAACAGCCTGATCCTAGACGCATTCTCTCTTTCGCCGACGGCAGATATGTGGATCCCTTTAATGCACTCCACGCAACGCTCTGATCTTGACCGTATTTGTCTTACTTTCGTCACTTTTTTGCCAAGTCTATGTTTCGCTTATATATCCTAATTAAAAAGCATCGAAATAACTACACCATCAGCATGATTTATTATGAAACTTTCTTCGACAAACCGACCCATCATATAGAAAACAAGTTTAATTATTTACGATGCCCGGTCAAAAGAAATAAACATTTGTATCAATCAACATGGACCAAAAATAAGAGCTTAGTAATTACATAGCAGCGCCGAGTTTCCGCCATCTGGAATATTTTTGCAACTGACATTGCGGGAGAGATTGCATTGAACTAAAATAAAGCACGACTTAGAGAGCGTTACTAACACAAACTAAAGAAATGGACCATTCGCTGTGTGGATATTGAGAAATTTCAAAATACGCCGACACTTAATGTTCGTTTCGACACTATTTCTCCATCGTGCGTTCAATGTCTGAGCGTTGTGGTTCTTCGCTGTTTGGAACTTAGCGCACCCCCTGTATCCATCTTACAAGACTGAATGTCATGGTATTTTGCTATGACTCGAACTCGGCGCACCACCTGTGTCCATCCTTCCCTGTCCTGAGCCATGGTAAACGAAGCGCTCAAAGAATATCCTGTTAACTCAAATATTTGGCCCGTTCATCATAAAATTAATAAGACCTTCCTCTTGCTCGTTTTTCCTCAACTGTCACCATGATCACCAGCTTCTTCAGATTATCATTATTATTTCTGGCATGCTAGGATTATTTTCTTGCATTTTGTAAAAAGTCTTTCGGTTATCTCTAATTGTTGGTTGATAGAGTAATTGGTGGGACTTACGGTACATGGGATACGGTACATGGGATTCGGTACATGGGATACGGTACATGGGATACGGTACATGGGATACGGTACATGGGATACGGTACATGGGATACGCTACATGGGATACGGTACATGGGATACGGTACATGGGATACGGTACATGGGATTCGTTGATATGAATATAGATTTAAGAGCTCTTTATAAATAAATTTGAGAGTAACGCCTCTGGTTAATTTTTGATAAAATTAACACCACATTGCACCAACAACGCACATAAATGATTTGAAATAATCTTTGTTAATATGTGTACATAAACAAATATTAAAACCGTTTCTCTAGTCTGATTATTTTATCACACCTTAAAAAGCGAAAAGTAAACGTGACATGTGGGGAAAAAATTAAAGATTGCAGCAAATTGAGAAATTATCATATTTGGGTAGTATATTCTGAGATGATGGAAGAGTTAAAAGGGATATCGAAAGACGTGTAGCGCTAGGGAACAAAGTCAACGGGGCACTAAAGCATGTTTACTCGAACCGAACAATATCAAACTCTGTTACGAAGATAGTCCACAATAGTATTTTGGTGCCAATTTTGATGTATGGATGTGAACCGTGGACATGGAAAATGACTGAGAGGAGCCGAATAAATGCATGGAGTGATAATATAGCATAATACAATGTATGACATAATACGGAATGAAGTGATAAGGGATGAGTGTGAACTCAAGATTGATGTGTAAAGTAAAACGAATAAGAAGACGTTGAGATGGCTTGGGCATGTATAACGAATGAATGAAGAGTGACTTACAAAACAGATATATAGTACAGATGTGAGTGGAAGACGTATGAGGGGAAGACCAAGGAAAGTATGGTTGGATCAAGTTAATGATATTCTGAAAGAAGGAAAATTAGGAAGTCATGGATGTGGAAGAGGTTAAGGATGTATGTCGAGTTAGGAAAGTATGGCACTCTGTCCTCTATCTACCTCAACAGGGAAATTACTTGATGGTATGTATGAGAATGTTTGAAAGCGAAAGAATATCGTTCAGCCATGCCTTAACGAAACAGCCTTCTATCGTTGGTATTATCAATAGGGTCTTCAAAGCCTTCAATTTGAAGTTCATTTTAATATAATACCATAAGTTATTATGACAATCTGTAAAGCTAAACTTATTAAACTTCACAAAGGTCGCATTGACAAAGTGGGTGTGGCAGTCGTTGACATTCTGTACAAATGCCACTTACCTGGCGGAAAGTTCCGCCTGTGACAGCTTTTATACTCTTATACTCGTAATAAGTCTTTATACTCGTAGATATATGTTCAGATAAAATTACATTAAAAAAAAAAAAAAAAGTATTTATTTATATATTTAAATATGCTAATAAATAACTTATTTAATCCACTAATTACATAAATCAACGCGACACGTGTTGGAAGGATTAATGTAAGTAATGAAATAGCGTAATGTTTTATCAAATATCCTTTATAAGGAATATGTATGTATGACGTTTTACAAATTTAATTGCAAAACCTTTGATAAAATATTTAAAAATTACTGAAAACTTGTTTTTTTGTCAGCATCAACAGAAAACAGACAAAAATTTCAAAATTAATATTCAAAATTACGAAGTACAGTATTTAGTAAGTACTCATATTTTTTATATTGACTTTTTCCAAACTTGAAGGTGATAAAATTAAAAAAACATATCCAAGTTTTTTTTAATTTAATTTCTTATTATTCCTTTAACTTTGCACTCAAAGTCATAACGCCTAATTTATAAACGATTCCATTTTAAGTGCCTTAAAATTAAATGCGAATCTCGAAATTTACGACAAAAGGAATGTATGTGTAAACCATTGATTTTCAAACTGTGTTCATGGACCATACATTTTTTTTCATTGCAATTTTTTGCGGACCTTCCTTATCCTTCAACAAAATCCTTTTCTCCTGATATATGTTATATATTTTTATATTAGAATTTACACGAATATTTTGTTTTATAAAATCTACGGTGACTAAAAAAAGTACGGTTATTTTACCAAGTTAATGAAAGTTTGAAATAAAGGAATAAGAGAAACAGAAGGAGCTGTATGAGAAGATGTAAGGAAGTGAAGGAGACGAAGAAAGTATGTCGTGTTAGGAGAATTTGGCGATATGTCCTTTCTGTTTACCCCAAGACGGAAATGTAGGTGTTCATTGGTTGGACATCGGAAAAATGGTTGGACTCCGCATGGTTGGACTAAATGAATGAAAGTTTGAAAGGAATTAGGAAAACAGGAGTTGTACGAGATTATGTAAGAATGTGGAAGAGGCGAAGCAAGTATATCGTGATAGAAAAATTTGGCGATAAGTTCCTCTCTGACCACGACAACAAGGAAATGGAGTGATGGTACTTATGTGTGTGCATTTTGAAATCAACATTTTGCACACCATGAACTCATCCGGAAAATCGATCAGAAGGCGTGAAACTGGAGATCCCAGTATTCCATCCCGCCTTCGAGATCCAGTTTAGCAGCCTCCACCTGACAGTTGGCGCTATTATAATGAGTGATGGAGTAGGACCGGTTGTCTTGCACTCCACTCCTGCTTGGGTCTGCACTCTGCCAGATGTCCTCGGATGCAACGGAATTTCTCAACGAGGAATCATTTCATTCAATAAAACTATTTGTGTTCTCGTATTGTATTCAAAATGCTTATTCACGACAATCCTACGTTTTAATCGATACATAACTTAAACAAAACACGCTAACATAAACAAGGTATAACACAGCACAATGTAACAAAACATGACATAACATAAAGTAACGTAATGTAATACAATATACTTTATTACACATTCGTTGTATGCTGTACAACTGACGGGAATCATGTCGAAGATACCCTCCTTGTGGAACTCCATATTATAATATTCAATAATAAATCACTTTATTCTTCTATTGATTACATTCATACCCGCTACACATGTTTCTATTTTCCCTCTCGAGGCTTTCTTCAGACGGAATGATCCCGAATTGTTACGAAAGTAATACTTAGGTGTAACTGATTTCGTGTTGATGGTATATTTACAATAATGAAAAATACGACGAAAATAATTGAACAGATTTTCATATGAAAATATGAAAAATAAGGGAGATAACTTACATAAAAACGGCATATACTCGTATGTTATATTAAATAATGTGATTGTGAAAGTAGATATATTAGAATGGCACAGAGGAATATTAGCACTAGAATACAAGAACACAAATGTTGTATACTCGTATCTAATAACAAGTTATCAGTATTAGCAAACCATATTACAGAGAGATATATCATAATTTGAAAGTAAATTTTCATATACGTCAGAACAGTTAGAAGTAATAAATACGAGTACATTCCAAAAAAATTCACATTTCATAATTTTTCCCTTTGGGTCAATATACCACTCACACTTCCGATGAAACATGACACCAATACGACTTAAGCATTGCTTTCGTAACAAACCGCGATCATTCCACCTGAAGATAGCCTGAAAATATAGTAGGTAGAAACACGTGTCACGTGGATTAATGTAATTAGTAAAATAGTAAAGTAATTCATTATCAAATATTCTGAAATGATATAATATATTGTCCGGAAAGTAGATTCGTATTTCTCGGATCTATTATAAATCGTTAGGACAAAATTTTCGTTGCTAACTTCATTCCAAACTTGCTAAATGTATATTATTTTGTAAATTAATAATTTAAAACATTTTTCGGGCATTGTTGACACCAATTTCTTGAGCCATTTTTTTTTTGGCGTCATTTTGAAGATGAAACAAAATAATTCGTTTTTTTAGTGCCTGATGCTTTTTTACTGCCGAAAAAATGTAACGAATAAAAAAAAATTATACAGTGTATGGCGACTATACAGTAAGTGATCGTGTGTCAAATATGGATTAAAAAAACATAATGATAATACAACACTCGAAAACGATGTTAGCTCTGGTAGGCCGATTACCACTAATGACGACCAAATCAAGGCTTTGATCTAGTTTAACCAGGGAGAGATTGTTGAGATACTGAAAATATCGAAAACCACCGTCCACAAGTATTTGGTGAAGTTTGGTTACGTGAACCGTTATGATGTTTGGGTACCAAACAGTTTGAACGAAATAAACTTAATATATCGGATATGCGATTCACTGCAAAATCGCAACGAAATCGAACCATCCACCCTAAAGGTTGGTCTTCATTCGAAAAAAGTTCTTGATATATGATATACGAGTATCTGATGGGATTGGAAGGGAATCGTCTACTATGATGCTCCCGCACAACTGAACGATCAATTCGGAGAAACACTACTCGCAATTGAAGGCAGCGATCGACCGGAAACGTCCAGAATTATCCAATAGGAAAGCTGTCATCTTTCACCAAGACAAAACCAGACTTCACGTCTATTTGCAGACACGATAGAAATTAGTAAAGCTGGGCTAAGATGTCCTACCAAATTTACCGTACTCACCATACATAGCACCTTCCGTCAATCATCCACGAGCATTTCGTGCAATTTTGCGTTTGAATTTAACCTAAAAATACGAAATGACTTTCCGGATAACCTTATAGTTTGGGTTTTGCGCGACGTATTGATGGTAGTAAATAACATATGTGCGCATTGGATGATAAACCATGAGTTTTAATATTTTGTATTCATACCTCAGGGTGAATAAAGACTTTTATAATGACCAAGTAAGGAAATGGGAATTAATACATGGAGTTGTGATCCAAGTGAGTTCTCCGAGGCGACAGTTAATTAAACCAAAATAATAAACCATACTGTGTGTTTAACTGTCTCGGGATATATAACAATACCTCCTTAATGTTGCTACTGCCATCTAAATTAAAGAATTAAATTTAAAATCAAATCAAAGAATTCCGTTGTAAATTATTTTTATTAAACACTGTTTATTCCACTTTTTGTAACGGTGTAACCCTACCGGTTTCAAGGCTTTTATCTCATCTTCAGGGGAGTCTTGTTTGTGCTTCCACAACGTTAATGCCTTAACTATAAACAACACAAAGAATTCCATTTTTAATTTACATTTTAGTTGTAAATACCATTAAAATTTATTACACTAACATACTCGTATATTAAAAATGCACTTAACGAACATCCTTTGTTATTGAGTTTGTATTGTATACATTTAATGCATTTGTTAACTACATTTATGTCTAGTTAGCACTTGACAAATAACCGGTCGAGCGCTTAGACTCCTGTTCGGCAAGGTAACAAATATTCGCTTAGTGATTGTTTACACGTAACGAGTGCTGGATCGAGTACTAATTAAATAATTTCCCAATAGTGATCCTTTGAGGTAGGCAAAGAGAACATATCTATGGCGTTTTGGTAAAGGGGTACAAGTCATCAATTACTTATTTGTCAGTTTGAAGTTTTGCAACACTTGTATTCCTGAAATACAAACCTCAGGTAGATTTTAAAGGTAAAATTTGAATACATAAATTATTTATGTATTCAAAGTTTATCTTTAAAATTTACGTGAGGTCTGTATTTCAAGAATACAAGTGTTGCAAAACTGCAAACTGACAAATAAGTAATTGATGACTTGTACCTCTTTACCAAAACGCCATAGATATATTCATGCCTTTCTATCTATGCACACTGCTCTCGACTTGTCCACATCCGTACATACATGCTCTTATATTTCTATCAATTAACACTTCTCCAATTATCTCCTTTAATTTTTCTCTCAATATGGACAAACAATTTCAAGATTTCTATCTTAATTCTTCTTATAGCATCCATCATTCTGCGCAATATGCACTTATCATTTCATTTCAATGCCCATCAGCCTTCGCTTCCATAGATAAAGATGGGTATATATGGTAAATAATTCGCAGAAATCTATTTTAGACTTGTTCAACTTTCAAGTTTTTTTTTTAAATGAATTCCCCTCTGGTTTCATATGATTGAGCCGCAATCTAATCTACTACAAACTTTTGAATTATAACAGCGCCACCAATATAAATATGATAACCGGATGTATATTTATTTACTGTTGTATTATCGTTCATAGCGCAAACTATATTATCTCAGTTTAAGCGACTTCCCAGGAGAACTTTTCAAATTGACAGAACTAAACTGATAACCGTCATAAAAATAATACATTGACATACTTCTTTTTTTTCTTTCATAAGCCTCGATTTTGTAAATGGATTCATTTTGCGTTACATTTCGTCCAACTATTGTATCACATTTTTTGTTAAATTCATTATTGAATAGTTTCGGAAGGATAAAAAATATTAAATACATACATACCATCACGCCATATACCTGTCGGGGTAGGCAGATAGGAAAGAGCGCTACAATTTCCTAATTCAACACACATCCTTAGCCTCTTTTTTCTCTGACTTTTCCTTCTTTCAGAATATCATTCACTTTATCCAACCATACTTTCCTTAGTCTTCCTGTCATATGCCTTCTACTCACATCTGCACTGTACACGTACATCTATTTTGTTAGTTTTTCCTCATTCATTCCTCCACATGCCCAAACTATCTAAATGTATTCTTATTCATCTTACTTAATACATCAGCCTTAACATTAAGTTCACATCCATCCCTTATCAATTCATTCAGTATTCTGTCATATATTGTTACTCCATGTATTCTTCTCAATGTGCGCATCTCTACAGCGGCTCCTCTCAGTATTTTTCCACGTCCACGTTTCACAATCAAAGTTGGAATCAAAATAGTTTTGTGGTTTATCATCTTAACAGATTTTGATACTGCCCGGTTTAAGTGCCCCAACGATTTTGTTTCCTAAAGCTCACCCTCTTAACTGTTCCATTGTCTAAGAATATACTACCAAAATAGTAGAATTCCTTGCTGCAACCTTTAATTTTTCATCCATATGTCGCCATTACTTTTCCTTTCATATTATTCTAGCACCAATAATTATGTTTATCGCAACATTCATTCTCAGCTTTTTCTTATGCATATCTCATGCAATTTACTTATCAAACTCTGTAACTCACCTTCACTCTCTGCCAACACTACAATGTCATCAGTATTCCACAATCCACATACGTCGTCCTTTGATAAAAATATAATATATTGTACTATATAAAACTGTCCATAGCCTGTTTTGTAGTTTGAACTTCATATAATGGTGATATTGAATGATATATTGGTCCATGTTTTCTAAAGTAGTAAATGCTACACCCCGGAGGTAGCAAAATATTAGCTCCTATTGATATACCCTGGATGTAGCACAGTATTAGCTCATATTGATACACCCTGGAGGTAGCACAATATTAGCTCCTATTGATACACCCTGGAGGTAGCACAATATTAGCTCATATTGTGATACACCCTGGAGGTAGCACAATATTAGCTCATATTGATACACCCTAGAAGTAGCGAAATATTAGCTCCTATTGATACACCCTGGAGATTGCACAGTATTAGCTAATATTGATACACCCTGGAGCTAGCACAATATTAGCTCCTATTGATACACCCTGGAGGTAGCACAATATTAGCTCATATTGATACACCCTAGAGGTAGCGCAATATTAGCTCCTATTTATACACCCTGGAGGTAGCACAGTATTAGCTTATATTGATACACCCTGGAGGTAGCACAATATTAGCTCCTATTGATACACCCTGGAGGTAGCACAATATTAGCTCATATTGATACACCCTGGAGGTAGCACAATATTAGCTCCTATTGATACAAATACGAGTGCTGAATTATATTCCTTGATGAAATTTTGATAATTTCGAGTCTCTGTTGTTTCTTCCGAAAAAAACTTTTTTTTTATTTCTAGCGTTCCTTAGCATGCGGCAGAAAAAAATAATTAACAATTATATTTATAAAATATTTGTGACTGCATCAATGAAAGGAAATAGAGGTTTGAGAGTTTTGTGGAAATAAAATGCGTTCTTGTAAAAAAATAATTTATTAGACCAACTGATACCGCATTAAATATTAACGAATGGTTCCTTCTTGCTTATAAGTGCATAGTGTTGTCAGACGATAAAACACATATACTCGTACATACTATAAATAACATAGGTGTGCGCCGCAGTAGCTGTTTACCTAAATAACTGCGAATGACCACGTCAAAACAACGATATTTCTTAGTACATAATTTTTACTCGGTTTCGAAAGCAAGATTAATTTCTCACGGGAAACCTTAATTTATATTTTATGATTTTCTTTTAAACGACTCAAATTTCCGGCTATTAAAAGCGTATGAAAACTCTCATGAGTGCCTCAAAGATATTAATGTACATTCTCGTTTTATACCAAGGTTTCTGGTAAAACATTAATAAATTTGACCTACAAAAATAATGATGATATAGACTTATTCTTTGCACAATTTAATGACTTATCGTGTGAAGGAACATTAATACGTACGACCACACAATTTCGCAGTCAGGGTAGGCAGAGAAGACATACTGCAAGACTTTCTTATCTCGAAACACATCCTTCGCTTTTTCTACTTACATATTCTTTCTCATACAACTATAATTTCTCCATTTTAACTTTTAATGTTTCCTTCTTTCAAAATATTATTTAAGTACTTGATCCAACCATACTTTCCGTGGTATGTGTCTACCACGTTTTTCATTCACATTTGCTAAATATTATATATTTGTTTAGTTAGTATTTCTTCATTCATTCGTTCTACATGTCCAAACCATCTCACAGTGATGGCTTGGGCATGTGGAACTAATGAATGAAGAAAGACTTACTCAACACATCAGCCTTAAGTTCACATTCATCCTTAACCACTTGACAGTTTTGCAGAAGCGTGACTGGGGCACGTTTTTTTTTATACTGACAAGCTTGAACCTCGTTCGGGCAAATCTTGTTTCGACTTGGGAGAAACAAGATTTGCCCGAACGAGGCTCTGACTTGTCAGTATAAAAAAAACTACGTGCCCGAGTCACGCTCAGGCAAAAATGCCAAGTGGTTAATCATCTCATCCCGTAGTTTGTCATACATTATCACCCAATGTATTCTCAGTGCACGCATTTGTACATTTATTCAGCACCTTTCAATCTTCCAGTTCACTTTTTACTCCCATACACAAAGCTAGTACAAAAATACTGTTGTGAACTATTGTAGTGTACTGTTTTACACTATCGTTGTATACAGTACAACCTGGCGGATTTATTGCCATGTAGCAATCTCTTCCAACCAACCAATAAGATGTTTAAAAGGCCTTACGTGAAAACAAGACTGTAATCCTATTTGAAAAAATCTGAGTTCCAGCGGGATCATCTTAGCAGAAAAATATCGACTCTCATCTTAACAGAAATTTAAAACTATCCGATACTGTAAAGCAGCGGTCGGCAGTCATTTTTTGTTAAGGACCTAATAGTAAATAGGTTTTGTGGGTCAAGATGAAAACTGTTAAGGACCTAATAGTAAATAGGCTTTGTGGGTCAAGATGAAAACTATTAAGGGCATAATAGTAAATAGGCTTTGTGGGTCAAGATGAAAACTATTAAGGGCATAATAGTAAATAGGCTTTGTGGGTCAAGATGAAAACTATTAAGGACCTAATAGTAAATAGGCTTTGTGGGTCAAGATGAATACTATTAAGGGCATAATAGTAAATAGGCTTTGTGGGTCAAGATGAAAACTATTAAGGACCTAATAGTAAATAGGCTTTGTGGGTCAAGATGAATACTATTAAGGGCATAATAGTAAATAGGCTTTGTGGGTCAAGATGAAAACTATTAAGGGCATAATAGTAAATAGGCTTTGTGGGTCAAGATGAAAACTATTAAGGACCTAATAGTAAATAGGCTTTGTGGGTCAAGATGAATACTATTAAGGGCATAATAGTAAATAGGCTTTGTGGGTCAAGATGAAAACTATTAAGGGCATAATAGTAAATAGGCTTTGTGGGTCAAGATGAAAACTATTAAGGGCATAATAGTAAATAGGCTTTGTGGGTCAAGATGAAAACTATTAAGGACCTAATATTAAATAGGCTTTGTGGGTCAAGATGAATACTATTAAGGGCATAATAGTAAATAGGCTTTGTGGGTCAAGATGAAAACTATTAAGGACCTAATAGTAAATAGGCTTTGTGGGTCAAGATGAATACTATTAAGGGCATAATAGTAAATAGGCTTTGTGGGTCAAGATGAAAACTATTAAGGGCATAATAGTAAATAGGCTTTGTGGGTCAAGATGAAAACTATCAAGGGCATAATAGTAAATAGGCTTTGTGGGTCAAGATGAAAACTATTAAGGGCATAATAGTAAATAGGCTTTGTGGGTCAAGATGAATACTATTAAGGGCATAATAGTAAATAGGCTTTGTGGGTCAAGATGAAAACTATTAAGGGCATAATAGTAAATAGGCTTTGTGGGTCAAGATGAAAACTATTAAGGACCTAATAGTAAATAGGCTTTGTGGGTCAAGATGAATACTATTAAGGGCATAATAGTAAATAGGCTTTGTGGGTCAAGATGAAAACTATTAAGGGCATAATAGTAAATAGGCTTTGTGGGTCAAGATGAAAACTATTAAGGGCATAATAGTAAATAGGCTTTGTGGGTCAAGATGAAAACTATTAAGGGCATAATAGTAAATAGGCTTTGTGGGTCAAGATGAATACTATTAAGGGCATAATAGTAAATAGGCTTTGTGGGTCAAGATGAAAACTATTAAGGGCATAATAGTAAATAGGCTTTGTGGGTCAAGATGAAAACTATTAAGGGCATAATAGTAAATAGGCTTTGTGGGTCAAGATGAAAACTATTAAGGGCATAATAGTAAATAGGCTTTGTGGGTCAAGATGAATACTATTAAGGGCATAATAGTAAATAGGCTTTGTGGGTCAAGATGAAAACTGTTAAGGACCTAATAGTAAATAGGCTTTGTGGGTCAAGATGAATACTATTAAGGGCATAATAGTAAATAGGCTTTGTGGGTCAAGATGAAAACTCGAGAATATGTATATAGGTAAGTCTACTTACATAACAAGAAAAAAGTTTTCACAGATTTATTGAACAAAATATTACGTTATAATAAGCAGACTAAAAAAATATACTACAATCGTTTGCAATACGGCTCTACTATTGAGAAAAATGGAATTGCCTTTTTGAGATAAAAATTTATCAAAATTGGAGTTACACGATACACATGACACTGGAAACGCTGTTGAATTATAACTGCGTGGCATCACAGCAGAGGCCACCAAATACGAAGCTATAAGAGCACCACATAGGTCGTATCTCGCAACTCCTTAACTCGTCGGCCGGCCGTTCCGTTATATAGCGCGTACTTTGAAATTTCCAAACCCATTCTTAGCTCACGGGCCGAACAAAAAGAGGCGATAGGCCGGATTTGGCCCGCGGGCCGAAGTTTGCTGACCCCTGCTTTAAATGAACGTATTTAACTATTCTATGAAAGCTTTCAGATTATTTTCAGTGGGTAGCTAGCTTCACAGACGCAATATTCCACTAAACAGGTTCAGAAAACACAGAGGGCTTTGTTAGAAAGCTTAAATATTAGTTCCAAAAGTTAGCTTAGAGCGAAGTTAATTATTCTCTAAAGCCGGCTAAATTAGATATAGGTGGGGCATAATAATAAAACCTTTCTTATAGCTTGGCCTCATGCTGGGAATAATCAATATATCAGACAAAAGGATAGTATGTACATTTCAAAGACGAATTTGAAACCTAAGGACACGGCAATATAACATAACATGGTGATTCGAGTCTTGTCCCCTTTAACTCTTTCTTACTCGTATCATCAGGCCCATCAACAAGCATGATTTGGTAATGTATACTAGAGTTGCCAATGACCGAGCCATTAAAATTGTACACATATGTAAGGCAAATTCGAATGGAACACGACTCATAGGTAGACCCAGATAGCGATACATTGACAATGTTGAGAAGCTGGGAGAAAAGGATGTATATAGATAGAAATTCCAAGATTACCAGAGACGGAGAACTATCTATCTAGAGGCTGAAGCACTGTAGAAGCTGAAGTTAACATAGACGTGTATAGTAAAAAAACACCCTACTCAAACACATATTTAGTTCGCTCTACTCCATGGCCTAGTTGCCAAGACATCTGTCTTCCGATTCGGAGGATGTGGGTTCCATTCCCGTTGGAATCCAGATTAAAAAAAGGGAGTTTTAATCCAGTTTTAACTTATTAATAACTTAACGCCTCTTTAATTTTTTTTCCGGATGGTAGAAAGAGATTGCCACGTAGTAATGGTTGTGCTGTATACAACGAAAGTGTAGTACAATACGGCTTTTATTTGTATAAATCAGTTTCAATTTTGTTCTATACAAATCCATACAATGCGGCTATACGTTTCCACAGGTGTTTCAGAAATGTTAAAAAAATGTGACTGGAGTATTTTTTGCATATTAATGTTCATTTGTATTGGAATAGTACTCTTTTTGAGTTTTTTAAATCTGTAATGCAAAATGAACACTACACATTTGAGTATATGTGATTTTATTAACAACCGAATGCAAGGCATTGAACTGGTGTTATATTGGGATAACTAATGACGGTTTGAAAACCAAGGTGTTCGGTAGATTGCAAGTGTTGTTTGGTTATTTCTGTTTCAGAATTGTTTTTTTTTCTTTCTTTTAGTGTTTCAATGTGTGTATTATGTTTTCGTTTAAGCCATGTTACACACATGTGAACAATTGCTATGAAGGGAAAACAATAGAAGCGTGTAACGAAATAATACCCTGAGCTGCTGCAACGTGGCGATAATACGCTAATGCAGTGGCCAGACAATCGAATGATGCTAATAATATTTAAAATTTAAAAACGCGCGTCGAAGATTGTGGAGGGGCGACGCGCAAATGAGATACGCAACTGGACTACCCTTAACAATTGCACTTCTCCGGAATGCAGGGATGGGTGGAGAGGAGTCGTCAGAGGCTATCATGGGAGTCAAGATGCTAAGTCATGAGCTATACGACAGGATCGACTATTATAATTTATATTCAGACTTTATATGATCATTACCTCAAAAAAAATATTTTTTTTACCTCGGAAAAATTATCATAAAAAACCTATGAATATTTTCTTTCTTTCTCTGCAATAAGTTTATTATGAATGATATCAGAAGTAAGATACGGATTTGCCTAATTTGTTGGATTCTGAATACATACCATTTATAAAAAGTTTCGATTTTAACTCCATATTACCATGTTTAACAATAAATGGTGTTCCGCTAATAACATTGATTCCCACTAAACATGTCTTCACCTCGTATCGCGAGGCTCATTTCAAACGGATAATTCTAATATGGCATATAACATCAAATTTGCAGTACTGTGTTTCACACGCATAACTGTATTTCATATAATAACAAAAATATCGGAAGATCTATGGAAACTTTGTGTATAGTTCGCCTTCCGTTGCTTTACGAAGTTTTCATCAGTTTTCGTTTCCAAATGTGTTTTTAAACATATCTGTGCAGATGCGGGGAAGCACTCAATCTAATACTATACGTTACGTCCCTTGCATCCTAACACACAACGAATGTCATTTTTTTGTAGATACTATTTTCCCAGTAAACACAGGTTCGATTCCTGTTAAAAGAAAATTATATTTCATGGAAGTACTTATAGCATCTTTACGTAGAGTTGTTTTTTTTAATTATCTTAATATAACGAATTCTCAAGGTTTTCTTTTAAACAGTAATTTGACATTGAACAGTGTTTGAAGAATGGTCTACATATCCATCAAGACCAGCAGCATTGGTCTTTTGGAAAGTTGTTTGGTCGAGTGGAGAGCGGTGCTTTGTCGAGGTGCGAGGTTTGAAAGCAGAAAGAGCGTGGGTGGATGCAGAGAACGCTATGCTGGGTGCTGCAAGCCCGGGGTTCCAACAAAGCGTGGGACGGAAGAATGTGGACTGGGGACCGTGGATACTGGAGAGGTTGCCCAAGAAGTGGAGGGATTCTAACAGTGGCGTTACAATGTTTTTTGTTGACTATAATGCACAACTGCTATCTTATGCCAATTTCTGATCACTAACAATAAACACTTTTAATCTTGTAGTTTTCGTTTACCAGCTCTACTAGAATCATTATCTCACTTCATTATTATGTCGTTACAATCTAGATATATGCTCAAACATTTGAGGGATCATAAGTGGTGTCAATGGTCAGATGAAAGTAGACTTCTTATTCATTATTCACATTCCGGTTTCAAAGTTGCTTTCATATAACATTTCACAAGAGATGATTATGTAGTGCTTTTGTGCTGCCTTTTATGAATAAAAAAAAAACAAAACACTTCTGTGGTGATATTTTATAACGAAACCGCTACAAATCAATTTATTAATATTCGGATGAAATTCATAATTTTTAAATTCGACATCGATCATTGATGCATATTTTATCGAAAATGCTTTAATATATTATATATCATGTTTGTGAGCAACATTTGTTTACATTTTTTTATTTAAATATAATTGAGACAGCAATCGGCGAAGTTTTTGGAATTTTCAAGGAGGAATAAAGCATTCATCTTTTTAAATTTTAAAATGTATTTTTTACGATATCAGAATAAACAAAAATCAAAAATATATCATACAATGTTTTGTGATTGATTGAACTGTTTTGTGATTGATTGAACTATCTGGAAAAATGTTTTTGGTTTGGATCATTTTGCAAAAACAGTAATCACTCCATTTACGCGAGTATGCTAATTAGAACCAGGAAAACAATACGTAAATGAAAACCACGTAAATAGATTCATTGAATGCTATATTAAATAGCAGTTTTTTACATGTTTTCAGATATTATATTCTTCCCTACTTAAAAAATCACCTTATTTTAATAAGTATATGTAAGTGATTAGTAATATTTTATATAAAACACACATTTAGATTAAAGTTATACAATAAGAAACCACGATAGGCCTATGAATATTCCATTGTTACTTTTGTAGCTCCGACAGTTGTGGCAAAACAAGAAACAAAATAATTCGATGTTGCCTGTAGCAAAAAAAATCGATTTAGAATCTAAATCGTTGCTTAATTAATGTCACTATTATATATTAATAATTTTCAACACAATAAACTGTGTTAAAGTGAATTCGTGTAAATGGATGGATTACTGTATACGTAAATTTGATTTATTCTCGAATATTTTTAACAGTAATAAGATTCATTCATACATACCGTTAAACCACTTCCCTGCTGGGTTGGACAAAAAGGACAGTGTTTCTATTCTGTAAAGTAACTTGCATCTCGTGCTAGAAGTGAGTCCACGTGTTTGTTAAATTTTAAGATCTATCCATAAAATTGTCGAAAAATCAAATTATTCTTGTTCTATATAAGCGTTGTTCCACTAATAACAAATCTAAGTTCTTTACCACTGTAAAATATGTGTTCCACAGTTATGTACCAAAGTAAATCTACTTGGCTAAATTTGGTAATATTTTTTTCATACGTATATTGAATTAAAATGTAACTATTAATATTAAAAGATTTTAAACAATGAATTTGTAATTACTTTGTTATTATTACTGCTGCTTTTTTGTATCTACGTGTTAGTTTGGGATTTTTTTTTAATTTTGTCAATAATTTTAAGTATTTGTACTAACTTTGTGCATTTATTTACAAAAAGATACTGTCGTGTCGAAAATTAAATAAATGTTGTAGATATCAGGTATTAATTTATATTCAACATTAAAAAGCCAATTTCGATTATAACTTCTAGTTATTTAGTTCATATTTATAATTCCGCTTATAATTGTAATTACTGACATTGTAAAACAACTACTGCATGGTCATCCAAGGTACCCCAGAAAAAAGATACGCCTCTGCATACGAGCATACCAAACGGCACTCGTTAATGGTAATATTTCAAAATGCTATCCATCTATAGGTATAAATGGGTATGCATTGGATACAGTTCAATAAACAGGTCAATTTTACGCTTCTCTGGTACATGGGTAGGTAACGAGGACATTCTATATGTTAAGGGATCTTTACGGCCGGTGTTGATAGGTGCAATGGTCTTGTTATGTTACTTTCTTACTGACTTTTATAGTCCATTTCCGATTGTAAAATATATTTTAAAGGAAATTACCATATTTAATGTCTTTCTTTTTAATTTACCAGATAAATTTATTTTCAAACAAGATTGTGGTATGTTTCATATCGTATCATTTGCTTGTTTCATATTAGAAACAAAAATGGTTTTTAATAAAATAAATTAAGTACTTTTTCTTTGCATTTAGCACTGTTTTTGCATTGAAAAAGATATTTTTTTATTCACTTTGTTGTGTCAAGTTAATTATTTTTTAATATAACCAATTAAACACTACTTCGTTGTATTCACTATCACTTTATTATTAAGTTTACTACCGGTTTCAATCATTCTTGTCTTCTTCGTTAGGTAATGAGCAACTGAAGAAGACAGAGGTTTTTGAAATTGGTGGTGAATTCAGTAATAAAATAATGGTGAATGCAAAGCATTGTTAAATTTCTTTGATTACAAACTTTTTCTTTCAAAATATAAAAAGATCATTAATTTACAAACATAAATCAACGATCATTACCACGACACGGTCATTACCTGGTAAACGCTCGATTACCAACTCAAGGGTTTCAGGCTCAATTCCAGATGGATATCAAGATATAATGTTTTTCACAAAGATCTTGAAACATCTTTCTGGCTATTTGTAAGAAATCAGCACATGGAAATTAGCTCGTCAGTTTGTGCTGTACAAAACGGAAGAGTGACACAATTTCATATTTTATTACCCAGTAATTAATTACCAGCGACATAAGCACACGAAGATAAGTAAATGTAATTAGATCACAGTTGAGACAATCAAGAAAGCTCATTAAGCAAACTCAACTACTGTGAAGAAGACTACTTGGTTGACCAAGACAGAGGATTTTAGATAACGTGCAGCAGGATCCCAGGAGGCTGGGAATTGGGACGGAGACCGTGAATGAGGATCGGCTTGGAGAAAACTCGTGCCAGAGCCTGATGATCTACTGTAGTTGCATAGTCATTTTAGATATGAAGATAAGTAAATCAGAGGTAAACTTCAACGAAAATCGATTTTTAATCTAAAAAATATATTTTTTCAATGCAGTGACTCATAGAATTTGCAAAAAAAATAATGTTTTTTACTTAAAACTATTGAATAGATCAGGGGTAGCCAACTTGTTTGTTGTCGTGATCGACTTTTTGCGTAAAAAATAATAATTGTCGCGATCTACCTATGAAATTCGCGAAACTTAACACATTGACACATAGCATACTCTTATACATGTTAAAAAAGGATAACTGATAACTAAAAGTGCATAAATAAGTATGAACGGAATTAACTTATACATAGATGTTAAATAACATAAATACATTTATTTGGAGTAGACATATCTACATATTGAGAAAAAACTAATTGATTGCGTTGACAAGTAAATACGCGTAATGAGATTTGGTAAAATCGCACGCCATATTGTAAGTTACGAAGGCGGCCGCGATCGATCGGTTAATCGCGATCGACCTGTTGGACATCTGTGGTATAGATGTACAAAAGTTCCTTTTAATTAAACTATAGATCGTTAAATATAAAAGAAAAACATCTTTAAAATAATAAAATCGAGACAAAATAAATTTAAAACTGATAAATGAGAGTATAATTCGCCATTAAGAACATCATTGATTTTTTTATTGAAAAGGTGAGAATTGATAATTCACAATAAAGGATAAATATCAGTTTTCTTTTTGAGAATGTGAGAATTAATAAATCAATTCAAATTCCTTATAAAAATGTGGACGGTTTGTGTAGCTGTTAAGGACGATAAATTTCTCGTCAAGTCCTTGACGAGACGGCGAAATAACGAACCAGTCCCAAACGTGAGAAAGAAATAATAAGATCGATTTACTTGCTCCGCTATTGGAAGGATACAGTCAAGACAAATACTCGTATAACACATAAGTTGTTATGCGAAGTCATTAACTTGTACCAAACACAACACAAAGAAATATCGTGCGTTATAGCTTTAAATATTCGTTGTGTATAGCACTTTACTTCCTTGAACATTTTCAAAAGAAGAATGATAATTTATCATTTAAGGTCTTCAGGAGTTTTAGTGACTCAACATTTAAAAAAAAATGTGTGTGATGTATGGATTAACTCACATAAACTGGAGGAGGTTGATGAGTTATGTTATCTGGACAGTATGTTAACGTGTGATGGGCGAGTTAAATTGGATGTTGAAATAAGGACGTACGGAATTGAATACCTATATACTTTCTGAAATTAATAACTGAATTATTATCAGCTTGATTTATATGAAGCTTATTGTTGATTGAAAAACTAATTTATATGAAGCTTATTGCTTCATACAAACTACGATTATTTACATGTTTTATTTTGCTTTTGAGACATTGATAACAATATTTTTTCTTTTTTTTATCCACTTTGCCGGATTTCTCCTGTTACACAAAGAGGGGATGCTTCTAGCGTAAGGAAGAATATCAGCCAGGATTCTTCTCATACTGCTAGGCGGTACCGAGAATATATCAACCGTGTCATTCAGTTGGTTCAATATCTCTATACCACGCGTGACTGAGTGTTTAGCAATGATATTCGTCCTGTAAGTTGGCATGTAGAACAGAGGGTGATTCCTTGCACGGCTATATTTATTGGGTACATATAAACTTAGTGTTTCTAGAATCGCGGGACAGTTAATGCAACCTTGAAAACCTTAAGTAGGAATATCGCAATGGATTCTTGCCTTCTTGTTTCGAGGCTTCTATAGTTACACACCGTGAGAAGTTCGACATGGTGAGCATATTTTGGATAATCGCCCTTTGTTAAAATGACAATTTATACAGCTTCCTTTAGAGAGAACTCTCAAAGGTGCTGTAACTCGGAATTCGAACCCATTAGTATTGACATATTAAAAGTATTATTAAAAAAAATTAAGTATAAGGACACAAAAATATATTTGGTAAGAAAACTTGCGGCAGAAAGACAAACTACAAAGAAAGCTTTGTAGATTTTCTGACATGTGATAGTAACACATTCCCTAGTCTCTAGGTAAAGTGTAGTGTATGGCCGCGCGTTAACGGACTGGACTTCCGTGTGGAAAGTCGCCAGTTCAAACCCCGCGCTATACCACTCCCCTCGAATGACACAGACATTTTTTCCGCCTAGTATTTCGGGATATGTATTATATAAGAATACCTATGGCTTCGGTTATGTATATTCTAGAGAAAAATAAATGCTCCGATCGTATCACTTCGGTGTGCCATCGGATTCAGTACAGCGGTTTGATCGGTGAGTTGGCTGCTGTGCAACAACACTCACTTAAAAAAATCAACGGCGCAGCTTCGCTTTCCAGCTGACTTGACGTTGGAATAGCGAGGTGCTCCTCGACTACGAGAGCCAGCAACGACGACGAATGTATGTCCAAGTATATAGTTTTCATATATAGTAATAAAACTCAATCTGACTTCCTAAAAAGTAATTTTTAAAGTGGTTCCTAAAACTGCACACATCACCCATATCTCACTTTGAAGCAGACAAAGATCAATCCGATTGAAATATTACACAAGAGTACGAAGTTTTACCAAAAATAAAGATCATCAAATCATTAATTAATAATATGCCTGTCACTAAAATATCCCAAGTCCGTTAAAAAAAATTCGATGAAGGAGTAAGGTGTCCTAAAATCGTACCGATAATCCAGAGCAAAAGTTATTTACAGTAATATGCCTGTTGCAATTACAGAATAAACACGTCAAAAAATGCCGAAAAATACACGGGTATTGATTAAAACCAATAATGAAATATATTGTAACACAGATGTATAATGGAATATTGCGCACAGCCAAAATCTAATTTATCATAATTTACTTAAAAATTTTAAACAGAGATAAACAAATCACGTGTTGCATCTACAGAGAGTCACGCCAGAGCATTAAATATGAAAAAGCATTAAATCTATAATTCGAATCAAGTTGAAACAGAGAACCACAGTTAGAGATCATTTCTGATTAAGTAAAATTTCCAACATAATAAATAAGTTCCACTAGCCCTGGTGTTCCCATTCCACATCCACTCCTGATATGGACTCATTCTCGGCGTACGTTAGTATCGGACCTGCCATGAGAATTCCAAAGTAGACTGACCGAAGAAGATACTGAACAATTCCCAGAAACGGCAATGAACTCGTTTTTTCTTTATTCCCAAGTCCAGACCCTCCTCTGAGAGAATTCTGACAAACAATAAATATGGTTCAAATTTGGCTAACAATCTTAGTACGATTTCGGCAGTAATGTCGCGCAAGCCTAAAATTAAGAAAACATGGGTTTATTCCATTAAATTTTGATTCAATAATTAAAATTATTGACATACATATGTTACGTACATAATTTATTTGATTGACAGGCAATCCCTCGTGATCACGTATAACTGTCAGTCATTTTGTGGATGGGATATATCTGTGGACGTATTGGTTTATAGTGTGCAAGCTGTTGCACTTCAGCAAGCACAGTGTTGACGGATAAAACCCAAAGTTCCGATGACAAGAAGATGAAAGGTCCCAGACGATTGGTACAATCGGATGCAGCTTTTCGTTAGAAAAATTTATGATCCGCAGCATATAAGCTACTGGAAAACATAAATTAATTCCCGTTGTGTCAACAATGCTAACCGTTAGATACGAATTAGAAGTATTGTATTATTGTTTTGTATTACACTTTCATTGTATATAGTACATCTTGGCGGGCTTCTTAATATGTCAACCTCTTCCAACCAACCAGACTTATTGCTATAAAGCGACTACTTCCAAACAACCAACTTTTAATTTAAAATTATTAACGCTATCCATGACCAAGTCTTAAATCAGTAAATATATACAATCACACCGTCTCACTTTCGGGATGGCAGATATAAGAGATCGCCAGACTTCCCTATCGCAACACACATATTTCACCTATTCTACATCTATACACATTCTCTTACAACTCCTACGATTTCTCTGACTTTACATCTGCTTCTTTCAATATATCATATACTTGATCAAACCATATTTCTTTGGTCTTCCTCTACCACGCCTTTCACTCACATCTCCACTGTATATTTGTTTTTTTTTTTTAGTTTTTCTTCATTCATCCGTTCAGTAGACGTAGAATGAGGTGTAAGGTAAGAAGAGGCGGGATGCATGTCGCGATAGGAAAGTCTGACGCTCTGCTTAACTCAACAGAGAAACGGCGTGATTATGTGTAAGTATTGTTATCGAGTTTAGGACGAGGAGTATTTTGAAGCTTATTTAATTTAATCTTAAATATCGATAAGGATGGAGCACATCTGATTGATACAGGAAGATCGTTCCAAAGTAATGATAAAATTCAATGATTATTTTGTGAAATATTGTAACATAATGTACTGACAGGCAGTATTTTGCAACTATTTGACGATTATGTCCGCTAGACATGATGCAATATTCGTAAAAAAATATTATAGACTTTAATTTGCATAAAAAAAATGTATACTAACATATGTTGTAATTTGTTTTATCAAACACTGTTTATTCCACTTTTGAGCACAAACAAGACTCCCCTGATGATGAGGTGAAAACCTTGAAACCGGTAGGGTTATACCGTTACAAAAAAATTGGAATAAACAGTGTTTGATAAAAACAAATTACAATGTATTTAAACCTCCACAATGTTAATGACTTAACTATAAATAATATTATACATATATGAAGTATGATATATTATTTTAAGATCGGCATTCTTTTTATTCAGAACAACCTAACGGATTTATTGTCATGTGGCTATTCATCTCAATCAGAAAAATGTTAAAATGCCTGGAATGAAAATCAGGCTGATAACATATTTGACCAGCAAGCCCCAGGATGGAAGACGGGTGTCTTTTTAAATACGCCACGGAGGGCGTTGTATTAAAATTTAAATATTATTTGGAAAATCGAATACAACTTTTGGATCGTGTAGCAGCCATGAGTAGTTAGATTCAAAAGCAACGAACAGTCCGGAAGAATAGTCGGCGTTAAGGTCAGTTTGACATTTACTCGTAGCACAATGGATAGAGCGTTTCGTGGAACGGAAGCGTACAAAATTCTATTGTGAAAATCCACGATATAAAATAATTGCTTGATATTTAAAGTTTGATGGCGCACTACGTCTACGAAGGCATTTCAAAAATAATTTTAAAAAAATATTATGAGAAAATGCTTTCATGTCGTGTTGCCCCCTTCGTGAGATTTCAACAGAAGTTCTCAAGGAGTGAAATGTTTCTAACTCTGTTTGACCTAAGAACTCTGTAACAATATGGATATAGAGGTAAGCATTAAAAACAGCCAATATTTTATTCTATTTTACATACATACATACAATCACGTTATTTCCCTGTCGGGGTAGGCAGAGAGTACAGATTGTCAGAATTTGCTATCTAAACAAAGATCCTTAACACACCCATAAACCCTCGAATATAACTTCTACGATTTCTCTGTCGTTCTACGTTTCCTGCTTACAGAATATCATTCATTTGATCCAACCATTCTTTCCTTGATATTTTTACTTCCATTCATTCTCCATGTCCAAACCATTTCAGAGTGCTCTTCTTCAACTTACTCAACACATTAGCTTTAAATTCACATTTATCCTTAATCACTTCATTCCGCATTCAGTCATACATTGCCACCCCCATGTATTATTCTCAGTGCAAGCATTTATTCAGTTCCCTTCAGATTTATTAGAATATATAGATTTTTAAAAAGGGTTCCAGTCTGGTTTTCACTTTGAAGGCTTGTTTAAACACCTTTTTGGTTAGTTGATAGTCATTGCCACTTGAAAATAAACCCACCAGGTATTTGCAGCTGTAATTAAGTATAGAGTTTTAAGAAGACACTGCCATTATTTTATTCGTCTAGTTCTATTGATCCGGTGACCTCTGTGGTTTAGTTGGTAAGGCGCTTCAATTCCATCGAGGGGTTTCGAGTTCAACTCCCGACGATATGTAAAAAAAATATTCCAGGTAATAAAGTTCATCTGGTAATAATATTCGCGTACGCTAGACATGTGCGAGTGTTGTTGCCTTTACACGTAAGGAACTAGCATGCGTGTGTATGATAAATGTATCGTGGGAGTTTTCTTTAGTTCAAATGCTTTATATTTTTTTCGATAATAATCTCGTTAACGTGAAACTCGCGTATACATTGTGGGACTCCCCGATTTGAGATATTCTTCTTGATCATTCACACGACTTACCGCGGAGTCCAAACATGATATAAGATACGACATGAAACTCGATACCCGTGCACTGCATATAATGCTCACATACAGCTGCAACATAATTCAAGACTAGGTGAAGTCTCGTGAACATAATCCACGAGGAAGAACGTCTTGGGTTTCGAGACAATAAAAGGTTCAAAAGGAATTCTTTGTACCAGGTCCGGTCTGAGCTTTAAAAACATTGAATCACGTATGGTAATAATAATAATTATGAATTTTAGTACCATTTTTTTATGTATAGGAATGAAACGTGAAAAATTAATGAAAGGAGTCGAATTATTGCTGTATAAATATAAATGCATGCACAGAGAATATACGGATAACAATGTATGACAGAATACGGAATTAAGTGATTAGGGATTGATGTGAAACTGATGTATTAAGTAAGATAACGAAAAATACTCTGAAACGGTTTGGGCATGTATAATGAACGAATGAAGATGGACTAAAAACACAACGCAAATGTGAGTAGAATACCAAGGAAATTGTGGTTGGATCAAGTAAATGATATTTTGAAAAAAAAAAGGAAATCGTAAAAGTTGTATGAGAATGTGGAAGTGGTATAATATGTGTTTTGAGATAGGAAAAGCAGGGAGGCGGTGTGATGCTATGTAAGAATGTTGTAACAGGGGCGGAACGTTACCAAGCGACAGGCCTGCTCTACCTGAAGTGTGCTATTGTGATCCGGATGTTGGTTTAGAGTTAACATCCCCGTCTACCTGTGTCCGATTATAATACACCACGTTTTGTACAAAAGTATTACATTTCATTCTTTCTTGAACTAAACCGCGCTCTAGAATATTTCAATGCTTTATTATAGATTGAATACAGGTTATATATACTTTGATACAGCTCCTACGATTTCTCTGACAATTTACATTTCCTTCTTTCAAAATATCATAAACTTAATCCAACCATACTTTCCTTGGTCTTTCTCTACCACACCTTCCACTCACATTTGCACTATATATTTGTTTTCTAAGGCTTTCTTCATTCTTTCGTTCCAGTTGTCCAAACCATCTCAGAGTGCTCTTCTTCATCTTACTTAACATATCAGCCTTAAGTTCACATTCATCCCTTATCACTTAATTCCATATATAGGTTATAGAACAAACAATTTGTCAAATCGCGCAACGATATTTCGGCAACAAATTAATTCAACAAAATTCGAATAGAAAATAAATAAAATCCAAATGCAATATCCCAAATTCACGTTAATATTAAAATAGAAAAAAAATCAAAATCTCATCGATTGAACAGAACGTTTTTATTTTTTCTCTTAAATGAACACTAACATATTCTCGCCCGTTAAGGAGTGATTTCACTATTCAAGCCATGAAAGGATTTATTAATTTAGCCTCGTAGCCTTCTGTTACCATACACATTGTTAATTCTAGGAAAATAACTAAAGTTCGTCCTACTGATCTAGTCTAGCAATCTTGTCCCGTATCAAAAATTATGTTTTTTTAAATGATTCTTCTAAAATTATTTCGTATGTTCTATTTTCATCAAATAATAAAACCATGCACATTTTATATATATTTTAAAACTTATACTTTCGTTTTGTTTCTATTAATTTAACTCTTTAATTTCTATACGATATCACTCATTAGCGAGACTCCGATTCTGTTACAATTTGTCGAACACGTTCGTTACGATCATTTGAATATATGGAGAGAATGGACACATTCGTTAAGTTATTGAATTCTGTTACAATTTCGTTTTATTTTTATTAATTTAACTATTTACTTTCTATACGATATCAGTGAGTGGATATCACTCGTAAGTGAGACTCCGATTCTGTTACAGTTTCTCGAACACATTCGTTAAGATCATTTGAAATATTTTTTTAATTTTATTTACGACACGACAGTGTCTTTTATATGCAAATGAATATATGACAAGTTATACAAGTACTTAAAATTATTGACAAATAATTCAAAATTTTATCTTAAACTAACATGAAGATACAAAAAGCAGTAGTAATAATAAATTAGTCATTGTTTTAAAATTATTTAATAAATATATGTATATTTAAGTCCAATATATGTATGTTTACCACAAAATATTACCAAACTTCACCAAGCAGACTTACGTAATTGTCGAAAGCTTATTTTATAGTGGTAAAGAACTTAGATTTGTTTTTAGTGGAACAACGCTTACATAGAACAAAAATAGGATTTTTTGAGAATTTTATGGACATCTGCGTTTTGCTTACGGAAAACGTATATGGCAAGTACACCGCAGAAAACTTACCAAGGGAATACGAACTACAAAGAAACCTTTGTATATCTTTCGATACATGATAGTAACAAATTCGGCTTTACATGCAGTGTAGAGTATATGTGTAGCATTCATACATAATCATAAATTTTTATAAGACCTTTAAAAAAAGTGATAAAGTTAAGTCTGATGATAAACTAGAAATAATACGAATATTCGAGCGTTTTAAAAAAAAACTTGTTTTTATTTTTAACGATACTTCTTTAAATCTTTCAATTACGTATTTTTTTTAATTACCATTTAGCTCCTACCGGAAAATGAAACATACAATACTCGTTTCTAAAGACGGAGATTGCCCCCACCTGATCTAAACAACCTAATTAGACGAGATTTTATCGGCTTCTACACGTGTATCTATGCATATTCTGTCGGCTGATGAAAGGTGTTCATCCTCCTTAATTACTCCTCCAGAGGAAGTAATGAACTGGAAAAGGGGTGAATCACATATTTAGATACCTCTAATTAATCTTTAGTGTGGTATCCTTCTTCGTGCGGTATTCTTCTTTACTTCATTTTCGAATTAGTAATTAGGAGATATTGAAGAGTATGGCTCCCTATTTAATAAATATGTCTGCTTATAATAAAGTTATGGTGGAAGAGACACTTAAAACTCGTAAAACCATCACGACGTTAGGACAAAAAGTATTGCAGTCTTATTTATTGAAATCACGAACTAATAATGTGTCGAAAAATATAGTAAACTGAAAATGCAGTAAAATTTAGGAAATTACGAATTCTAATAAAATATATTTTCCTCGTAAAAAATACTTGAATTATTCAAAGTTTAAAAAATACTTGAATTATTCCAAGTTTGAAAAATACTTGTTAAAGCGGTAGGGCACTATAGCATTTCGAAAATATTTGTTAAAGCGGTAGGGCACTATCGCATTTCGAAAAACTAAAAATGTGAGGATTTTTATCTTGAAATTATGTTGATATTTCTAGGTATAAAAATAAACACAAAAGATAAATCTTAAATAAAATAGAGATAAGGGTGGGCACTGTATGGAAGTTAGGATCGAAAATATTTTAAGCCAATGTATTTTTCTTAAAAAAATATAAAGATGAAATACACATGATTGATGTTGGAAGTTCGTTAAAATGTCGAGGCTGTATAGAATGATGGTATGATGTGTTGGAATACAAAATATCTCGCCGTCCCCAGATCGGAGGGACAGCTTAGAAAGAAAATTGAACGTTTCACACAGATACTGAAGACAGCTTGGATTGTTCAACACTCCGAAGAGGGTTGGCAGAAAGTCTGACAAACTCGGGCACGATATACGGATATACGATAATATTTTTTTAGTTTAAAAATAAACTGAATACTTACATTTAGGAGTTTCTTCAATATATCCAACAAGTCCTCAACAGTATTGAGGTAGCCAGATAAACATCCCTTAAGTAAATTAATGATAAAATGAGATTAAGGACTAGCAAGATGGATAGTGACAAAAATGCGAACTCTCTTGAGAGAATGGCGACTCGGAGATATAATTGTATATTAATTGATAACATTTTTTATACAAATTGTTAATTTATTATTTTCTGTGTTTGTTAAATAAATAAATAGTCACTCAATATATTGTGAGCCACTGATTGAGTATATCTGAATTTTAGTGTATACGGTTTCACGGCAAATGACATTCAAATGTTACGGATTTGTTGCACCCCTCGCAATAAAAAATAGTGAATACCTGGAGTCTCGATGGCGCCAGTACAGTAGTCAAAATATAAAGGGGCTGTAACAATAGACACCGCCATTCAAGGAGGACAATAAGGGATGCGCAAGGAGGACAATAAGGGATCTCCCTGTATCTCGATTTTATCATGACTCTGGTTCATTTATTTTCAAAAGCAAGATTTTTCTTAATTTGTAAAAAAGGCATTATTATTATAGCTTAAAGATTGCTTGCATATATAATGAATAATTGAATTATCAGAAATAAAGGCACTTTCATATCTTATCTTTAATTATATTTTAATATAGTATAAGATTGCTAGTGCTGGGATAAGTGGATAAGTTTTGTTTTAACCGCTTTTTTATTTATCAACATCAGTTTATTTATTTTCCCCGTTGTTATTTATTTATCAACATCAGTTTATTTCTTATACCTTGTAGAGATCAAAATCACACTAAAACGCTTCCGTAACGATATCCGTGGTCCTAAATCAATTTCGTACTCGCGTGAAAATGATTGAAGTTTAACAGTTTTTTACGAAAACGTTAAATATTAATGGTATTTAACAACAAAATATTGAAGACATTTTTTTATTATCCACAATACAATTTTATTTTTTAATAAAAAAACGAATTGAAGAGTACATAACAATAGATACACCCACCATTGTATTTATTTAGAGAACCACAATACTAGGCAAGAACTGTGATGAAGTGGTCTCATTAATCACGAATTCCGTATAATTTCTAAACACTCAGCTGAATCATTCACACTCTGCATTTACATCATTATACTCGTTGATACTCACGAATCACATACGCAAAATCTCATCAACCACATCTACATAATTTCTTAGAGTTCCTCATCACACCCTCTACATTTATAACATTTAGCGCAGATTTTTTACATAACTATTGATTTGACGGGGATTGATCTGATTTTGTAGGACTTAATTTATAGGGATATATAAAGATTCAAAATCATAAAGAACAATGTCATTTTAATTTATCAGAACTTAAAAGTATCATTTTTACACTCCGTCTTTCATTCATACTAAAAGTTCAATGTAGCTAATATGCCTGAAAATGTTGACGATTTCTAATTGAAATACTTGACATCACAAATATTCAAGATGTCATAAAGTGTTGAGAGTTGATGCATTCAAGTGGTAACAGTATACAAAAAAACTTTACACCCTGTAAAGATTTATGACGCTCTGAGATTCGAGAGACCCATTTCCCATAATGGCACTCGCGGAAAAAAACGCCTCAACAAACCGCAAATTTGTTATTTATGGGGAGAAGGGCATAGGTTGTGTTATGAATAAAAATATTCCTCGGAAATCTTAAGAGGTAAACATTTTATGATATCAAAGTCAATATATTATTATCACTACTCACGCACTTATGGGAGAATTGGAAAATACTTGACAGCTGTATTTTTTTATTTTATCTTTTTTGAGAACCATAAATGGGAATGGGCAAACTAAAGTTTGATTAAAAAGTTTGCATGGGGAACCAAATCGACGTTTATACATGTATTTAAAAATAACTCAATACACAAAACAAATTTATTTATACATGTCAAGATCTTATAAATGCATAATTTGTGGAAAAACAACAGGTAATTTAATATGGACCCAGAATTTATATGAATCTGGGTTTGTTGCCTTTAATTTGTCGTATCCTCAGTAAACTAGGGTTTTACCTGTATTTACTGAGGACATTTAACATAAAATAATAAATTGAAATTTCTTTCCAATTTTTTATTATACAATACCAAATAGCATAATCTCATCAACACTCAATTACAAATGTTTTAGCTAATTAAAATATCGAATTACTATACCATAATGTGATCGATATAAAAATATTGTTATTTCATAAAAAGCGATAACCGCGTTTCTATACAGGTATAACTTTAAGATGAACTAGGTAAGACGAAAAAATGAGTTTTATGATGGTTTGGACATGTGGAGAAAAATAATGATAAGCGAGTATACAAGTCAGAGATGAACATGGAAAAAGTAGACCTAGGAAATCATGGCTGGATCAAGTGGATCAGATTTTGAAAGAAGGTAAATTGAGAAGTATGAATAACAAAAGGCATGAAGAGATGAATGAATTTCGAGGAGCCGAAAGTTGTGTTATTTAGTAGAAAAAAACTTTTGCGTACATATACTCGTAGTAGTATACCGCTATCTGCGGTTTCATTTATCTGCGATTGAATTCTCGCGAAAAAAAAACAAAATCTCGCACCTAATCAGTACCGCAAATATCCAAAGATTCATGTCAAGTCGCCCACTTGATCAGTCACGCTCCATCTATTGCAGTGATAGCGTCCTTCCAGTTATCTCAGTGTTTGTGTTCAAATATCCCTCATTTATAGTAGTGTAATAATGCTTCCGAAACGCAAGACTAGTGACTAACGATGGTGAAGAATTGCAAAGATACTGTCTTCAAGTGCTTGCAAGAAATGAAAAGGTCAAAATTCTTGACTTAGTACGAAAAGAAAAGAAAACAATCGCTGCCGTTGCTGGAATATACAGAAAGAACGAATTTTCTATTCGTCAAGCGCTCAAAAGTGTTGTTTTTCTGTTGCATCTCAAACTGTAAAAGCTACACAAATGTATTCTATCATCGTTCGCTATTATCCAAAGATTTCGCAAGAGACTTGGAACCTATTCCCCGCGGATAACGGGGGACTACAGTATACGAGTACGTTGAAATATTTCTAGGAATTCATAAATTCGAGGTAAAAGGAAAATAAGTGCAAACCAAATATTTGTATTTATATGTTATTTGTAATAGGGTTTTAAAGTTTCAATATTTCTTCCCTCGATTGCCTTACTCTGCTTTACAGCCAATTGATATCTGATTAATGTTAACGACCTCCTTGACCTGATTGATAAGACATTTGTCTTCCTCCCCTGGTGTTACGAATTCCATTCTCCTTGGTACCTAATTAAAAAAGTTTGTACCGTGTACAACGAAAGTGGTATACAGTTTAATTCATATAACTCCACCTTAAAAAGCTGAAATTATTACTTACGTATGTATTTGAATTTGCATCTCTCAGAAAAAACAGAAACTCACCTGGAAAAAAGAAAAATATAGTTAATATAAAAATGAAGAGGACTA